>JARQOC010000008.1:123235809-123256196 GCA_033576535.1 Allobates femoralis
AAGGAAGCACGGACACTGTAAGTCTCTGTAACGGGTCTTTACTGTAACTAGCAAGTAGTACATGGCATACAGTTAACGGGTAGTGGACTGGGTGGACTTAGCAGTGATTGGTGTCCCTCAGAGATCCGCGGTGTTCCTCCATTCTAGCTAAGTGTTTGCCTTTGTCGCCCAGGAATACCAGAACGGGTACGGGGAGGCTGCTTCAATGCCCTATCCAAAATATACATGATGGATATTTTGGGGAGCCTTGGATCCCTCGGTGGGTACACCGCTGGTTAGACGACTGGAATTTGGCGGGTGGTGGGGTGCTCCTGTGAAGCTGCTCCTCCACTCTTCTGCTTCGCATAGCAGAGCTGAACTGCTGCTAGCTTCGGTACCAGCAAACCGGCTGTATAAGGGCGCGGGGTAGTTTTGGACCCGCATTTGGATGCCCAAGTTCGGTTGGTGATGCACCGGGAGTACTGGTGCTCAACCGTGGTAAGGGTGAGGAGATGGCCGGTAGAAGGTGGCCAGGGGGCTGCACCGACTGTGCAACCCCCTCTCCTAGGTTGCAGAGCTGGAAGTCTGCAGAGGTCTTCTAAGTTGCTGTTGCTTCTCCAGACCCGAGACTAGAACTTTTTTCTAATTGTGTTAACCTCTCCTACACACTACCCTTGCACTCCGCCCACCAGGACCTGGATTGGTCCCCTCTACTAGTGTTGCATGCAGGGTATGAATCTCTGAGTTAACCACATAACTACTGGGTCAGAGAATATTGCTGCTGCATTTATGGCTGCAATACCCTCCTGTGACGCACTCGTTGCGGGGCGCCACACTCCCCCTTGGTTAAATTCGCTTGTCCCCAAGCGTCGCACTACCCACATTACAGAGGATTTTTGTATTTTATAATTGGTAATACACTTTTATTAATAATAGGTCATTATTTTACGCAAAAATAAGGCAGGTAAAATAAACAGGTGACACTTTTGCGAGACCGGCGGACGGTCGGCTGTCCTTGATGAAAGTTCAGGCTGTAGCCGCCAGATCACACAGTCAGTGATTAACAGGAACAGAGTCAGTGAGTGTACAGAAGCAGAGTCAGTTATTGCGTCCAAGCTTTTGAGTCACTGGCGCGGAGAACGATGGCGCACCCAGATAGCGAACCACCCATCCATATAAGCATACCGCTCATAGGTGACTATGTCGCCCCGGTATAAGTCGCGATCAGGATGTCCTCTGGGCAAATGCGACTCTACTTCCCGACGCCCCACAAACACTTCTTCGTTCAAACCCACCTCCCAAGCGAACCCCCACCCGTTAGACAGATTAAAGGTGGAAATTCTACCTTCGCGGCGGAGTTCATCAGGCTGCGGCAGTTGGCGGCGAGCCTCGGCACAGGCCCGCTTGTTGGCGCATTCTCAGGCTTGCCACTCCTCTCATCGACGCTGGCATACATCTCCGTCGGTACGGCTCGGGGTGTGAAGATGAACGGTGGAACTGGTGGTTTGGTAGGAAGCTTGGGCTTGGCGGACAGTCTGAACTGGAACCCGGTTGAACGGCACAGGGGAAGGTGTCGCTGACGCACCCGACCAGCGTACCCGGGCTAGTTGCTCGGACGGAGGATCCTCGCTGTCTCCCCAAGCGAAACCGGTGTCAAGATCCCCAGGAATGCTGTGGGTCTCGTCGTCGTCCTCTTCTCCCTCGACGACCACATCGGGCTGCTCGATGGTTGGAGATGCTGGAACATGTTCCTCTGTACAACAGGGCGGTGGTGCTGCGGATCCTTCCTCGGGGACGTCCTGCAGGGCTTCCAGGCTGCCTGCCTCTTCTTCTGTTTCTGCAGGTAGAGGTGTCTCAATACCGGTCACCAGGTAGGCCTCGGCAATTGCAAAGGAAGCCTCCGGTACGGGGACGAAACAGGCAACAGTCTCTTGGATGGTACAACTGTTGACGGGTTCCTCAGGGGGAACCTGGAAGATGTTAAGTTCTTCGGTGGAGCATGTTGTAAGCTCCGGCTCAAAAACGGGGTCGGCTGCGGTTTCAAGCGCTGGGACGGGTGGAGCTGCGGTCTCTACCAGGATGAAACCGTCAATAGGCTCTGGTGAGGATGCAGAGCAAGCGGTAGGCATTGGCGAGGTCGTAGTGAAGCTGGAGATATCATCCGGTCCTGGGTTGGGTGTACCCGGTCGTCTCTGCTGCATCGCGTGATGTAGTCTACGGCCTAGGCTCGCTCTCCAGCTAAGGAGTGTCCACTCAACAGTTTCCATGAGCCTCACCCAGAGGTCTTGCAGAGCTTCTTGCCAAAAGTCGGGGCTGCCATCTACGTTGAGGACAGGACCCGGACCTGGGTGGCCTGTGGCTGCTCTGGCCTCGGCTTCCACTTGTTGCATGAGGTCTCGGAGTCTCAAACTGGCCATCTTTGTAGAGGAACCACACCCGTCTAACCGGTAACCGTTCTGGTAGAGAGCTGGTGAAGAACTGTGTTTTTACACTCCCACTTCCTTGGGGCTTTTGTAGTCCAATGGTGGGAAAAGTCTTTGGGGTCTGCCCGCCTGGTTGATTCGAGCAATCAGGGCGGACAAAGAGTTTGGCGCCTTTGCCATTAGTCCTCCCACGATGAGGGGCAGTGGTTCACCCCTGGGCTTCCACGTGGCGAGCCATCTTGGGCGCCATCTTGGCCCAACGGTGAAAAGGCGGGAAAGTTCTTTTTGGGACGAACAAAGTCCATTTTGTAGACATTAAAGTCATTTTAAAGCACATTATACCCGTCAGGGAACGGGCCTGCTCGTATCCTGTTCGTGACGTCAGAATTCTGACTCACCGTGGCCGGTGACTCCGGTTTAGACAGGCAGTAGCTTCTTCCTCCTTGTCACGGGTGGACCGCACCTGCCGGTAGTGGGGCCCGGTCGAGTGCAGATCAAAAGAGTTGAAGACGTCTTGTGGGAACAGATTAAGGGGTTAATTGTTTCATGACGCCATCTATGAGTAGTTCGGTAACTTTACCGAAGCTGCAAGGCCTCCGGGGGATGGATAGCAGCAGGATGGAACGCTCCCCACAGGCTGAGCGGTGATCCCCGGAGGCTGGAGCTGCTTAAGATGTTGTGCGGCAGCTGCGGTTACCTTGAAGTACGGACAGACAGTTCATAAGGAAGCACGGACACTGTAAGTCTCTGTAACGGGTCTTTACTGTAACCAGCAAGCAGTACATGGCATACAGTTAACGGGTAGTGGACCGGGTGGACTCAGCAGTGATAGGTGTCCCTCAGAGATCCGCGGTGTTCCTAGCTAAGTGTTTGCCTTTGTCGCCCAGGAATACCAGAACGGATACGGGGAGGCTGCTTCAATGCCCTATCCAAAGTATATGTGATGGATATTTTGGGGAGCCTTGGATCCCTCGGTGGGTACACCGCTGGTTAGATGACTGGAATTTGGCGGGTGGTGGGGTGCTCCTGTGAAGCTACTCCTCCACTCTTCTGGTTCGCATAGCAGAGCTGAACTGCTGCTAGCTTCGGTACCAGCAAACCGGCTGTATAAGGGCGCGGGGTAGTTTTGGACCCGCATTTGGATGCCCAAGTTCGGTTGGTGATGCACCGGGAGTACTGGTGCTCAACGTGGTAAGGGTGAGGAGATGGCCGGTAGAAGGTGGCCAGGGGGCTGCACCGACTGTGCAACCCCCTCACCTAGGTTGCAGAGCTGGAAGTCTGCAGAGGTCTTCTAAGTTGCTGTTGCTTCTCCAAACCCGAGACTAGAGCATTTTTCTAATTGTGTTAACCTCTCCTACACACTACCATTGCACTCCGCCCACCAGGACCTGGATTGGTCCCCTCTACTAGTGTTGCATGCAGGGTATGAATCTCTGAGTTAACCACATAACTACTGGGTCAGAGAATATTGCTGCTGCATTTATGGCTGCAATACCCTCCTGTGACGCACTCGTTGCGGGGCGCCACAAAAGCCTAACCCCTCCCTCCTTCCTCTCAACCTGAATAATCCAGGAGGGAGGTGGGCTCAGCTTACTGTAGAAGTGCAAGCCCACAGGGCAGGAATAATAAAAAAATAATAGTGCCGCACAAGTCAATCACCTGCTGCACTGATTAAAAGATTTAAAGTTGGTTAAATCCCGATGGTTGGTTCCCTTTAAAGGCAACTAGAAAACCCATCTTCCAGAAAAGTTTACTATAATCTACAATTGACCTGCTGTCACCAAATTTAAATAACCTTCCACCATCATCTGTTGGGTTCTCTCCCTTCCCTAGTACATGATAAGCTCTTGAGGGCAGTGTCTATTCTCCATCTGTACCAACCTGTCACTCTTTTAGTCATGCTTACTTGATCTTGTTTTGTATATAATTTCACAGACTTGTTTATCTTTTTATAGTACATTTTCTTTAATGAACATGCTCACACACTAACACAGGTAACAGTGAAGAAAAAGGAGTAATTAGATGAAAACACCTGCATCCAGAAGGTCCCTGCATAGATTAAGAAATACCCTACTAACACAGCTAACAACACCAACCTAGCTCCATGAAAAGCCTTTGAGGGGTGTCTCATAACTCCTGAGGCTCCAGAAGGCAGGCTACAACACAATCCTAACAAAGGGAGAGAAAAGAGTGCGGGGAGATACAAGTTTCCAGGATGAGAAATTAACTCATGTACACAAAGGATTCATAGAAGGAAAATTGGCTGAAACAAGCAGAATATGTGCAATCTCTCAGATACTCAAGTGAATAGAAATACATGGAAACAAAAGGAAGTGGGGCAAATAGGGGAAATATTTCACAATTTCTTTGTAGAGAAAACAACTGAGCAACTGGGTCTCCAGGAACCATTCCACCTGGATATGTAGCCAGCAAAGAAGGTAGTAGAAAGATTCAGCAGGCTGTTCTAGGAGTGGATGGGCCTGACTCCTGTAGGCTATCTACAAGGGAATGGAATCCCACCTACAGGAATAGGTGAAGGCCAGAGGGATTGGAGTCATGGGGTCTACTGGGGCTGAGTATCACAGTGGGTTAGCACACACTGAAGAGGATCCTATTGTGTCAGTTTGGGACAATCTGGTAACATATCCCATGTGCATCTTTATCCTATACTGCTAGTAAACATCTGTCTGAACTGCTGCCATCAAAAGTGCATTATTTCCTCTGTTGGCTGTATATCATATCTGTATATGTGACTTGTACAGTAAGATCATCTGGTTGTTTATAACACCATGTCTCTTGGTTTTTCCTGTTACCCTTCATCACACCAACACCATGACGAACACCTCTCACTATCACAAGAGGGAACAGTCAGTGTTAACCACTGCATGTCTAAAGCCACATGCCTTTACCTCTGTCCCCAGGTCCACAGGCCTTGAGCATGGCCACCACCATAAGTGACAGGATCCAACCACTGCTCAGTGACTTAGTATCCCGGCCCTGGTATGGAACAAGCTTGAAGGAGATAAGGGGGACAAAAGGGAATGGTTCCTGGATAGTGTTATTAATTTGTAATCGTGGTAGACATTTGTAAAATGAGATTTTTGAATTACCTATTGCTCACTTATGACACTCTAGGGATATTAACTAGTAGTTGAGTATTCAGAATAGTCTAGAAAACCAACAGTGGATGTTGTTACAAGTAAGTCTGCAGTAGGGAGTGTATAAAGAAGAACAAGATGTTATTTACATACTGCATGTATCAGTAATGGAAAAGTTTTATGTGGTAGCAAGCTCTGTAACTCAATGAGTGGCAATCTGGATTTTAATAAAACCAGAATATTCTGGGTGCCTAATTAAAAGAACATCACAAAGCACTCACTGATCTCAGCGGGACCAGTCGAGGAAAATACTGCGGGCTCTCAAACACAGTGAAATCCTGGGTGCATTGCCCCCTGGGAATTTGAATATGCAAATGAGTCTACAGGGCCTCATTTAAGAGTCTTAAACACAAGACTAGCCAGATATCCCTGGCTTTGGTAATTCCCATGTCATATCCTTAAGCTCGGAAAGAGCTGGATATTGACTGAAAGAGCCACTTAATATGGTGGTTATGGTGTTCTCCGCAAGGATTCCACCCCACGGCTAGGTCCTTCCCTGGTCGGATATCTGGCTAGTCCCGTGTTTGAGACTCCTAAATGAGGCTCCACGGAATCCATTTGCATAATTAAAGAACAGTCAGAGGGAGAGCTGAGCTGTAGGGTGTATGTCTGGCAGCCCTGGTGGTACCTATCTATGTATATGAAGACCCTGAACAGCAAGAGCAGCAAGGCTGAAGAGGCAACATGTAAGCATGACCTAGGAACCTTAATGAAGAAATATTGGATATTCCGGTCTAGGCATGGACAACACTGAAAATAGACTGTGGCCAGTAAGAGACAGTTAATTCAAATTAACTTATTTGTCACCAACAGTATGCTGTTTTAAAATACAGATGGCCAGTCATCATTAGAAATGGCTATCTCAGAAATCTAAGAATCTTCTTTCTTGCACACATACCCAGTATGAAACTACCTTTTGTCTTTGCTCCATACTGCTTATAACAATGCCAATGGTCTTATTATAAACTAAACCCTCCCTTTTCTCCAGACTGTTCTTCATAATTGCTTAATATTTAGCTACTCTTCAACAGTGGACATTAGATACTTCCAAAAACTCACTCTACAATGTCCGACATAAGAAATACGTACAGCTATTACAGAATAGAGCACTAACCAGATAGCATTCCCTTTGCAGTGCAAAAACGCATAGAAATGCAAATGTGACCCCCCTTAGATGTGAACTTAGCCATAGTGTACTAGATTGAGGCCCAATGCTATTGCATTGGAGGGCGGGTGACATCGCAATAGGGGTCAGGCTCTCTGGTGTTGGAGTGGAGGCTGTCTCTCCCCGTCCACTCTCTGTCTCCCCCGGCGCTGTCTTCTTTACTCTGTGTTGTCTCCTTTGACCTGCCTCCCATGTGCACTGTCTTTCTCTCCCTTTGTGCTCTCTCATGTGTGCTGTCTTCTCCTCCCTGTGCTGTTTTCTTCCCTAATGTGCTCTCTCTTTTGAGAGATCTACCCCTCATGCACTCTCTCCCTTGTGTGTGATCTTTCTCTGCCCCTATGCTGTCGCCTCTCCTTTGTTTGCTCTCTCCTTTGAGCTGTCTCTCCACCTGTGCTCTCTCTCACTGTGTGCTCACCCTTCCTCCTGTGTCTTTGCCTCTACCCCAGTGCACTCTGTTCTCCCTCCTTGTGTGCTGTCTGTTTCCACCATATACGCTGTCTTTTTCCTCCAATTGTGTGCTGTCTCTCTGCTGCCTTGTGTACTGTCTCTCTGTCCCCTTGTGCACCATCTCTATGCCCCCTTGTGCGCTCTTTCCCCATTGTGCATTGTCTCTCTGCCCCCTTGTGTGCTGTCTCTCTGCTCCTTTGTGCACTGTCTTTTTCCCCTTGTGAGCTCTCTCTTTCCATCTTGTGTGCTGCAGCTAGCAGCATTTCCCTGTCCGCTCCGCTTAAGCGGACACTAGGCAGCCTTGTGTGTGAAGTGGTTACCACGATCAACATCGGGTAACCAGGGGCTGTGTCACTAGGAAGCGCGGCGCTCATGCATCTCCGCTTCACTGAAAATACTAAGTATTTAGCGAGACCCGCTAAATACCACAGCAGAGATGTGTGAACATGGCCATAAGTATATGACTGGGGGCCGTGGTCTTAGATTTAAATTGCCACTACAGTGGTAAAAAGAAATAAAACACTTTATTAGTTCTTTAAGGAAGTGTGAGTCATCCCCTACTTTACACAATATTCAGTACCCGAATATTGAGTTTCCCAATACGAAATATGTAAGATATGCAACATGAACGTTAAAAATACTGATGTCTTTATATGTGGCAAAGGGGTTTTCACCAACTTAATAAGTATTAGAGCCAAGGTACTTCTGCTTCATCTGGAATCCTAACCTTTCACCACTCAATCCCTAGTAATTTTGACCTGTTCAGCAGAGCCAGCATGCCAGTTATTAGGGGAATTAACAGTAGAAGCTCAGAACTACATGACCATTGATATTTAAGCTTTAATGCTGAGTTTCAAGATCCAAAAACAAAGAATAAATTTTAAAACCCCAATAAATGACTTATTTAAAAGATGCTCCCATCCCCCACTAGTGGACACAGAAAGAAAAGATCAAATGTTTAAGAAACGTAGATGAGCCATTTCCAGCCCAATAGCTCATCATAATGCATAATTTCATATGGCTTGTTAGTAGAAATTGCCTTCTTAACTCTTGGTTCCCTATGCAGCTGAACATTTTACATCAATGGTAGGTCCGCGCCTGCCAATCTCACTGATATTTTATGTAAAATGTCTCCAATTTAGGGTATTCTTCAAATAACAATACAAAAAACATTATTAGATATCAGAATAAAAAAATTGAGTTGCAATTTTCTCCAATAGGGGAATAGTAATGTACTTGCTGCTTCACAATTGTAACCAATAGTTTTTTTATGAACTCTTAAAAAAGCTGACAAAATGAAATAATTATGGAACTTCATATAATAATACATTTTAGGTTTAAAATTATGAAAGAGATAGAGTATCTGTTCATACCGTGCAGATGAACCTTTTCAAGAAAAGATTTTCAGAAGAGTTTGGAATGGGAAAACTTAAACTGGTCTGAAAGTATTGCCATCAAGCCAGCTTATATTGCTCAGTAAGATTGTGAAGACATACAAAGGTTTATTCAAGTCCCATAGTACATGAATTAGTTATTTCACCCTTCTTGACTCAGATGAAGAAATCAAATAAGAAAAAAATAATATTAGACCTTTTCCTTAGTCAAGGTCAACAGTTTACGGTGTGAATATGTGCATTAAAAATATAAAGTGTAATACTTAAATTAATATTGATGTTTTATTTCTAATTTTTTCATTTTGAATCAATTGTAAATTGTACTGAAGCAATATTTTTATTCTATTATAAAAGAAAGTCAAGCATTAAAGAAAACACAGCAAAATTCTGCTTATAATTCTTGGGAAAAATACACATTTTCTTAAAGCATTTGGTAACTTACCAGCACCATTTTAGTGTTTCTCACTACCCGAATTTTAAATCTTAGGGTACCGTCACACCTATCCACATCGCCAGAGATATCACCAGCGACGCACGGGAGCGCGCACGTTTTTGGCCCCCGCCAGCGTCACCGTCGTGTGTTTACACGCGGCGATACCTCCAGCGATGCACCGGCGATGTTACAGGCGACATCGCCGGTGGGGTGTCCACAAACCCCAGCGGCGATCCTGTAACATGAGAGCCTATGGCTCCCATCGCCTGTCACATCGGCGATCGCCATGTCACATGAGGCGATGTGTACACAGAGTGCTCGCCTGGTTTCAGAGCAATGCTGCGAAACCAGGCGACCACTCTAAGGCGATTTATTGCCTCATTATCACCCCTTTACACTAGGCAATGCACCGGCGCTGTCACCGGCGATAGGCCACGCCCCTGTGTCGCCTGTGAAATCGCCGGCGAAGTGTCCAGGTGTGACGGTACCCTCAGTGTATATACTGAACACAGACTTTACAAAAAAATTAAGTGTTTGTGTGCCACCCCAGAGTCCAAGTACCACAGTGTCATTATCTCCCCGGGTGGTAGTGTCACACTTGAGAGCAACGGAGGGTATCCACACGAGACAGAGGCCGCACACAACACCTTTCTGCCTCCAGGCCTGAAGGGGAAGATCTAAACCTGGGTTCAGGGTAAGCTCCCCTATAAATTCTAGTCTGGGGTGGAGTTAGTCAGTTCAGTTCCTAGGAGAAACTGAGGAAGACATCCTATGGACTGAAGCAGTGGTAAGCTCATTCCAGGATAGCGCAGCATAGCATAAGGGACCCAAGTCAGGTGTCTGACGAGAAGGAGGAGAGCCTGCGGAGAGGAGCGGTGTTGTGTTCATCCCAGAGGAAAAGTGCCACAGAAACGGAGACCGGAGTCCAAGGCTGTGCAGGGCTTAATGACCCGGCAGCCAATACTGGAAGGTGGGGAATTCCAAATTCCCCAGCCATACTGTGCCCGGAGGCAAAGCAGCGTAAAGAGCCCAGGAACAGCCGCCTAAGATGTGGGGCTAGAGAAGGACTCAAGTTGCTTGCCATACCGGCACCATGCAGGAGAGAGCGAGGGCCAGTAGCTCAGCTTAAGCAGCAGCAGGAACCTACCAACAAGGCACAGCAAAAAGTCCTCAGAACCTGTTGGATGAGCAGAACCCCAAGTTGCTCACAGATGCAAGGACTCAGTATACCATCACCTGTCAGTATTCCAGTTGCACCAGTAAAAGGACCCAGGAAGCAACAAACCATGAGTCTGTCTGTTGCTTTGCACCCAACATCCTGCACCCTACACCCTTACCACATCCACTGCCCTGGGAATTTGCCCTGCTCATGGGGAGCCGCTCCATCCCAGCTGCCTATCCATCGTCCCCAGAGGTTCTGCAGCAGCAGTGGTCACTAATAGCCACAAACCATGTGTGGCATGACAACTAACCTTCCCTATCATCACCCTCTTCCCTATCAAACCAAGAACTGCCCTTTTTACAACTTAGCCCAGGGCCACAGAAATCCGGTCTCGACCCCTGTGACTCCCCAGAACTGTTTGATAGCCTGATTCCGAGTACCCCATGGCCCTGGGGTGCATCATTTGGGTTCAGAACACAAGAGGTTCTTGTATGCAAATCACCAGAGCGGGCAACACTGTGCCCAGTGCTAGCCGATTGCAGTGTTTAAATGGCTCATACTGAGGGTAAAATCAGCATTATCAGGTATAGTGTGTACCAAAAAAGAAAATAAAAAAAACTCTGACCTCCCTCCCCCAGCAGTACATTTGTATATGCCTGGCTGAAAGTGGGCAGAGAGGCAAACTGCCCAAATCACTGACTTCCAATAAGGTTCTTGTCAAGTTTGAGTTTAGAACAAAATTTTAAAGGAAAATTGTCAGGTCAAAAATCCATATGTAAATGCTATAATTTTCTAATTCATCGCTCTAAACTCTCTCTATTGATGTATTTATTATATTTATATTCCCATCCTATCTTCTGTAAACTTCAAATAAAGAGAATCATTCCATCTGTCACTCACAGCGAAGGATCCACTTAGTTATCTGCTGTCCACTCCCCATAGATGAATATGCATGTCACATCACAGCACAGGAGATCACTAGGGGGGCCTGTATCCTCCTCTCTGCTCTCTTTGCAGCAAAACCAAGAGATCAGATAAACACAGGATCTCCCACAGCACAGCAGGGATTCCTTTTTACAGAAACAAATGGAGTCTAGATGAGATAAGGCAGACCTGTAGATTTTTACCTCCTTGTCCTGAACAGAACAGAGCTTCAGAAAGTGAAACCACACAGTGCTGAGAGCAGAGGGTGGAGGGACAAGAGAGCTGCCGAGAGGGAGTGCATAATTACATGACAGTTTATATAGCAGCCGGACTATTCGTCTCTGCTTATAATGGGACAGGACTAATGCAGCAGCTCTCTGCAGGGTCTGACAATACTGATAACATAGAAACTACAAAAGGTACAATAATGTTTTTAAAAGTTCTGCCCAGGCACTATTCAAGGGTAATACTATGGTAGTATCATACTGAAAAATGACCTGACAGTGGCCCTTTAAATAAAAATGCTAAACTTCCACGGGCCCGCTCATTTCTACTCACTAGATATAAAGATACAATAAAAAGGAGAGAAAGTTTCCAAACATGTAAAATTACCTGTTTGTGGTCAATATTAACAAAGCCCTAAATGAGGTGAACTCTGAAATTGAGGATATAGCAAGAAGAATAAAGTTATTGATTTACTCACCAATTGCGCAAACCTGTTTATTAATATGCTATTGATGCAAAAACTATACAGCAGTGCAGGGTAGCAGCCTGTAGCCACATTGCATTATCTATCTCCTCCTTTGGGCTGAAGAATAGTCATAAGAAGTGTTAGAATGGACCAGAAGTATCATAAAACTACTAGGGATGAGCGAGTCTACTCGCTACTATTTGGTACTCGCCGAATAGTAGGGTAATCGGGCTACTCGTTACTCTGCGAGTTTCCTAGTGATTACTCACACAGAAACGAGTTCAATGTAAAAAGCCGTAAGCTGTAAATTAAAACCGGATTGTCCCAGATTGCTCCTGTCAACAGATGTGTTCTCCTGTTTCTCTTACTCCTTCCCTCATACCCTGGCTAGGCCTGGGAGTGGGTAGCAGGCTGTGGAGAGGCCTAAGGCAGCCCCTTTACAACACCAGTCTTTCTTCCTCAGTCCTCTCAGGAACTGCACTAACTCCAACTGACTGTCACTGCCACTCTGAGGAAAATAACATTAGCTCCTCCCACCACTCTGCTCTTCCTCACTTCCTCTCCACATCATATAGTGAAGCAGTTTTAGCTCCCCCTTCTGGCCTGGAGGCGCTAGTGTAGTGTTGTGGGTTGTGTAGGGAGTTAACACTTTGTGGTGTTATTGTGGCACATTAACCCCTGGGTGCCACATTAACGCATTATCTACCAATGCCCTTTTTTTGGGACGGCTAATCTTTTGCTTATCGCAAGTAAGATTTTTCAATTAGGTCCAATTTTTTGTGTTGTGTTTGTAAAATGAATGTTTTCAAAACAGAAAATCAGGTCATTGTCAGTTTTAATTGAATATTCCTCCACCCAGAGAGCTTTCAAAACACCTATTTTCGATTATAAAAAATCCTTAGGAATCTACATAGGGGCCGCAAAATATGATTGAAGGACGCAATCGGCCATGGGGCCTGAGGTTTCCCACAGGTTACAGAAACACTATAGAAAAGTACTTGGGATGGGCCGTCAGTCTCTCCTCCAGATGACTCCAACCCCTGGCCACAAAAAGAACAGTGTCAGTACAGAAGGCCAACTACAATACACATGCAGCCAAATAGGGGGGACCACATCAGGGTACTTAAATGCTCCTCTCCGCCACCAGCCACATCCTCCTCTTCTTCAGGTTCCCATTCTGATTGTGAGGAATACTGTGGAGGACAAATTGAAATAAAATCACTACCCAAACACGTCAAATAAAAGGCTCAAACAAGGAAGACAACCACACAACAACCACCTCAACAAGTCCGAAGTTTCGGCGAGATGGAGACATGTCGAATTTGCCTTCGAAACAAGGAAAACAAGCCTAAATATCTGCAAATAAATAAACACATCTATGAATAGGCACCATAAATGCCCATGTACAGAAACACAGAGTACATATCAATAGCAGAGAGAACATTTAAAGGCACCCCAAAACAACAAAGTCCTACAACAATAAACAAACACACATCACACAGCAAAAAACACACACACTTGCAGAAGAAACAACAATGCCTAGGCAACATTAAAAAAAGTCATACACATAACAAATGAAACAAGCATCCAAAAACACATTAAGAGAAAACAACTGGTAGAGGTCCATGAGGGTGCCCATGCATTCATGGCCATGAAGCTAATGTGGCTGACAGTTGTCCGTGCATGAACACTTGCACGCCTGTGTATGCTGCAAGCAGGCCATGTGCATGTCCATGCATGCACGCCTGTGCATGCTGCAAGCAGGCCGTGTGCATGTCCATGCATGCACGCCTGTGCATGCTGCAAGCAGGCCGTGTGCAAGTCCATGCATGAATATGCCGAGCTCGCACATGGGCAGGCTTGCTGGCTTACATTTTAGTACAGATGAGGCAAGCCGTCACAATTTAAAACCACATATAAATACTGCAGAACACTGCCCACTGTGTACTCACCAAAATTAGCAGATGCAGGCAAGCTGGAAAAAGTGTCCTATAATAGCTCTTGCTGGGGTATCTGCCCAAAGAGCAAAATGGCATCGGGAGGTAGGATTGGAGGTGCTCTCAAACCACAGTGGTGCAGCCGCAGTCATGCATTACTAATCCGGGAACCGGTCCAGTTTTGGATACGATTCCGCGACAATCCGGCACCATAGACACCCATGTTACGTTGCCCTGGATTGACCCGGACCGGTTTTGTCCGATTTTTATAACCGGATCAAACCGGATTGCCCCGGTCCACGGCAATCCAGCGTCCCGTAACATGGGACTCTATGGGACCAGATTGCTCCGGACTGGGGCAATCCGGGAAAATCCAGTTTCAATTTACAGCTACCGGCTTTTTACCGCCGGCTTCTAAACAATGAATTAGGGAATTGCTGGTTTTTCCTTTGCTGCCAGACCTCTTTATCTCTTTATGGGGTCCAGCAACAGAGGAATTAATCGCAATACTTGCTTCCCCATTGACTTAAATAGGACTCGCTATACTATAACGAGTACCGAGTATCGGGACCTACTCATTACGACTCTAGAGAGTCCGAATATTTTAGTGCTTGCTTATCCATAAAGACTACACACATTTACTGTCACCTGAGACACATCCCACTACTCTCTACTGCTGTATGTTCACCTATGAAATATTCTGTCTGTAAAGAAAGAATTTGATGCCATTTATTGAGTGCCACAATATTTTTAGACCACTACCTGAATTTAGACATTTCACATTTTCAAATTTCACAATACTGATTGCATTACATTGTGCAATGCCAGAACAGTGACAACAAGTCAAGAAAGATGGCAAAGTCAAATGTATAAGGATAGACTGTCAGTGCAGTAGTGTGATGCCATATATTCATTCCTTTGTGGCATTCAGGATGTCTTCCCTAGGAAGATTTCAAATGCCATACTCCATTCAACCTAAGGGTCCAACTTAAGTTAAAAGGGTTGTCCATTACTTGGGCAAACCCTAATGAAGTGAATTGTTTCCCCCAGTTAAAATTTTAAAACCTGTACTCAACCCATGGCTTGGGGCCTACATGACATGATGACATCATGTGAACCTTGCATCCAATCACGGTCACCCACCTTCAGACATAGTTGCTATCAACAGGAAGCACAGTGCTCACTTCCTGTTGATTGCTCCTTTGTCTGAAGGTGTGGCAGAAAAAAAATTGACGTGCTCATTTTTTCAAATGTGCTGCATAACCTGGGGAGTTGACACTTATTTCACTAAAAAAAAAACAATATGTGTGGACAGCTAATCCCAGAATCACATAGGTTTTGCTGGGTACCAAAAACACTGGAAAGGATAAGCATAGATATACAGACCAACCCTGCAGTAAAAATTCAGCAAAACCACACTGTGTGAACAAAGCCTAAAGTTTCTTTGCCCTAAAGAGATGGAAAGCCCCTTCTTTAGTTAGCTAAGATTTCTTCCCATGTCACCTAAACAAAAAAAAATAACAAAAATATATAAATCCAAACAGATGAGCGGCACTCGTGCTTCTGTTTTAAATCCAGCATTTAATCATCGGGCAGACATGATGCAAGGGAAGTGTCCATGGGGAGGGGGAAGCTGAGGGCGACGGCAATCGTTTCGCGGGAATATCCGCTTCTACGGGCTCTTCTGAATGCTCTTGTGCTGTGTAGCAGAGCAACGTGCCTCTACCCTCATCGCATGGTTTCAGGAGGAACTGCAGGTCAGTGCCAGGTTTTTTCACGCTTTCTGGACTGTTAACAAAAATATATGATGGCCTGTATAGCTGGACAGCTAATAAAGAGATCCTGCTGTTGTGGATTGCAGTTTATAATCTGGTGCTGTGGATTAGTATTAAATATGTTATGCAGGATTTCGTTTATACCATGTGACAAAAAACTAAAAGGCATGTTCTAGCTAACATAGGCAACTACCTGCCTGTTGTAAATACAGGGCAAAAGGATGAAAACTCTGGCAAGACTTAGGCTAGGGTCACACATCCGTTTTTTTTTAAAAACCTGATCCGGTTTTGAGCTTTTAAAAAGCTCAAAACCGGATCAGGAAACGCTCCTCATAGGAGCCTCATAAAACCGGATTGCTTCACAAGCAATCCTGTTTCCGTCTCGGCTCTGCAGCCTGCGTGAAAAATCATGCAGGCTGCAGTTTTCAGAGCGGTTCTGTTATCTGCAAAGCGGGAACCGGATTGCTCAGGATGTGTAATACTGAGCAATCCGGTTCCCGCATATACTTTGCTTATCCCGAAGTGGTCTTGTTGTGGAAACTATTAATTTGATTAATAAATGCTTGTATAATGTCTCTAGGGGGTGGCACACTTCCACCCACTCAGGTGGGCATATAATGGTGGAATAGGTTATGTACAGCAGCTCCTGACAGCTGCTGTACAGTTTTATGAATGAAAGCGCCGGGCTCCTCTGAGAGCGGCGCGCATACTATAGCTATTGCTATAGTATGTGCGCCGCTGTCTGAGGTCCTGAAGCCATTTACTGTAGACTATGGGCAGCACTGCCCATAGATCTACTGTATAAGCCTGGACCTGTCATGGAGCTCCAGTAATCACATCCAGGACCATCAGGTTTCAGCTTGAAAAAGGCAACAATCACAAAAAAAAAAGAAACCAGCGGATCTACAAGTCCAATAAAATGTCCAACTTTATTCAATTCCAGTAAAAGAGTATATCAGGGATATGCGCAGTGTAAGGGATGACAGCCTGTTTGCTCCACCTGGTGCTTCCACCAGTCTCGCTTGCAGGAACAGGCTGTCATCCCTCACAATCTGCCTCTCACTGATAGGCTGTTTTACCTGATTGAATAAAGCTGAACATTTTCATGGACCTGGAGTGCCGCTGTTTTTTTCTTTTTCATGTTCCTGCCTGTTGTGCACAGTGCCAGCTCTGAGTAGTCACTGACTGTTCCTGCCGGCCGATCAGCTGCTCAATGTCAGCAGAGCAACTTTTCTTTTCCATGCTGCTCCGTTGACATGGTGACATGGCATGACCACTGGCATCTTGCTGATTGACAGCCAGCTTCCTGCAGTTAGGCAGTAAAGAGTGGGCCATCAATAACCATGATGTCAGCAGCCATACTTCGACAAGAGAAAAACATTTATAAGAAGCAGCTGCCCTGTGGATTGGACATTAGTAAAACAACTGTACTACCAGCAGAGATTGACACCAGCTATGACAGGTATGCAGCTAGCAACTACCTGTCTGTTAGTGTTTAGGCACGTTTAAAAAAAAAGTCCAATATAATCCCTTTTACTCTGGCTTTTAGGTAGCTCATTTGTGCGTGGATTACTATTACTTTATCAATTACCTACTACAATAGAGTCTCTGGAATTTAAGAACTACAGCAATCTTGTTTGGCACCGCTGCTGGATATCATTAGATTGTAGCCCTTTATTTGCCTGAAGTAAAGCTGCATGTGAAACTAAATCTTTAAGTATATTTTTATGTTAGGGTAAATATGAAATTAGAATTAAATACATAGTACATAAATACATAGATAGCCATAGTGCCTAGGTGATTATCACTTCAGTCTTGCAGTGTTGGAGTCCTGGGTTAAAAATGTGTGGTGCCCCTGTGGACCATCTCCACTAGAAGGCACAGCAACTGGGATCGGTAAGTTCAGTCACCCCAAACACACACCCAACACACTCCGATTCCAAGACTAGGGACTCTATGCCCAGCAATGGGATGACATGAGGAGACAAGTGGAGGGTGGGAAAGTTAGACAGGACATGGTCAGGAGGGAGGAAACAAAAAAACGGAAAACACCTTAGGAAGTTAGTTAGTCAGCCAGTTAGTCCGGGAACCAGCAGGGAGTCACTAGTCAGACGGAGAGGAGAAAACTCCATCATTACATGGGAATGAAAGGTCATGGACCTGTAGGCCTGTCCTACTATAAGGCTTGTCCGGGTCCTGGGCTGCAGACCGTACAGAGAGACAGAAGGGTATTAGGGGCACAGATAGTGAGCAATCCATTTGGGGGCCCAAATTAGCTGAAGAGCTGAAGGACTGGGCGGAAACCAGGGTGCCGGCTCTGAGGTGGCCAGGACGCTCTACGTTCCAACCACAATACCGGCAGGTGGTGGGGTCTTTATGTCTCGTGACCAAACCCCGACTCAGTGAAGAGAAGGGTGCCATATTAAGGCCAGGGGACCATGCAGGTCATCCAACAAAAGCTTGTGGCAACTGGATCGTTGCTTTGCATGCGGAAGTGACAGAAAGAGAGGCCCATGAAAAAGGAACATGAAAGGGGGTGATCTGGATGAGCCATCCCGATTGCTAAAAGACTACCAGAGCCTCCACTGCAGTGTCTTGTAACTTGAACATCTGCCGAGAAAGCTAAGTAAACCGGGTTGAAGCTCAACACTGTGTGAGACTGTCATTTCTGCAATCTGAAAAGAGGTAGACTGATTCACCGAGCTGGCAGTAGGAGCCGGCTCGAGAGTATCCCTGATCCCTGCAAGCAGCCAGCTCAGTCCCGCTGGCCTCCCATCCCTCGCATCACCTCCAAACACTATACGGTTGCCCTGGGTACCGCTGTTCCCGTGGAGAGGAAAACGATCAAAATTAATGACAAAAACCCTTTTATTTTAATGTTTGTTTTAATTTTTTATTTTCATCCCTTTTCAACTTCCCCTTTTTACTGATCGCTCGACGAGGGGATCACAGACTGCGTCACGCCACCGAGACATTCCACAGCCCCGACGACGATGAGAGGGCCCAGTTCTGAGTACCCCATGAGTCAAATGCACCAAGGACGAAATCTACAAGGCGTTTGTATGTTCTTACTTTGTTTGCATGCATTTCCTACCAATTCTCTGGTTTTCTGCCACATTCATAAGACATACTGATAGGATGTTTAGATTGTGAGCCCCAGTGAGGACAGTGTTGCAAATGTATGTAAGGCACTATGAAATAATAGTACTACATAAATTAATACATATTATACATATTTAAGGCTGCTTTCACATCAGTGGTTTTCGCTGATCGCGGCAGTTGCGGTGAAAAAAACGCAACTGCCACGATTACCGCATAACGGCCGCACTTGCGGTTCACTTGCGGCAAACCCATACAATATCTATGGGGCTTGAAACCGCACTTGCCGCAGCTGCCGCACACTTACCGCAAGCCCCATACACATTGTATGGGGCTTGCCGCAAGTGAACCGCAAGTGCGGCCGTTATGCGGTAATCGGGGCAGTTGCGGTTTTTTCATCGCAACTGCCGCAATCAGCGAAATCAGTGATGTGAAAGGGGCCTAAGATGGAGCAGGAGAATTACCAATATGATGGGAGTGTGGCGCCCCTGCGAGTCCACAGAGGTACTGCATCTCTGTTAGGGTGTAGTATCCCACTCACTGGTAAGGCGAGTACAGACCAGTGCCAGGACCCCCAAACCATACTAGTAACGATTGTAGTGGGGTTGGGTGGTGAAGGGAGTTAGTTAGAGGGAGACTTTGGGAGGTGTGAAGTCAAAAAGAACACAGTAGATGACATGGGAACTGGCAATGGGTATAAATAGAGCAAGAAACATCTAGAACGTAGGAGACGACAGTGAGAAGAAAGACAGCTAACAGAGAGAGTGAGAGCTGAGGAGAGTGGTAGAACAGCTGAGGAAAATGAACAGCAAGGTCGAGTTGGAGGGCAGCTAGAGAATATACGCCTGAGAAGTGTCCAGAGGACTGGAGCTGGTGGGAGCTCTTTCTAAGGCCAAATCCTAGAGGGAACGTCACCAAGTGGCTTCGGGAGAAAGAGGGCGTCCCAGAGGCACGAGAAGTGAGCAATCCATCCGTGGGACTCGCATCCATTGTCAAGCGCAGGCAAGTGGAGGGACTAGGTCGCAGGGGACAACGAGAACCCAAAAGACTAGTGGAGAAGACCAGACTCAGCTAGCAACCCGGAGGCTGTGCCACTTCAAGGTGACAGAGTCGACAACCGCACACATCTGCTGAAAAGGTGGCAACCACAGGGCTAAGGGGATACACTGCAGGGAAACCCCTAGGAAAAGCCTACAGTCACTGGCTCAGAGCTCTGTGTGGCGAGGCACATGGCAGGAAGGATGAAGCAAACACTGTGTGAGATGACCTGGAAAGACCCGAGAAGGGGTGCCGATTATTTACAATCCTATTACCAGTTAGCAGCTGAATCCCTGCATCGAGAACCCAGTGCTCAGCGGGCTGCTGCACAAAGACTGTGAGTAAAAGAACTAAAGACTGCAGCCCACTGTGTCTGTGAACTTTCTTACACGTCAAAAGCACAATAAACATAACTACCAACTCACTCAGGTACCTTCAGCTACCCTAGGGGTCAGCCCTACCCATAGAGTGCTTAAGAACATTGCTGTCTCCCAACCATTAGTCCCCAGGAAGAATGTCGAGCAGAGGTGGCCATTTTTAGACCAACATGCTGGTGGCATCACGTGTAAATTAACAAGTATCCCCAAGTCCAGTCAACCCTGTCCAGAATGAACCCTCCATGCCAAGTCCCTATACCTAAGAGAGTGAGCCACCCACACCAAACATTTAATGACACTGCCAGGGTCGTGGAGTCGGGTCTCGGTCCCTTTGATCCCGTGATGAAGTCTCAAGAAAGCTCGGTTCCGAGTATCCTAAGGCTCT
>JARQOC010000008.1:123256296-123270184 GCA_033576535.1 Allobates femoralis
TTTTTAATTATTTCATGAATTTCATGAAATAATTTAAAAAAAATGCGTGGGGCTCCGCGCAATTTCTATGTCTAGCCAGGTACAGCTAAGCAGCTGGGGGCTGGAATCCGTAGCGCAGGGATGCCCAAGCTTTCTAGGCACCCCCCGCTGCAAATTGCAGCCTGCAGCCACCCCAGAAGATGGCGCGTTCATTGAAGCGCCATCCTCTGGCGCTGAACCCCGCTCTTCCAGTGGCCCTGGTGGCGGTGGCACGCTGGGTAATAAAGGGGTTAATACCAGCTTTGTTATACAAGCTGGTATTAAGCCCGAGATTCTTAATGTCAGGCCACGTTTGACCCAGCCACTAAGAATCTCCAATAAAGGGTTAAAAAAACACAACACAGAGAAAATTTTTTATTTGAAATTAAAAAAAAAGCCATTAAGGACTCCATCTTTAATTAAAAAAATCCTCTTCTGTCCGACGCAATCCAAAACGCGATGTCCTCTCTGCTACATCCCCTGTGCATAGATATAGATGTCTATGCACAGGGAATGAGCAGACTGAGAACAATCTCAGCACTGCTACATCATCTCAGGTACAGCTAAGCAGTTGGGGGCTGGAATCCGCAGCGCAGGGATGCCCAAGCTTTCTTGGCACCCCCCGCTGCAAATTGCAGCCCGCAGCCGCCCCAGAAGATGGCGCGTTCATTGAAGCGCCATCCTCTGGCGCTGAACCCCGCTCTTCCAGCGGCCCTGGTGGCGGTGGCACGCTGGGTAATAAAGAGGTTAGGGCCAGCTTTGTATTATCAGCTGGCCCTAAGCCCGAAATTTATGGCGGTCATGCCAATATTAGACATGACCGCCATGAATTTCTATTAAATTGTTTTAAAAAAAAACACAACACAGAGAAAAATTTTTATTAGAAATAGAAAAAAAAGCCATTAGGGACTCCATCTTTAATTAAAAAAATCCTCTTCCGTCCGACGCAGTCCAAAACGCGATGTCCTCTCTGCTCATCCCTGTGCATAGATATAGATGTCTATGCACAGGGAATGAGCAGACTGAGAACAATCTCAGCTCTGCTACATCAGGCAGCAGGCGGGCTCCAGGACCCTGGAGCTGCGGCAGCCAGAACACAGAGCAGACAGGACTCTTATCTCTGGGAGTTTCCCAGCGATTACTTGCAAAGTAAACGAGTCCAATGCAAATCAATGACAAAACTAGGATTGCTTCAGGCTGAAGCTTCCGAGACACATCTGTGATTTGTAAATCACACACTACTCTCGCTATTACTCGCTTCCCCATTCATTAACATTGGACTCACTAGACTCGCAACGAGTAGCGAGTCCCGGGCTCGGACTCGCTAGAGTCAAGCGATTCTGAGTAATTTAGGATTCGCCCATCACTAATAATGACCTATGCATGCCCAATAGCCTTTATTCTACAAATTCCTTTATTCTACATCTTTACCTATGTGCTGCCAGGACTTGATCAGTAGACTGGCTCCACAAGCAGAAGAGGCATCTTGAATGGATTAATATATTATGAAGCATTGAAATTCAAAGGAATAACAGAAGAAATAAGTGATAATTAGTGTATAGTTAGAAGATACAAAGAATAGAGTGAAATTACTGGTAGCTTGGGATCTGCAGCTGTGAAACATGATTACTATGGGTTTAAACATCTTATTGTGAAAGAAAAATGTTTATTGGAATATGCTAATATTCCCACATAAATTCCCCATGAGTATACAGTAGATTTCAAACACATCAATTATAATGACAAACATATGAATTGCAATATTTTGAATGTGCTTTTGTAAAGGCGGTGTTAGTGCACCTATAAATGTCATGTTTCATTTACGTAGAATTGTCCATATTTCAAAAAATAGAGCAATTTTTTGGGGAATATACCTAGATAGCACAAGTCTGATATATTGCATTGCTTTCATTTATATTGGATCATTCATTCTCTTCTCCACTAAAGTGCTGATCCTAGACTACTCTCTTTAGTGATTGTAATAAATGGAGAGGAAGCGCACAATAGGGTCTTATCCAATATTATCAGTCAGTTATAAGTATGGTCCCACTCACCTGGTCGGGTTGTGTGTGACACAACCACTAATGAACCAGACAATTGTTTCCTGTCGAACGCAGCAATGAGCCAGAAGAGTTGTATAAATCATATGCATTGATATAGGAATCCGGCTTGCAGATCGCGCTGTTCCAAGATTTGGCCAAGAAAATCACTCCAAGGACCTCGGATTTTAAGGCAAAGATCTTTATTCCTCCACAGACTCGACACGTTACGTGTACCCACTGTACGCTTCTTCAGGAGTTTAAGAAGTAAACTGTCTGTGGAGGAATAAAGATCTTTGTCTTAAGATCCGAGATCCTTGGAGTGATTTTCTTGGCCAAATCTTCGAACAACGCGATCTGCAAGCCGGATTCCTATATCAACGCATACTCTTTAGTGATTGGAAAGATATAAGACGTTAGAAGTTGTAATGTTAGGAATCTTGCAAATCATAATTGTGCTGCAATTAGAATGTATGGCATAATGTATACTTAAAGGGGTTGTCTAGCAAAGAATATGCCTCTGCATTCAGTCATTGCATAAAGTGTTGGCACCCTTGAAAATATTCCAGAAAATTAAGTTTTTTTCCCCAAACAATTATTGCAGTTACACATATTTTGTTATACACATGTTTATTTCTGTTGTGTTTATTGGAACAACACAAAAAAAACAGAAAAAAAAGAGGCAAATTGGACATAATGTTACTCAAACCCCAAAATGGGTATTATAACAGTGTTGGCACCTTTCCAAAATTGTGGGTAAACAATTTTACTTCAAGCATGGGATGCTGGTTATAAATCATACGTGAAACCAGATAAAAAGGGGAGACAATGACTCAATCTTTGCATTGTGTGTCTGTGTCTGCTACAGTAAGCATGGAGAACACAAATAGATGACAAGAACTGTTTTTGACTTGAGAAGAAAAACTGTTGACATTTTTTAACAAACTCAAGGTTACAAGTCCATCTCCAAAGAGCCTGATGTTCCTTTTTCAATCGTGCACAACATAATCAAGACGTTTACAATGATTAGCACTGTAGCTTATATCCCTAGACCTGGACAATACTGAAAAATTGATGAAAAGTTGCAATGCAGGTTAGTCCAGATGGTGCATAAGCAACTTCAAGCTGTCCTGCAAGTTCAGGATGCATCAGTGTCAGTGCAAACTATCCATTCACATTTGAATTAATTGAAATGCTATGGCAGAAGACCCAGGAAAACGCCACTGCTGACACAGAGACATAAAGAAGTTAGACGGAAGCTTGCCAAAATGTACATGAGAAAGCCAGAATTCTTCTCATAAAGCAGCTTGTAGAGAGATGAGGCCAAAATGGAATATTTTGGCAAAGCATATCATTCTACTGTTTACTGAAAACAGAATGATTCCTACAAAGAAAAAAAACATAGTATGCACAGTAAAATATGGTGGAGTCTCAAAGATTTTAGGGGGCCCTTTTGCTGCCTCTAGCACAGGGTGCCTTGCCAGTGTGCAAGGCATCATGAAATCTAGAGATGATCAAAGGACTTTTGGTCACAATGTAGCACCCAGTGTTAGAAAGCTGAGTTCGGATCTAAATCCTATTGAACTCCTGTGTAGAGATCTTATAATTACTGTGTGGAGAAAGCATCCAACAAATATTAGAGACATGAAGTAGTTTGCAAAGGAATAGTGGTCCTCCAAAATTCCGGTTGAGAAGTGTAAGAAGCTTGATGGTGGTTATAGGAAGCAATTGACTGCAGCTATTTATTCCAAATTGTGTATAATCAAATATTAAGTTGAGGGTGCCGACAATTTTGTCTGCCTATTTTTGGAGGTTTGTGTGAAATTATGTCCAATTTGTCATTTTTTTTCTCTGTTTCTTTGTGTGTTGTTCCAATACACACAAAGGAAATAAACGTGTATAACAAAACATGTGTAATTGCAATAATTTCTTAGAGAAATACTTTATTTTCTGGAACATTTTCAAGTATACCAACACTTTTAGCTATAAATATATGTTGTATTGAAGCATTTCCGTATCATATACAGGGAGACCATGCTTGAGACCACCATAAAAGTCACATGATCATTTTATCAATAGCATAGAAAAACTGAGAAGTTAAAACGTAACTTTTACTGGCTCCATATTAAAAAGACATAGTTGTCTAGATCAAACAAAACTAAATAATGTGCATATGTGACTGTGCAAGTCGGTGTAGTGCTAAACTGAACTTATTACCAGGGTTCACAGGTACCCCAGCTAGGTTCCGTCCAAATACCCTAGGGACGCTGGCAGGTGCCTGCTTTTTCGGTTTGAGTTTCCCCTAGGATGTAGTTATCAGAGCAAACAATCCCATTAGGTAAACTCAGCCATATGCATTAGTGAAGAAACAGCTTGTATACTCCTATATGGAGTGATCTCAGCCAGCTGCGTCCACCTGTACGCATGTATACGAGTCCATATAGCTCCGGATAACCTTCTGCTAGTGTTTTCCAGGCTGCTCAGGGCTCAGTGAATGTCATATAGCCACCATGTCATCTGATACGTTCCCTCCCGACGTGTTTCAGATCCCTCTTCTTCAGGGAAGTCATGGTACACATATAGGGATCCCTGTGCAGATGATGGCGATTGTGTCTGTAATAGACAGTAAATATCAGTTACAGTACCATCATTATCCACAGTAACCTATGTGCAGTTCTGATGCTGCATGGTCTAGTACCTAATCAGGGACCCAAGAGGGATAGTACTGCAACTGATATTCACTGTCTATTACAGACACCATCGCAATTATCTGCCCAGGGATGTGTATCTTTGAACACTAATCCCTATATGTGGAAGTTTACCCAACTTATTTGATGCAAAAATGCATACACTCTACATCAAAAACTATTACATCAGTTTTTTTTATGACACCTCCATGATTTCTATGGACAGCACCAAGTCTTCTAGGCATGAAATAAGCAAGATGGCGACCTATTTCAACACCCATAATATTCCATTCTTCAAAATGACTTCTTATAGAGCCTGGAAGTAGAGAGATCATCAACTGTCTCTTCAAGATATTCTATAGACATTTTGTTGGGCTCAGATCAGTAGACACACTTGTTAACCTAATCACTTTCACTCTGCTCTTCTTCAGAAATGCAACAGTGACCCAAGTTTTAAACAACTCAAGGAGCACTGTGCAAACGATCATATTGAAATGGAAGGAGTATCAGACCACTGCAAATTTACCTTCTAAACTTTCATCTCAAACAAAAAGAAGACTGATCAGAGATGCAGCCAAAAGGCCCATGATCACTCTCAATGTACTGCAGAGATCTACAACTGAGGTGGGAGAGTCTGTCCATAGGACAACAACCAGTCATACACTTCACAAATCTGACCTTTATGGAAGAGTGGCAAGAAGAAAGCAATTTATCAAAGATATCCATAAAAAGTCTTGTTAGAAGTTTGCCACAAGTCACCTGGGAGACACACCAAATCTATGGTAAGGTTCTCTGGTTAGATGAAACCAAAATTTAACTTTTTGGCCACAATGCAAAATTATATATTTAGCGTAAAAGCAACACAGCTCATCACCCTCAAAACACCATCTCCACTGTCAAACATGGTGGTAGTAGCATCATGGTTTGGGACTGCTTTTCTTCAACAGGGACAGGGAAGATGGTTAAAATTGATGGCAAGATGGACGGTACCAAATACAGGACCATTCCGGAAGAAAACCTGTTGGAGTCTGCAAAAGACCTGGGACTGGAACGGAGATTTATCTTCCAACAAGACAATGATCCCAAACATAAAGCAAAATCTACAATGGAATGGTTCAAAAATAACCATATCCAGTAGGGATGAGTGAGTACTGAAGTAATCGGACTCGCTATACTCGCAACGAGTAGGTCCCGGTACTCGGTACTTGTTGCGAGTATAGCGGGTCCGATTGAAATGCAAGTACTTTCGCAGTGTATCTATGTATACACTGCGAAAGTACACTAAAAGTGAAGAAAAGTTGTTAAAAAATAAAAAAAAAAACATCATACTCACCTTCCGACGCCTGTACCAGGACCCAAAGACCTCATCTCCGATGTGCGGCAAGGACCTGCCAGTCTGATAGCCAATCAGATGACTGGGAGCGATCAGGCCAATCAGATGGACGGACGTCACAAACCACGTAATCGCTACCAGCCACCTGATTGACCAGATTGCCAGGTCATTGATGCAAGTTCAAGACCTGGTAATCTGGCCAATCAGGTGGCCGATAGCGATCACATGGTTTGTGACGTCCAGCCATCTGATTGGCCAGATCGCTCCCAGCCATCTGATTGGCTATCAGACTGGCAGGTGTCGGAAGGTGAGTATGATGTTTATTTAATTTTTTAACAACTTTTCTTCACTTTTAGTGTACTTTTACAGTGTATATATATACATTGCGAAAGTAAAAGGACTACTCACTACTCCCGAGTAATCACAAGAGACTCGGCGAGTAGCGAGTAGCCAAATATCGTTACTATTCAGCGAGTTCACGAATAGTAACTATTATACTCGCTCATCCCTAGTATCTAGGTGTTAGAATGGCCAAGTCAAAGTCCAGACCTGAATCCAATCGAGAATCTGTGGAAAGAGATGAAAACTGCTGTTCACAAATGCTCTCCATCCAACCTCACTGAGCTCCAGCTGTTTTGCAAGGAAGAATAGGCAAGAATTTCAGTCTCTCAATGTGCAAAACTGATAGAGTCATACCCCAGCAAAAAGTAGTACTACAATGTATTGACTCAAGAGGGTCGAATGGTATTGCACACCCCACTCTTCAGTTTTTTATTTTTTTAAAAAGTTAAAAAAATCCCAAAATTTTGTTCCACTTCACGATTGTGTCCCACTTGTTGTTTATTCTTCACAAAAAAAATTAGAATTTTATATCTCTACTAGCTGTGAGCCCGATGCAAATGCATCGGGATTCTAGAACGTGCATAAATTTGCTTATAATAGTTATAGCTGGTCTGAGTACTTTTTGGGGGGGTGTGAGGACTTTTTGGGGGGGTGTTGAATACTTTTTGGGGGGTGTTGAATACTGTTTGGGGGGGTATTAGATTAATTTTTTAAATTTAATTAGTTAATGTAATTAATATATTAATTTTATATATTATTTTTTTTGTTGTTTTTTATTATTATGTTTTATTTTATTGTGTATTATTTATATTATTTTATTTTTTTTTTTTTAGTATTTTTATTATTATTAAAGTTAAAAAACTGCACTTGCTGCACCTGCCGCAAGTCCCCCTTTACTTTCTATGGGGATTACCGCAACCGCGCCGCAACCGTTACACTTGCGGCGCGGTTGCGGTAATCCCCATAGAAAGTATAGGGGTACTTGCGGCAGGTGCGGCGGCTGAGGTAGCGACTCGCAATGGCCTCGTGGCCATTGCTCGCGCTACCTCAGCGGTAAATCGCTAAGTTTGTGGCCGAGCCTATGGTTCTATTTTCGGCCAGCGACTCGCTGAGTAAAACAGCTGAGTGTGAGTGCTGAAGATCCGATACATTCATGAGCCTAATGAGCGGCTGAACCTGTGGGGATTAGTGCTTTGCTGGGCTAAACCTGAATGGTGCACAGGGGGTTAATCACATGTCAGGTCTGTGTGTGAGTGAAGATGTGCTGATTGACTCACTGGGTTGCAGCTGGGAATGAGTAGGCTGGATAGGAACCTGCCAGGTGTCTGAGTGAGGAGAGGATGATTCAGAAGTTCAGAGCACTGCCATGTGAAGAGGTGCTGGAAGTGATCCGTCCTCAGTGGGTAAGTGATGGGAGCCTACCAGCTGATGTGTGCATGGCAGCCAGTGTCCAAGGGCCAGGCGGTCACAGCTGACTTTGGGACATTGAGGGGGGGGGGCTGTGCGGCCATTGAGGGGGGGGGCTGTGCGGCCATTGAGGGGGGGGCGTAGTAGTAGTAGTAGTAGTAGTAGTAGTAGTAGTAGTAGTAGTAGTAGCAGCAGCAGCCATACAAAGTATAGGGAGACGTGCTGTGATAGCGACTCGCATGGATCCCCATGCAAAGTATAAGGGGACTTGCGCCGGCTGACGTAGCGACTCGCAATGGCCTCGCGGCCATTGCTCGCGCTACCTCAGCGGTAAATCGCTAACTGTGTGGCCGGGCCTCTGGTTCTATTTTCGTCCAGCGACTCGCAATGGCCTCGCGGCCATTGCTCGCGCAGCTAACGTCTCGCATTGGCCGCTGTGCGGCCAATGCTTCGCCGTGGTGACGTCACAAAAGTGACAAAGCCACGGCGATTTCGGGGTCCGACACGATTTTGCCTACGGCAATTATAGAGTAGATGTTTGAAGCCTGAAATGTGGCAAAAGGTTGAAAAGTTCAAGGCAATAGTAATTTCATACACAGGTCCCTGTTGGGTAAGCTAGGTATATACAATAATTAATTGGAGGAAAGGATTAGATTGATTAGCTATGTTACTGCCTCTGTCAGCAATGGAGGTAGAGGCACTGGCAGTGGCTGTTTCGATTCAGGTGGTGGTGGTATTAAGGTGAGGGACACCTAGCAGCCAATTTAGGGATGAATATAATTGTGATGATTTCGTGACAGAAAAAGTTGATTATCTAATAAGTGTGTGATGGATGTGATTTCCTAAAAGAAGAGTGTTGGCATCAGTCATAAAGAGCTGAGTCCACATTCATCCAAAATATCTTCTTGGTCAAATCTGTTTCACCAGTCAAGAGGCTTTATGACATTGTGATTTGTGGCAAATTTCCTGAAAATTAATTTTTTTGGGAAAGTTTTGATGATATTTGGGAATTTTAATTTCAAACGATTGCACTATGAATTTACAGGATATTTATGACATATCCTGTTCATATGGCATGACTCTCAGGTATATTTAGAAATCTTTGTTAATGTGACTTCTTGAATTGTTGCGTTAATACGCAGAGCAGAACTAATGATAGGAAGAGTAGGCAGTTCTCGCCGGCACTTTGAAGTGTACTTCATGAAATTAAAAAAAAAAATCAACTATTTATCTTAACCCACAACGTCCAGTGGGAGGCAAAGTGGTGTTCTACGGCTTCTACGGGTCCAAGTGGTGTCTGACGCCACTTGGCCCGTAGAAGCAGTAGAACACCGCGAAATGGTGGCCGTCGTCCACCGTCCCCCACTCCCTCTCCCCGCACCCCTACACACTAGCCTGCCGGGCAAGGTGTAATAAGGACCTTACATCAAACTAGTGAGTGACGCTATCTTTTTTCTACCTTAAAGAATAATAACACTGCTGCTACAAAGCGTGCAACACGGTACACAAGGGTCTAGAAAGGCTGATACATAGAACAACCAGAGTCTGCTCCTGTTCCCGGAGTGCCCAGTAACCCTCTATTTTTGGATTAAGTAATCAATGTGTTAAAAAAATAAATATAATTCCATTTATTAATTTGTCAATAAACTCCAAGCCCAACTGAATGCAGAAAGCTACGTCTTCTACCTCTTTCTTGATATGGCCTTGCAATTATAAACACATTGAAAGCCAAGAAAGGAGAGATAATACATAAACAGGTTGACAGCTACCGTACTTAATATTACCATGTGGGCACATCCAAAAAAAGGTTGCTAGGCATGATTTAGCTAACAATAAGTATGGAAAAATAATTACATTTAATGAGATTCTATTGTCTATCTTAACTGGAAATGATGTATGATAATGATAGATGAAATTTCATTAGAAAAATGGTTTTGATCTTAAGTAACCTTTAATATCTACAAACAAGTGATTACTTGTATCTTCATTTTTCTTTTTAAGAAATTATTACTGACAATCATATTTTTAATAATTAAATAAAGAGTAATTCTAGTGTTATAGTAATTATTTTCAATTCTGTTTATGGGTTTAAAGTGTTTCCATGATTCTGTCTAAATGAAATGTCTGTTCATTAGATATTACATGTTTTACATATAAATTTAAGTTTTAAACCAAAAGTGCATAGTTTAATTCATTTGAGCAAATTTCTTCAAGGCAAATTGAATTCACATAGAATTTTACAAAAAAAAATCAGATTTTCCTGAGTCAAATTTTTTTTTCTTGAGAATCTCAAGGAATACTAAGACTGTGATAGCCAAGAAAAGATGTACTAAGAAATGGCACATGAAATTTATTTCAGGTAGGTATGGAGCAGTGCCACTCCAACAAATATCTGAAAAATCAATGAGAAACTGTCGAAAAGAATCTTTTCATTATTTTTAAATGAAAAAGCCTCGCTGATCATATTTTTAGGCTTACAACATCAGATTTCCAAAAACGCCAAGTGGATTACAGAATTGTCCATAACTGTTTGTAAGATGTTTCCTTTTTTCTAGTTCAAGTGTAAGAGAAGGCTAAAAAATACTGTATTTTCTGGATTATAATATGCACTTTGGCTCCCCAAAATTATGGGGAAAATGGGGTGCATATTATAATCTGAATATAGCTTATCAAGGTAGTGAAGTGATTTCATAGGAGGCTGAGTTGGTGATACTGCAAGCCCGGGACTCAGAGGAGCGGGTGTCGCAGAGGCGGAATGTAGGTGCCATTGATCTCTGGTGCAATTGTGAGTTCATAGGATACCGGGTCAGCAATGCTGCAGGCATGGGGCTTGTAGAAGGAGGTTTTGCAACAATTAGATGTGGGCATAATTGATCTGCTGGCGATAGACTACAGGAAAAAGCAGATTGAGCTCTCAGCTCTCCGCGAACTCAATTACGGATGCACAGCCATTTTATTGAAACCAATTGCAATGACCACCCGTAGATAAATGATGCTCACCTCACACCACTGCGTCACCTTCTCCTCAAAGCCCTGAGCCTGTAGCAACTCCTCCTGTGACTATGCTGACCTATTCCAACACAACCATGCCCATAGATCATTGGTGTCCACTGCCACAACACCCCACCTCCGAGAGCCGGACCTGCATCATCACCGTCCCCGTCTTCTACAATCCTCCTGACCCACTGCACCACGCCCCCTGGAAAGCTACTCACAGAAAAGAATGTGCAAATGGAGTCCATAGAGCCTCGTTTCAGAGTCTCAAACACGGGACCAGCCAGATATCCCTCCAGGGAAGGACCTAGCCCTGGGGTGGACTACTTGCGGAGACCACCATAACCACCATATTAAGTGGCCCTTTCAGTCACTATTCCGATCAGTTACGAGTTTAAAGATATGACAAGAGAATTACCAAAGCCAGGTATCCATCCACAGACAGCTGTTTCAGGATATAGCCCCTCTTCAGTGTGAAGTAGGATTCTGGCTAGGTGCCTGGTAGACCAACATCACAAAGCACTCACTGATCTCAGGGAGACCAGTCGAGGAAAACACTGCGGGCAGCTGACTAAAGCGCTCAAACACAGTGAAATCCATGGTGCATTGGACTCCATTTGCATATTCAAATTCCTAGGGGGCAATGCACCATGGATTTCACTGTGTTTGAGCGCTTTAGCCAGCTGCCCGCAGTGTTTTCCTCGACTGGTCTCCCTGTGATCAGTGAGAGCTTTGTGACTCACAGAAAAGAAGACATTCCAGGATTATAAGACAAGACACAATTTTATATTAAATATATTTTTCCTCCTCTAAATTTGAAATGCTTTATATAATCTGAAAAATAAGGTAGTTGTAAGACAAAAAGGCATATTTTGTTAATTAAATCTAACAAAAATCTTATGTTTCACACATTGCCTCATTGACTTTGAAAATTCCTTGCAAATTGCCCAAAGAAATTGTACAATAAAAAAAATGATCGCGCAAAGAAAGTATGAAATGCCAACAAATATGCTCACAATTTCTTTAGGACGACCTGAAAGTAAATTCTTCATGAAAAAATGCAACAAAAACATCAGTTTCATTTAAAGGGAATCTGTCAGCAGGTTTTTGCTAGTGAGGCTGGGGTCACACTGTGAAAGGCAATTGCGGTGACCGCATCCAGATCCGGATGCGGTAACCGCAATTGTCTTCACACACATTTTTTTGCAAAAATGTGTGCTTGAAACTGCAATGCAGTAACCGGATTGCTCCGGATGTGTAAGCAGTGACATCAGGTCTATGGCGGTGCGCTGCCCTTAGACCTAATGTAACTGCTTACAGGACCTCGGACAGCAGCAGATACTATATGTACATTACGTACAGTATCTCCTGTACTGTCAGGAGCCGCTGCTTCATTCAGATATTTGTCCAAAGCCGGCAATAGTATAACTCCCGCATTAACCTCTTACATGCTGACAGGAGTGGACAGCATGTCTCTAGGGGGCTGGGCACCCCTAGAGACATGTTGCCCACAGCTACTATTAATAATTAATGTGTTAATAAACATTTAACACTTTGTTCATCCCTCCGGCAGCAGGGATGAACAAAGTAGACGGTAACCGCATTGCTCAGGATTACACATCCTGAGCAATCTGGTTACCACATTGCAGTTAGCAATACCGCTCTGAAAACTGCAGCCTGCATGATTTTTAGCGCAGGCTGCAGATCCGGAGTCGGTAACCGGATTGCATGTAGAGCGGTTCCTGATCCAGTTTTGAGCTTTTTGACAGCTCAAAAGCGGATCATGAGTTCTAATTCTTGCCGCATGTGTGACCCTAGCCTAAGCTGAAAACAGCATGATGTAGGAGTTAAAAAATAAAAAGCAACTGTCCTTCTCTTATCAGTGTGTGTTGTTTACTTAAACTGAAGGCTTTATTATTCTTTGATTAACATTACAGGACTGCAAAATAATGTGCACTACAGACAGACATGCCCCTGCTGTGACTGTCACCTCATAGTCAATGCTCAATCTTTTTTTTAGAGCTTATGTGGGCAGGGAAAGCTCTCCCAGCTCTGCTGTGTTCCTGAAACTAAATTCTTTGATTTTGGCAAAACAGCTTCAGCCAGAAATCTTTGTGAAACATCATTGGATTCAGGTTTTTGCTTGCCTACATTTAGTTTCTGTCAGATGACGTAGCAAAAATTAGAAAATCTCATTGTTTTTGAGCTTTTTAACACTTTAGGGACCGAGTCACTTTGCAGCTTAATGACCAGACCATTTTGTGTAAGTCTGACCAGTGTCCCTTTATGAGGTAATATCTCTGGAACGCTTCAACGGATCCTAGCGATTGTGAGACTGTTTTTTGTGACATATTGGGCTTTATGTTGGTAGTAAATTTAGGTCGATAATTTTTGCGTTTATTTGTGAAAAAAATCAAAAATTTGGTGAAAAGTTTGAAAATTTTGCAATTTTCAAATTTTTTATTTTATTCTGTTAAATCAGAGAGTTATGTGACACAAAATAGTTAATAAATCACATTTCCCACATGTCTACTTCACATTAGCACAATTTTGGAAAAAAACATTTTTTTTTGGTAGGAAGTTATAAGGGTTCAAAGTTCATCAGCAATTTCTCATTTTTCCAGTAAAATTTAAAAAAACGTTTTTTTTTTGTGACCACATCACATTTAAAGTCCCTTTGAGGGGTGTACATGACAGAAAACACCCAAAAGTGACACCATTCCAAAAACTGCACCCGTCAAGCTACTCAAAACTACATTCAAGAAGATTATTAACCCTTCAGGTGCTTCGCAGGAACTAAAGCAATGTGGAGGGAAAAAATGGACATTTTAATTTTTCCAACAAAAATGTTCTTTTAGCCTCATTTTTTCATTTTCACATGATCAACAGGATAAAATGCATCCTAAAATGTGTGGAGCAATTTCTCCTGAGTACACTGATACCTCATATGTGGTCATAAACCCCTTTTTTGGCGCGCGGCACTGCTCAGAAGGGAAGGAGCGCAATTTGACTTTTGGAGCTAATTTTACATTCAAAAAGTCAAATAGCGCTCCTTCACTTCTGAGCCC
>JARQOC010000008.1:123270284-123285693 GCA_033576535.1 Allobates femoralis
ATTGGTCATTTTTGGGTTAATAAAAAAACAAGAGCCTTGCAATGTCAAGGTGACTTTTAAACTTTATCCGGTTAGGGCATGGACAACCCCCCGGCCTCAAGGGAAGCCACAGCCCCCGGTTTTCAAGTTTTCCTTGTAAAATTCCCAACTGTAAAATTCAAAGGGGAAATCTTAAAAAACCTTTACTGTGTCACCCTGGGAAAGCCGGGGGGTTTGCCCCCCCCTGGGTTAGAGGGAAAACCCGGATGGTAACTGGTGTGAACCCAAAACCTTTATTAACAACACACTGCATTTTATCAAATTTTTTAATTTTTTAAAAAACTAAAACAGTTCCAAAAATACCCCCCCTTTTTGTGGACAAAAATTGTTTTCCGGGTATTGAAAGACATGATACATGCAAAAAAGCTGTTTCTTTTCCAAAACCCGGGTAAGCAAAAATTTGGCAAAAGCAAGAGGATTGTTGTTTCTGTTTCGAAATTCGACTTTTAAAGCGGGGTATCAAAAGTGACTTTTGATATTTTTTTATTTATTAACTAATGGGGGCCCATTCTAAAGAATCGGGAAATTTTTGCCTAGGGTTAAAAGGGTATCCCGGGGGCTCAGTGGTTACAGAAAATTTAAAAAGCGGCTCATCTTTAAAGAAAAATAAAAGGGGGAGGCCCCAGGGGCTCATAGCCCGGCCTCGGGGCAAGTGTTTTTGGTCGGGGGGAAAAATCCCAAGTGGTCGGGGGCCAATGCAGGGTTGAGGCAGATTTGCGTGGTCGGGGTTTGGAGTGCAGGGGGCGGGGGAAAAGACTGAAATGGTTGGGGACCCCCATGCAATAGCATCGGGAGCGCGGTGAAATAAATTGTGTGTATACAGGCGGGTCAGTGGGTAGCAGAGTATACAGGGGGCTCTGTGGGTAGCAGAGTATACAGACGGGTCTGTGGGTAGCAGAGTATACAGACGGCTGAGGGTAGCAGATTATACAGGCAGCTCTGTGGGTAGCAAAGTATACAGGCGGCTCTGTGGGTAGCAGAGTATACAGGCGGCTCTGTGGGTAGCAGATTATACATGCGGCTCTGTGGGTAGCAGAGTATACAGGCGGCTCTGTGGGTAGCAGAGTATAGAGGCAGCTCTGTGGGTAGCAGAGTATAGAGGCGGCTCTGTGGGTAGCAGAGTATAGAGGCAGGTCTGTGAGTAGCAGAGTATAGAGGCGGGTCTGTGGGTAGCAGAGTATACAGGCGGGTTTGTGGTTAGCAGAGTATACAGGCTGCTCTGGGGATAGCAGAGTATACAGGCGGCTCTGTGGGTAGCAGAGTATACAGGCGGCTCTGTAGGTAGCACATTATACAGGCGGCTCTGTGGGTAGCAGAGTATAGAGGCGGCTCTGTGGGTAGCAGAGTATAGAGGCGGGTCTGTGGGTAGCGGATTATACAGGCGGCTCTGTGGGTAGCAGAGTATACAGGCGGGTTTGTGGTTAGCAGAGTATACAGGCTGCTCTGGGGATAGCAGAGTATACAGGCGGCTCTGTGGGTAGCAGAGTATACAGGCGGCTCTGTGGGTAGCAGAGTATAGAGGCGGGTCTGTGGGTAGCAGAGTATACAGGCGGCTCTGTGGGTAGCAGAGTATAGAGGCGGGTCTGTGGGTAGCAGAGTATACAGGCGGCTCTGTGGGTAGCAGAGAATAGAGGCGGTTCTGTGGGTAGCAGAGTATAGAGGCGGCTCTGTGGGTAGCAGAGTATACAGGTGGCTCTGTGGGTAGCAGAGTATAGAGGCAGGTCTGTGGGTAGCAGAATATACAGGCGGCTCTGTGGATAGCAGAGTATGATGTGGCGGGAGGCTGGAGGGGTGAGGAGAGGTGGTGCTGGAGGGGTGAGGAGAGTTGGCGCTGGAGGGGTGAGAAGAGGTCCAGCTGGAGGGGTGAGGAAATGTTCGGCTGGAGGGGTGAGGAGAAGTGGTGCTGGAGGGGTGAGGAGAGGTGGCGCTGGAGGGGTAAGGAGAGGTGGCGCTGGAGGGGTGAGGAGAGGTGGGGCTAGAGGGGTGAGGAGAGAGAGAGAAGGCTGGAGCGGTGACATCACCGCTCGGCACACCTCTCCTCCTCCAGGCTGCACAGCTCTCTCCCTCCATCCAGGCTGCACACCAGCTGGCTCTGTATCCCCGGTGCCACTTGGCCTCCTGCTCACCGTCCGACAAAGGGCTGACCCTGGAGGCTCGGGCCAGTCCAGGAGCGGAGGCCGGTCCTTGTGGCCGCCATTCCGCTGAGAGTCGTCAGCAGCCCCGGGCGCCGGAAGTGAGGGGGAGGAACCTGCACCTGTGAAACCGGCCAGAATGAGCGCGAGGCACCCGGGAGACGACCCGAAGTGGTGTGTGGTGGGTGGTAGACAACCGGCTAACGCCGGTCATCTCCCGCCTGTGATGTGTGTGTTTTGGGCAGTGTAGGGGCGGCCATAAGCGTGGCGGGACTACCTGAGTCCCGCTCCGCTTACGGCCGCCATGTTGGTCCACCCTGGACGGGTGCAGCTTTGTGGTGACGTCACTTTGGCCATGACAAACTGACAGAAGTCCTGGCCAAAGTGACGGAAGTGAGCCTTGGGGTTTTATATATTAGATTTTTTTTAGAACTGTTCTCCCTTCAAAGGTCATATCCAAAAAATGATAAATGCTATTGCAGCGAAGAAACAAATAATGATACTGCAAAACAGGAAAAATATAAATAATTCATCATTTTGATTATTTAAATAACAAAACAGTTATTCTTTGTAATTGTTGCAATACAGAGGACACAATTGACATGTGTTGGTGGGTGAACAAAAGGGAAAATGAACTCTTTAAGTAATAGTCAAAGGAGAAAATATGAAACATACTCAATTCAAAAAGATATATACACAATGGAAATAAAAAGAGCATGCTACGGAACAATTGTATTAAAGTAAAATTTAAGAATAAACTATATTTCCGGATTATTTAAATGCACTTTTTTCCCCAAAATTGGGGAAAAAAATGGAGGTGTGCCTTATAATCTAGAAATAGCTTATTTTATTGTGATTTTATATGATATACCAACATCAAGTAACAAGTATTGAGAAGTGTACAGGTAATCATACCTGGTTTTCTAAATGTCTTAAGGTACCGTCACACGCCGCAATCTCGCCTGGGAATCTGAAAGGTGATATGTCGCCCCGTTGAAATCGCTGTGAAATTGCCTCACGGTTGAGGTGTTTGATTGGGCGTTTTCGTGGCGATAAATCGCCCTTCGGCCGTCGCCTGATTCCTGAACAGTGCTCAGTAATCAGGCTCAATCCTTAAGGCGATATTTCCATGTTGTGGCGTCTGACAGGGTGATAGTGATGGAAAGAGTGTTGTCTCTGATTTCCCGTAGGCGTGCCTCAGCATGCTGTAGTCCGCACCCCATCTGAGATGATTGGTGTGGGCTACTGTGTTCCCATTGGCTGTCAGTTGACACCGCGCCATATTTGAAGAGCTGTCCGTTCAGCACCACACCGTACCGCAAACTCAGTGCAAACTCTGATAGACAATGGCGTCATGTATTAGCCAGCCTTCCAGAGCAGGCTGACAATACCGTTGTCCAATGAGCGTGTATGGGGTGCGGTGCAAACCACTGTGGCATGCCTATCTCCTCGCCGCGCTGAACATGTACGCCCACAATGCCTTTGAGATTGCGGCATGTGAAGCGGCGATGGAATTAGGCAAGATTGGTTCCGCTGTAGGTAAGGCAATTTGCGGAGCAACACATCGCCTTAGCTTCAGGGTGAAATTGCGGCGTGTGATGCCACTATCGGCGATCTGAGGCAACCACGAAAAACGTGAGCCTGCACGTTAGATCGTCACATATCGCCAGCCGAGATTGTGGCGTGTGACGGTACATTAAGAAATAAAAAGCTGAGAACTGTAAACTGCATTTGTATTCAGCCCCTCCAGTCAATACTTTGTCGAACCATCTGCAACTACTGTTACAATAATTTGGGGTATGCCTCTACCATCTATTATTTTTTCCCATTTTTCTTTACAAATTAGCTCTATCTCAGTGAGATTGAATGGAGATTGTCTGTGAACAGAAAGTTCTGCTTCAGATTCTCAAAAGGATTTAGGTCTGGACTTTGACTGGTCAATTCTCACATGAATATGCTTTGGTATAAACCATCCATTGACATTCTGCCAGTATGATTAGGGTTGTTATCCTGCTGAAGGTGAATCTACACCCCATTGTCAAGTCTTTTGCCGCCTCCAATGAGATTTCCTACAGGGTTGCCCTGTATTTAGCTACATCCATCTTCCTATCAACTATGACCATCTTCCCTGTTCCTACTGAAGAAAATCCTCGCCATGGAATAATACTACTGCCGCATTTGATAATAGGATGGTCTTTTAAGAGTGATGTGCAGTGTAGTGATGGGCGAATCCTAAATTACTCGGAATCGCTTGACTCTAGCGAGTCCGAGCACAGGACTCGCTACTCGTTGCGAGTCTAGCGAGTCCAATGTTAATGAATGGGGAAGCGAGTAATAGCGAGTAGTGTGAGATTTACAAATTGCAGATGTGTCTCGGAAGCTTCAGCCTGAAGCAATCCTAGTTTTGTCATTTATTTGCATTGGACTCGTTTACTTTGTAAGTAATCGCTGGGAAACTCGCACAGATAAGAGTCCTGTCTTCTCTGTGTGCTGGCTGCCAGCTCCAGGGTCCTAGAGCCCGCCTGCTGCCTGATGTAGCAGAGCTGAGATTGTTCTCAGTCTGCTCATTCCCTGTGTACAGACATGAATGTCTGTGCACAGAGATGATGTAGCAGAGCTGAGATTGTTCTCAGTCTGCTCATTCCCTGTGCATAGACATCTATATCTATGCACAGGGATGAGCAGAGAGGACATCGCGTTTTGGACTGCGTCGGACGGAAGAGGATTTTTTTTAATTAAAGATGGAGTCTCTAATGGCTTTTTTTTTTATTTCTAATAAAAAAATTTCTCTGTGTTGTGTTTTTTTTAAAACAATTTAATAGAAATTCATGGCGGTCATGTCTAATATTGGCGTGACCGCCATAAATTTCAGGCTTAGGGCCAGCTGATAATACAAAGCTGGCCCTAACCTCTTTATTACCCAGCGTGCCACCGCTACCAGGGCCGCTGGAAGAGCAGGGTTCAGCGCCAGAGGATGGCGCTTCAATGAACACGCCATCTTCTGGGGCGGCTGCGGGCTGCAATTTGCAGCGTGGGGTGCCCAGAAAGCTTGGGCATCCCTGCGCTGCGGATTCCAGCCCCCAGCTGCTTAGCTGTACCTGGCTAGACATAGAAATTGCGCGGAGCCCCACGCATTTTTTTGACTCCGACTCCGAGACGACTCCGACTCCGAGACGACTCCGACTCCGAGACGACTCTGACTCCGAGACGACTCCGACTCCGTCTCCGAGACGACTCCGACTCCGACTCGACTCCGAGATGACTCCGACTCCGAGACGACTCCGACTCCGAGACGACTCCGACTCCGACTCGACTCCGAGACGACTCCGACTCCGAGACGACTCCGACTCCGAGACGACTCCGACTCGACTCCGAGACGACTCCGACTCCGAGACGACTCCGACTCCGAGACGACTCCGACTCCGAGACGACTCCGACTCCGAGACGACTCCGACTCCGACTCGACTCCGAGACGACTCCGACTCCGAGACGACTCCGACTCCGAGACGACTCCGACTCCGACTCCGACTCCAACTCGACTCCGACTCCGAGACGACTCCGACTCCGAGACGACTCCGACTCCGAGACGACTCCGACTCCGACTCCGAGACGACTCCGACTCCGAGACGACTCCGACTCCGACTCGACTCCGACTCCGAGACGACTCCGACTCCGAGACGACTCCTACTCCGAGAAGACTCCGACTCCAAGACGACTCCGACTCCAAGATGACTCCGACTCGACTCCGACTCCGACACGACTCCGACTCCGAGACGACTCCGACTCCGACTCCGAGACGACTCCGAGACGACTCCGACTCCGAGACGACTCCGAGACGACTCCGACTCCGACTCGACTCCGAGACGACTCCGACTCCGAGACGACTCCGACTCCGACTCCGAGACGACTCCGACTCCGAGACGACTTCGACTCCGAGACGACTCCGACTCCGAGACGACTCCGACTCCGAGACGACTCCGACTCCGACTCGACTCCGAGACGACTCCGACTCCGAGACGACTCCGACTCCGACTCGACTCCGACTCCGACTCCGACTATGAGACGACTCCGACTCCGAGACGACTCCGACTCCGACTCCGACTCGACTCCGAGACGACTCCGAGACGACTCCGACTCCTAGACGACTCCGACTCGACTCCGAGACGACTCCGACTCCGAGACGACTCCGACTCCGAGACGACTCCGAGACGACTCCGACTCCGAGGCGACTCCGAGGCGACTCCGACTCCGAGGCGACTCCGACTCTGAGGCGACTCCGACTCTAAGGCGACTCTGACTCGGAGACTCCGACACTGAGGAGACTCCGACTCCAAGACGACTCCGACTCCGAGGCGACTCCGACTCTGAGGCGACTCCGACTCTGAGGCGACTCCGACTCTGAGACTCTGACTCTGACTCTGAGACTCTGACTCTGAGACTCTGACTCTGAAATTCATTAAATAATAAAAAAAATGCGTGGGGCTCCGCGCAATTTCTATGTCTAGCCAGGTACAACTAAGCAGCTGGGGGCTGGAATCCGCAGCGCAGGGATGCCCAAGCTTTCTGGGCACCCCCCGCTGCAAATTGCAGCCCGCAGCCGCCCCAGAAGATGGCGCATTCATTGAAGCGCCATCCTCTGGCGCTGAACCCCGCTCTTCCAGCGGCCCTGGTGGCAGTGGCACGCTGGGTAATAAAGGGGTTAATACCAGCTTTGTTATACAAGCTGGTATTAATCCCGAGATTCTTAATGTCAGGCCACGTTTGACCCGGCCACTAAGAATCTCTAATAAAGGGTTAAAAAAACACAACACAGAGAACATTTTTTATTTGAAATAAAAAAAAAAGCCATTAGGGACTCCATCTTTAATTAAAAAAATCCTCTTCCGTCCGACGTAGTCCAAAACGCGATGTCCTCTCTGCTACATCCCCTGTGCATAGATATAGATGTCTATGCACAGGGAATGAGCAGACTGAGAACAATCTCAGCACTGCTACATCATGTCTGTGAGCAGGCGGGCTCTAGGACCCTGGAGCTGCACAGAGAAGACAGCTGGACTCGGCTCGCAATGTAACAGCAGTTACTTTGCGAGTTTCCCTGCTATCACTGGCACAGTAGCCGAGTCTAATGCAAACAATGGCAATCCTAGTTTTGTCAGCGTTTCTGACAAAACTAGGATTGATATTGATTTGCATTGGACTCGTGCGAGTAATCACTGGGAAACTCGCAGAGTACCGAGTCCTGCGAGTCCCTTACTACTCGCCGAGTAACGAGTCCTAGCGAGTAGATTCGCCCATCCCTAGTGCAGTGTTGTTTTTTTACCACATATATCATTTTGCATTTAGCCCATAATGTTCTTTTTCCTCATTTGACCAGGACACATTCCTCAACGTGCTAACTGTGTTCACCATGTAGAATTTTGAAAACAGAAAATTTTGGTTTTTATGGCTTGTTTTCAAAAATGACTATCTTCTTGCCACTCTTGAATGAACGTCAAAATTGTGGAATATATACCTAATTTTTGTGAACAGATTATCCCAGACTTTAAACATCTTCTGAATGGTCATTGCTAGTGATGGGCCAACCCACAAATGTTCAGATCTGGCGGACCCTCCCAGACATTTTTTGAAGTCCAAGTTCGGGGTGTAACATGACAAGAACTTGAGTCTGAACCTGAAAACTCAGACATTAAAGTTATGACAAGGGGCTTTAGGGCAGTAAATAGAAAACAGTTAGCGAATAAACAGCATCACTATACTTACATCCTGCCGCATGTCACTGGGGCTGCTCACTAATTTCCTGGATATTCACTGCAGAGGGGCCCATCAGCTGATCATAGACGATGTCACAGAGAGTAAGCGTTTGTGATTGGCTATTGGAGTAACCTGGAAAATGCCTATACATTATAGATGCTAATAAAGGGGTTAATGCAGCTTTGTATTGGCAGCTGGCAGCAAGCCCGAGATTCAAAATGTCGGGCCATTGTTACAACCTCCACTATGAAGCTCTATTAAGCATTAAAAATCACAACACAGTGATAAAATATTTTAATTGCAATAAAATACAAAATAAATCCCTAGTTCCCATGTTTAATGACCCAAAACTAATACTCCAATGATTATCCACAAGTCTGTCACCAGGCAAACATGTTTAGCTCTGCTGCATTGCTTGAGTTTAGTGCCAGCTGCCAATACAATACTGGCATTAATCCCTTTATTACCCAGCGTGCCACTGCCACCAGTGCCGCTGGAAGAGCCTGGTAAAGCGCCTGAAAATAGCACTACTACAAAATGCGACATTTTCAGGGGAAGCCATGGTCTGTGATTTTCAGCATGGGGAGGCCAGAATGCTTGAGCTTTAGCACATTGAGAATCCCAGCCCCCAGCTGCCTCGATTTTACCTTGACTGGCAATCAGAAATAGGGTGAAGCCTTCACATTCTCTTAAACTATTTAATAATGGCTATCATTGTATTTTGATTGCCAGCCAAGGTAAAGCCAAGCAGCTGGGGTTGGCAGCTCATAGCTGTCCGCTTTATTTATAGAAATACAGCATAGCATTACATTATTTACATCATTTTTAAAAATTATTTATTTTTACAGTACTATTATGTCAGTCAATGGGTGATGGGTCCAACAGCCAATAACATACATTGTAACAGAGAATGGGCATCTGTAATTGATTGTTAAAGAAACCTGAAAACTGCCAATACATTCTAACATCTAGAATATATAGGCAGTTTCCAGATTACTCAAACAACCAAACACAGAGCCCACTTTCTGTAATTGCATCCTTGATTGGCTGTTGAGCCCCTCATCAGTGAATTTCCAGGAAGCTAATGAGCAACCTGGAAGTACAAGCAGCCAAACGCGGTAAGTGTAGCCCTGCCATTTAAGAACTATTTTCTTTCTTTTTTTTCTTTTTACAGCTTCCTAATTCCCAAACCAAGCCCAAAGTGTAACATGGACTTCTCAGAGAAGTCCGTGTTAGGGGTATGTGCCCAAACAATAGGTGTTCAGCACGGATCCTGAACTTTACAGTTCAGATTAACCCATCACTAATCATTGCCACTACAGGGCCACATCAGCAACATATTTCTTAGTGGTCAATTGTGCTTTATAGCGCTAGACCATACTGCCACTACTTCTGTTGCTTGCCCTCTGATGTGAAAGCATCTCATTACCTGCCCCATCTTAATTTTCGATCATGTGGCTTCTTATATATCCCAAACATTATCAGCCACGGGGATATATTTTTTACTCCTCATGCAGAAAAGTCATGGCTTTTTCTGTTTATACTGCCTTTGTATAAATACCTGAATGTAAGAAGTCTACAAAGCCAGAAACTGCAGTGGGTAGTGAAGTAGGATTTTGGTTACCACTGTTTACAATCTGCTCACCCTTATCCATTTATGTTAAAGGGGTTCTCCGATATAAAATGATTGGTCTGCAGTCACTCTGTGTAATTGCAGAATTATTCATCTTTCCATCGCCCGCACTGTGCGCTGTGAGGATTCACCGTTTTGTAAGCCGGGAGGAAATCCTAATTATGCAGTATGCATGTTCTTGGCAAACATGACAAGTTCATGTGGCCTTGCTCAATACAAGTGTATGGAGTGGGCACATCCAACTAGTGGGTGCAATCATCTAGTAGGCTTGGCTTTGCTCCATACAATTGTAATGAGTGAGGTCGCAAAAAATAGACAGGGGCTCTAGCCGCAGTAGCCGGGAAAATGCATATTGCATAACTGTGATCTGTTCCTAGTTTAAAAACAGCGAATGCTCGCAGCTCACATAATTGATAATTCTGCAGTCACACAGAGTAACCGCAGAGTAACTGCAGAGTTATCATTTTAGACAAGACAAACGTCTAAGACCACTTGAACATTATTAAAGGGGTAGTCCGACACCAAAGACATTCATCTTAACTTCCTGTCTAATTTATCCCTATAATCTAAGCTATTTTTTCATAAACTTCCTTTATTAATTCCCTACTTATCCTTCTCTACACTATCTAGTAGCTATTGCTTTTTTTCTATTTCCTCTTTAATGATGTACCGTGTCAGTGCCCCAGTGCATGCTTAGATTCTCACATGGTCGTCAGACAGGCCCTAGGCTTTTCCTCATCCCCTCTCTGATACACGGCATCACTGTAATGCTGGTTATAGTGGCAGGGCTGTCCAAAAGTTTAACAAAGGCTTGAGCCCCCCGCTCCCTTCCTCATTCTCCCCACCCCACAGAGTAACTTAGCCCCGCTCCTTCTCTTCTCCCTGAAGTTCTACTTCCCTGCACCCCACCTTCTTCCACCACCCCCCGCAATGCGGTGGAATAACTTCCTTAACTGCTGTGTTTCTCCCTCTTTGTGACTGTGTCAGACGACCATGTAGAAGGCATAAGCACCACCCCCAAGTGATGTCAGCAGGTATCTTGGCTCATCAATATGCATAAGCCCTGCATGCACTGGGGCACTCACACGGTATGTCATCAAAGAGGAAATAGAAAAAAACACAACAGCTGTTAGATACTGTAGAGAGGTATTTGTAGGGTATTAATAAAGAAAGTTTATGAGAAAATAGCTTAGATTATAGGGAGCAATTAGATAGGAAATAAGCAAAAGATTTTTGGTCTCGGACTACCCCTTTAAGCCTAGGGTCACATTGCATTATGACCCTAGCCTGGCGCATCCGTGAATATCTTAGTGCCAGGCAAGCATAATGCATAGCGTTAACATCAGGTAATGCTATGCACCGCCTGCCTGTGCATTGCTATAGTGATGTGCAGCTTACTGCACCCAGAGTTAAGTGGTTGGAGGGCACTGCCAATTGAGAAAGAGTATAGGGATGATCGCTATACCTTCTAAAATAATCACATATAAGAGGGAGAAGAAGATGTCAAGGAGCGATACAACTTCCAGTTTGTTTTTCAGAAAGCAAAAATCTATTTTATTTAGCAAACAACAGATAAAGTCCACACACAATTAAAAACATTTAAAATTTGGCTTCAAATAGTCACATACATCCACTAATACAAATAATGCAGGTATCCCTCTCCTAGCCTTTTCATATATATGGCAATATGCTGATCCAGAGATAACAAACTAGGCACAAATAGCTCTACATAAGTTTATGGTTATCAGATGAGATATCTATCAAAAGATGTCCAAGTTTTTCCCAAGAGAATGGTTCACATATACTCAACAGCACTTTTTATGAGCAGAGACCAGAGGAAATTGGTATCATATCATACAAGTACAGATTAAATCTTATACTCAAAGGAGAGGTTGTTACCATTTGGGGTATACCAGTTCATGTCCCATTTTCTCATTCCAGGCTGGACTAAGAGGATGGGGACCACCCTCAGGAAGTAGGGGATATTAGATAGATTCACCTTATAAAAGTTTGTAGCCCAGATTAGTAATTGGAGTTCATTTGAGCCCCTTTTTTTGGCAATCCTGAATCAAGCTGAAAGTTTCAGCCACCCATACCTAAGGCAAGTGCATCATTAGCTATCAATGGGTTAAACCACCATGCAATCACCTGGGAATTATAGTACCTGCATGTACCGGATTTATCAAGGCTCAGTCAGAGTTTAGATATGCAAATGGAGAGTTTAGGGCAGGAGAGGGCGCTCCCCATGCGTACTGCTGCCACGCCTGGCAGCTTCATCAGGGGAAGTGGAATTACCTGTAATGGTTTGTGCCTTATAAAGATATCCATCCCTCTAATGCGGCGTTCCCACGTCATTTGCTGAGAGGCAGGAGGGCCCGGGTAGCCCATCCTGTTGACAAAAGCGGAAATGACGTCAGTGTATGTGCTCGGCGCTATTGCGTATGCGCAAATCCAAAAAGATGGCGGCCCCCATATGCAGCGATCTGTATAATAGACTATACAATGATATGCCAAGTTCAGGCATTACACAGGGGCACTGCAGCCCTGTTATTGGATATAGTCAAGAAAAATATAGTAATCACTGCCTCACTTAGAACGTTTTGGGGGGCAAGTGCAGGAATGAGAAAAGGGGGGAGAGAGAAAGCGATAGGGTGACAACCAATGCAACCCAAGGGAGTAATTGTTGTTGGAAAGCCTAGTGGACAAGTTTCATTTATATATCACAAGTATAGGACCATTATCCAATGTTAAATAAATACATTAAGCCAACGTGCATATAATACCACTGGGTCAGAGACCCAAGTATGTGGATTTACTCATTGTCCCTCAGGGATATACTGAAGTGATTAACAACCACTCTAAGTCATATACATAAATAATAATAATAATAATACATAGTATAACATGGTGGTCAAAACCCAGTCAGTACAGAAAAACAGCACGTATGGGTCAAATAATTTTAAACAATATTGTCATATCTGAAAAAAATATTTTTCAAGATATGAGATATTCCTCCCCATACATTAATACAATATATATGGGTTGGGGGTATCAGAGATAAAGAGAGAGTCCACAAGGGAGTATATACCAGTATTCTCATTAAAGGTGCAGCTGTTTAAACAATTAAAGAGTTCCGGCTGGATAGTAAGGATCACTCATAGAATCCTGTATATAATAGTCCCTCGTGTATTCCTCCTGGAGCCAGGCTTTTAGCCTGTAAATCCAGGATGATTCATATCGTAGCGATTCATTTGTCTTGCTTCTTCCTCGGATATTTGTTTTTACTTTTTCCAGACCCATTGCTTTTATCCTTCTTGTGCTGCATCCATGTTTTTCCAAGAAGTGGGATGCCACTGATGAGATGCTCTTTTCCTTCTTCTCCAGATGAATCCTGGCTGTCCCAATATTTGAAAGGTGTTGCTGGATCCTTTTTCTGAATTCCTGTGTTGTTTGGTTAACGTAGACCTTTGGGCAATCACAGAATAACGCATTGACAAGATTCCGGGATTTACAGTTGAAATATCCTCTGGGTTTCCTAACTGTTGGGAAAACATCGGAAAACAGAGTATCATCAGTCATTGTTAGTGATGAGCGAGTACTAAAATGCTCGGGTGCTCGAAGCTCGGGCCGAGCATCCCGAGATACTCGTGTACTCGGCCCGAGTAACGAGCCCAATGTTATCCTATGGGAGACACGAGTATTTTTATGAAATGACTGCCGGCTGCCTGGAAAAACCCTAAAAATGTCACAAAAGTCTCAGAAGAGTGCTGAAATGACATGGCAACACCATGGGGAAGACCCCTGGAAGCATTTCTCACTCAAAAGTCACAGCTCTGAACAATGTTGTCCGAGTTTCACGCCAATTTTACGGAGTCTCCAGAAAACCTTCCAAAATGACACCAAAATGAATATTTAGGTTGGAAATGTTAAGGGCACATACCCAATAGTGAGATACAGCTGTTGTATGTCACTTTTTGTGATTACATAAAAGATTTTACGTGAAAACATTGTGCGACACTCCGATGACCCTGACAAGAGACGTACATGAAGCCCTGTCTAGAAATAAAGTGCCCATTTTGAGGAACTGGGTCTATTGTAGTATCTTCCTTTGCAAGGGCAGTCCAAAATTGGGAGGTTCACCAATGCCCCTGGATACATACATGCAGGATGGCCTGTAAACAAGAACTGGGTGTATTTTAGTATAGCCCTTTGGTCAGGGCAGCCAAAAATTGGGAGGTTCAACAATGACCCATGCTTACAGACATGTAGTAGGGCCTGTAACCCTCAAGTGGGTGTATTATAGTATAGCCCTTTGGTCAGGGCAGCCAAAAATTGGGAGGTTCAACAATGACCCATGCTTACAGACATGTAGTAGGGCCTGTAACCCTCAAGTGGGTGTATTTTACTATAGCCCTTTGGTCAGGGCAGCCAAAAATTGGGAGGCTCCTCTTTGTCCCTGGATAGAGACGTGCAGGAGGGCCTGTTAAGAACTGGGTGTATTGTAGTATAGCCCTTTTGTCAGGGCAGCCAAAAATTCGGAGGCTCCTCTTTGTCCCTGGATTGAGACGTGCAGGAGGGCCTGTTAAGAAGAACAGGGTGTATTGTAGTATAGCCCTTTTGTCAGGGCAGCCAAAAATTCGGAGGTTCAACAATGACCCATGCTTACAGACATGTAGTAGGGCCTGTAACCCTCAAGTGGGTGTATTTTACTATAGCCCTTTGGTCAGGGCAGCCAAAAATTGGGAAGTTCAACAATGACCCATGCTTACAGACATGTAGTAGGGCCTGTAACCCTCAAGTGGGTGTATTATAGTATAGCCCTTTGGTCAGGGCAGCCAAAAATTGGGAGGTTCAACAATGACCCATGCTTACAGACATGTAGTAGGGCCTGTAACCCTCAAGTGGGTGTATTTTAGTATAGCCCTTTGGTCAGGGCAGCCAAAAATTGGGAGTTTCAACAATGACCCATGCTTACAGACATGTAGTAGGGCCTGTAACCCTCAAGTGGGTGTATTATAGTATAGCCCTTTGGTCAGGGCAGCCAAAAATTGGGAGGTTCAACAATGACCCATGCTTACAGACATGTAGTAGGGCCTGTAACCCTCAAGTGGGTGTATTATAGTATAGCCCTTTGGTCAGGGCAGCCAAAAATTGGGAGGTTCAACAATGACCCATGCTTACAGACATGTAGTAGGGCCTGTAACCCTCAAGTGGGTGTATTATAGTATAGCCCTTTGGTCAGGGCAGCCAAAAATTGGGAGGTTCAACAATGACCCATGCTTACAGACATGTAGTAGGGCCTGTAACCCTCAAGTGGGTGTATTTTAGTATAGCCCTTTGGTCAGGGCAGCCAAAAATTGGGAGGATCCTCTTTGTCCCTGGATAGAGACGTGTAGGAGTGCCTAAAAACATTTTTCCCATTGAAAAGGAGCGGGTCTCCTGTCGTTGTACTGCCCATTCTAACAGAATGGGCTAAAAAATTTACCACTGCAGGTATACCTCAAACAAGAGCCTAACTATTCTAACGCTCATCATGGTGTCACATGAGGAGAAGGAGTAGCAGTCCAGCGATTAGCCAAAGTACGGAAGTGTGTACCCATGGGTGAGTGGAGGTAGATGTCAAATTCAAATAACAAAATTAAATTCAGTTGTCATTTGCTGGTGGTGTGGTGAAGTCTGGCCCAATCCAACCCTTGTTCATCTTGATCAGAGTGAGCCTGTCCGCATTTTCAGTTGACAGGCGGGTGCGTTTATCAGTGATTATTCCACCTGTTGCACTGAAAACACGCTCTGATAAAACGCTAACGGCAGGGCAGGCCAGGACTTCCAAGGCGTAGAGAGCCAATTCATGCCA
>JARQOC010000008.1:123285793-123588293 GCA_033576535.1 Allobates femoralis
AAGTGAGGATCTGCCTTGAAAAACGCATCGCAAAAAGCATGGTACTATTTAGTGCCATATAAAAATGCATGCGTTTTCCATAGGGCCCCATGTTAAAAAAATGCATGCGTTTTTAAAAACGCACCAAAAAACGCAGCTTGCAGTATTTTTTGGTGCTAATTCAAAAACGCATGGAAAAACGCATGGCATGTGTGACCCTAGCCTAACCTTAGTTTCTATTTGTCTGATGTTCTGATTTTTAACTTGTGACCTGTTTTCACTTTTGTCTTCTTTCTATGCACTGGCATCACCCTACTGGTATACCTGACCTCGACTCTGGTTTTCTCCTTTTGTACTTCACGTCTTCCTGGAACTGAGCCAAGATTGTCTGACCACTCTTTCACCTATATCCCAGTCATCTCAGACTTTTTCTCATGACGCTGCGCTTATTGTGTCTGTGACTGTAGTGACTCGTGTCACATTTCTGTTGTCTGCACTGAAAATTTCTACAAGAATATATGCACATGTTCAGTATTACCTGCAGACATTTCTGCTTTAAAAAGTTGTCTTTGGTAAGAAAAAACACTATATAAAAAATGCACATTCTGACACTTACGGTAATTTTATATATTTTTTCTCCATTTATTAAAATGGGTGAAAAATGCTGCAAAAAAAAGAAGAAAATACTAAAGCATTGACATGATAAAATTTAAAATTGCCTTAAATGTCAAAGAAAAAATAAGCAAATTGTGCTTCAGATTTCAGAACTATTCTTTACTTTGCTGGGAGAGTATAATGCTTCATTTTTCACCTAAAAAAAGAGTGCGTCAAGAACGCCACCTGTAAACATACTGCACCTTTAGGCTCCATACAATTGCCATGTTAAAAGAAAAATAGCTTTTTAGGCTCACACTAAAGGAAATATTTGCCAGCAGGGGCGGACCTAACGTGGTGCAGCTGGTTCAGCTGCACCAGGGCCCTGACCGGGTAGGGGGCCCCTCAAGCACCTGTAGGGGCCCCCCGTACCTTATGTCAGAGGAGAGGAGTTAACAGAGGAAGCTTCCTGCTTTCCTTGCCTGTTCCCGCCTCTCCTCTCCAGCCCCGACTCCCAGATCCACAATGCGCATCGCCAGGTAATTCCCACCTGCTAGCACCCGCTCCTCACCTAAAGCTGATAGCCCCCCCTCCGGCTCCTCACCTGACGCTGCTAGCACCCCCCCTCCCCCGCTGCTCACCTAAAGCTGCCAGCACACCTTCCCTCCCATCTCCCCTGATGCTGCTAGCACCCCCTCCCCGGTCCTCACCTAAAGCTGCACCAGGGCCCGCCAGGCTGAAGGTCCGCCACTGTGTGCCAGCATGCTTTCTGTTTACTGTACGGGTAAGTAGCCTGCTTTCTTGTACATTTCTATATAGCGGAATCCAGATACTGTTCAATCAACAACCTTAATGTCAATACAAAAAAAAAGATGTTTGGAAAAGAGTGGAAAATATATCACCCTTATATAAATTCATAGCTTAACACTTAGATGTCAATAAAGTAAAAATGAATGTGATTAACGCATTTGAATGCTGAACATCTTTTCTACTTATAAGGTTTCTGGGTTCATCGAATGAAAACAGTCGTTTTGAAGGTTATTTCCATTTTCTACACAATGTCGCTTTCAAGCTTCCACTTAGTACACAATATACGTAATCTTTCTTGCTTAGCCCTTTTTGCTTTTGCTTACATATTCATATTTTGAACACGCCTGGTGTTTCCATTTTTTTTACTTCCAGTTTTAAGAGTCATAACTTTTTATTATTTTCTGTCAACATAGCAACATGAGGCTCTTTTTATGAGAGGACTTTTAGCATAATGGAGGCAGGAGCAGATAACAAGAGCAGATACAGGATGAGCAGGCTGCAGCAGTGGCCAGTGATCATGTAAGCCTGCTGTTTAGGCTAATGTAATATTCACTGCAATCACCTATCAGCACTGAAGCCATTAAGAGGTGGGTGAGATGATGGGCGGGGGAAGTGGCGCATATTGCATTAACTTAAATACCCAGTGCGTGTGATCAGTGGCAACAGCTGTAGCCATGGGGAATCCATATGTGATATTTACTCCTTCCAAGCATCATCATTGGCTTGGGAAGATGGGAATATCCCACAGTTATACTCACCTCCGATCACCCACAGCACTGCAACATCCTCCTGTCTTGTGTCTTGTGTCATATATCAGAATAGGGATCATATACCAGAATGGGTGGCTATATACTATGAGGGAGACCATGTACCAGAATGGGGATCATATACAAAAATGGGGGGCCATATATTAGGATGGGGGCTATATACCATGAAAGGTAATCTTATACCATGATGGGGATCATATACCAGGATAAGGGATCATATGCCTGGATGGGGATAATATATCACGATATGGGGCAGGTATCAGGATAAGGCAATTTGCTTGGATGGGTACCATATACTTGGATAGGTGACATATATCAGGATCGGGCATACCAGGATGGGGCACATATATACCTGAAAGGGCCCAGGATGAGGACATTACCTTATAACAATGTCAGCAGTAGACCTCCCCTCATAACAGTGCATCATGACTACATACTTTGCTTAAGATATTTTTTCCCTATTTTCCTCCTCTAAAACCTTGGTGCGTTTATAGTCCGGTGCATCTCATAGTCTGGAAAATACAGTAAGTGTTAAAAAAATAGAAAAGTGAGTAAAAAAAAAATGTGATTGTATTGTCACTTTCTCAACATGTTTTTATTTTTTTGTTAATGTAGCAATTTGATGGCTGTGACTTAGCGATCATGTTGTTGGGGTCACTCACTTGGCATGGTATTCAAACCCAGTAGCAGGCTCTCCATTAAAAATTAATGTCGGTTTATTGTCAGCATAAACCACCCTCCAGCACATAAACAGTAGCCTTACTGCAAACTTACAGGAACATATTGCCCAGTCTGTTTCTACCTCACACACGGGTGCACAGGTTTGGGTATGCTTCTCCTGCCTCAGAGCACACTGCAAGCCACAACATGTGCTCAGCAGCAGGCCTTTCCAGCCTCCGGGACCTGAGCTGATATTACAGACCATGTGACCATGAAGGAGTCACACCATATCAGATGTGACACAACAATGGTGAGGAACTATGATGGTCAGTGCCGCCTACTACTTCCCGACAATCCTTACACTATACAGGTCTGTGGAACAATAAGTGTCAGCAAGCCATGTGTGACGACCATCTGCTGTGGGCTGAGCTGCTGGTAAGGCAGCACTCCGAGAAACCCCGAGACCCTTAACCCCTATACAGGGATCTGGAATTACAGTGGATCCCAGGGGGTAGCTGCCTATTATGAGCAGCAGAGAAGGAAGGTCACCAGGAGAAAAATCAGGACCTGAAAAATGTAGTCAGGAGTCTGAGTCAAAACCGAGAGGGCAGCGAAGGCACAAAATCGTCAGACTGTAGCAGAGCCGAAAATCCAGGCAAAGGTCAAAGTCAAAAACCAAGAGGGCAGCTGAGGTACAAAATCGTCAGACTGTAGCAGAGCGAATCAGCAAAGGTCAAGTCAAAACCAAGAGGCAGCTGAGGTACAAATCGAAGGCTGTAGCAGAGTCAGAAATCCTGGCAAAGCTAAACAAAACTAAACAACACTATATCACTGGGGAACCAAAACTATATCTGGCGGCCTGCAAGACAGGCTCCAATGTACTTGAAGGGCGCGGTTACCTCCCATAGGCTGTAGCTCACAGCCTGATGATCTCATCCAGACCGCCCCTAGAACCAGGCCAGATGGTGATGCACGACTGGCACCAACAACCCTACTTCTGACAGAAGAACGAACGCTGCGCCTATCAGACACCTCTGCAGGGCCGCTCCTCTGCCACCAACATCACCCCAAGGAGAAACACGCGCGCTCAGCGACAGAGGCAGACATCGAAGGAGCAGGTCCATATGAGGACAAGGCCCTCCTATTACCGACACCATCAGCCGAAGGAGTCCGGTGCCTCCCAGCGGCCGGGTCAGGAACACCAGCCACCGAGTCCAATGGCGATGTGACACCATGCTGGATTTATATCGCAGCAGACTTCTGTCTGTGCGATACACATGGCTATATACATTCCTGGTATACCTCACATACCCTCCCCCCTGTTCAGACCTATAGGGGTGAACATTTGCCATCGAACTGGGGCCCTGCGACAGGGCATCCATCTTATTGTGCCCTAGCAGTCGACCACGAGCGTTAGCTCCATGAACATGAGTCATCACATTCTGTAGGGACCTACAATCTGTCACAGCCACAAACATTTTGCTTCGGAAATAACCCACTATCAGACCTCATCAATTCACTTGTCTGAGTGGAAAGCGTGTCAGATCTCCCCCGCCCCCAGTGGTCAATACAGTAGTGCGAGTCACTTGCCTCTGCATCTAGGGTCAGGTCTGACCTGTCCTGTCCCGTACTCTATTGGGTCATCTGATTGGGCCTCTCAGACTCAAGTCACTGGAGGATTCACTACCTCTAACCCCACGCCCACTATCCTCAGGACGTCTTTGGAGGTCTCTCCATTGGCGACTTTCTTCATTGCCTACTCCAACTAGAGAACTATTACACCCTTTATGTCTTTTGGGTCTAGCTTTTGCCGTGACCATTCCATTATTTGGAGGGCCACTTTCTTTGTTGGGTCTCACAATTTGCAGGCGGTTGCCGTCGCCTGCTGCTCAGGCAACGATGTCTCTCAACTCGCAGTCTTGCAAGATTCAGCTGTTCTACATCTCGCAGGTAGGCCACTCGATATTCCATGAGCATCCGTAGGTAACCATCACTTTCTTCTGTTCCTATGGTGAAGAATGACACCATACCATTCTTGTCAGGTATTTAATCTTGCTGATCACATGGTCCGCTCACTTTCACCACACGGACTTCTTTACCTTTAGTTGCATGGCTTGGCCATTTCTCCCAATGAGCTTTCTCACCAGAGCATGAGGGCCCTGGATGACTTCTTCCCGCAGACTCTGAGCTCTCTTCATAAGCTCCAGCTGTCTAGCATCTTCTTCAGTCTTCCACTGGATCATCCGCTTTGTGCAAATGCATCATAACTGCATGTCAGTTAGGATAGCCTCTCGCTTCACTGTGACTTCTGCTGTGGACAGGACCACCAGCTGTTTGGATTTGAAAGTCAGTACATCTTACAGGCTCCCACGGCCTTATTAAACTCTTCATGCACTGACTCTCTGATGCATTCTTCTCTCAAGTCCTCAGGTACTCTATACGAGGCACTTGTATAGGAGGAGTTTCTGTCATACTACTGGTCCCCTCCAGTTTCCCTGACTTAGGTTTCAGGGCGAACAGACTTTCAGCTTCTTCAGCGTGTTTGCCCTGGAGGAACACTGGGTGCTGTACCTTCTCCAAGATGGAGAGTTCACATCAGTGACAGAAACAGGGGATGACAACTTGACTTCCCCCACACTTTCAGATGGTTCAGCTGGCATGGCTTCTTTTCTCCTCTTGCGTTTCTGGTGACGGGAGGGTCTTGAGCCCTTGGCACTCTGGACTTGTCAACACCAAGTTACAGTTGCCCTGGGAGTCATGAACGCTTTCCCTGGCATTGCGGACCAGCAAGTCACTAGCTAACTTGCTCTCAACTCTGTTTTCTGGGGCTACGCCAACTGCATCAGTCACCAGGTCGTGCTTCTTATTCTCTGTCACTTTTCTAAGTTGGGACTTCCCACAGTGTTCTTTCATCACCCCCTACCTACGGATTGTCACCTCTCTGAGATACCGACTCGGTATCACCCATGTCTATAGCACAGGCAACCCTTAAGCCTGTTGCAGTGACAGTGCCCCCTCAGCACTATTTTGGCTCTTGCCAGAGTGGCCAGACACAAGCCCTTGTTCCTATAAATATAAAACAATTTGGAGTCCCGACCTATTACGACTGGACACACTAAGTCCAAACTACACCAACATCAGGTCGCTCAAGATCATCGCCCGTCTCAAGGATAACTCTGCCCAGTGAGAACTCTTTAGTGGCCACATGACTACAGTGTCCTTCTATTCGCTGTCCTGGCATAAGATGGATTTCAGGAGTGGCCCTCACTAGGGTAACCAAGTTCCCCAGATCTAGAATACCAGAAACATATTGTCCATTCATTTTCACAGAACACACCCGTGACCCTAAGTTGGATGGACAGTCTATACTGCAGATTGAACATCGGTAAGAGGAGCCCCAGACTTCCCAGCTCCAGTTGATCAGCTCACAGTTGAAATGCTCTGCCCTTTTTGGGCAACCACCCCTTTTTGGGTCTCCACCCCCTTTTGGGCAACCACTAATTCCTGGGACTCCGCCCCCTTTTGGCCTATTATCCCCTTCACGGACACCACCCCCTCTTGGGCAACCCAGTCTATAGGGGATAATGTCCGGGGACACCCCACAACATGTTTTAGGCACTGCTGTTGCTGGCTCTGCAGCAGGTGTTTCAGGAGCTCCTCCATGCTGCCAGGCTTCTCCAGCTGCAATGAGATAAAAAACAGGAGAGACGCTCCAAGGGGTAGTACTCTATGTTTTTAGGGGGATGGGGGGTAGAATAACACTAACCTTTCCTGGTTGTACTGCCTGTACAACCAGGATCTCCAGCCTGTGGTGTGTGAAGGTGGGTTTACACACTTCAATATCGTTGCGATATCGCAACTCAATGGCGCGGGAGCGCGCAATTAGTGCACGTTTCTCCCGCATCGCATTGGATGTTTACACGCTGCGATATCAGAATACAACGTCCGTGCGATGTCTACGCCCCCAACCCAGGAACGATCCTTTAACATGGGAGTGAATGGGTGACGTTTCAAATCGCATCGTAGTTGTGCGTTTACACAGCACGATCCGGCTCCAATCTCCCTTCAATATCGGGGCATTGAATAGCACGCTCATTCAATCCCCGATATCGCATTGACATCGTTCCTGCATCGTATTGGACGTTCACACCATACAACGCAGGAACAATATCGGCTCCAACGATCGAACCACGTGACTTTTCATTGAAATTGGACTACGATATCGCAACGTGTAAACCCGCCATTACAGGTCACCAAGCAGAGCCCAGCATTTCCTGGATGGCCGAATCACGTGATTGTGACATCATCAAAGGTCCTTCAGTCTCTATACACCAATCCACCACGACTCTTGCTGGAGATTTTCATGAGCCCTCGACTCACAGCCAGTCGCTTGACTCCTCCCCCGTACACCTGGGTTGAGTGCGTTGTCCAGCTTTGTGGCCCCTCCAAGCCACAGTCAGATACTTGCTTCCACGTCTGGGCACCTGTGTTATTGCTCCCAGCAGCCAAGCTGCACTGTTGCAGAATCCAGAGACATGCACCTGTGTTGTTGCCCCCAGCAACCGAGCTTGTAGGCCTCGTCTGTTGCCCCTAGCAACAAGGCTGCTAACATGCCCACATTCTCCACCATATGTGATGTAGCGATCACGGATCGGGTTGGGGTTCACTCCCTTGGTAATGATATTCAAACACAGCAACAAGCTCTACATTTAAATAAGTTCATGTTGGTTTATTATGTCAGCATAAACCGCCCTCCAGCACATAACCAGTAGCCTTACTGCAGCTTACAGGAACATATTGCTCAGTATAGTCTGTTTTTACCTCACACACAGGTGCACAGGTTTGGGTATGCTTCTCCAGACTCAGAGCACACTGCAGCCAAACATGTGCTCAGCAGCAGGCTTTTCCAGCCTCCGGGACCTGAGCTGATATCACAGACCATGTGACCATGAAGGAGTCACACCATATCAGATGTTTTCCAGGGACAATGTGTCGTCGGTCCGCGCTGCCACAAATAACTGAATCAAAAGTTCACTCTATACATTTATTTGGATCCAACCAACGCGTTTCGGAGCCTGCTACGCTCCTTCATCAGGGAGTGTATGAGGTTACAGACATATCACATCGCTTTTATATATACTTAAATAATGTGTACACCTTCATCACATGATCATTACGTCAGTAGGAGTGTACACTGACGTCAGAGGAGGCATTTTTTTACATTTTGTTACAGGTTCGTTTAGTAGATTGAAAACACCTCGGACTTGGATTAAAACACATATATAAACATTTACAAATAAAAAATTACATATAAAAACATTAAGAAATGTTACAATAACAATATTATTACATTTAATACATAAAAGGATAAAAATAAAAATAAAACAAGCATATTCAATACATATTCCCTATTCCCCATATTCGATTCCCCATAACATTCTTATTGAATATGCTTGTTTTATTTTTATTTTTATCCTTTTATGTATTAAATGTAATAATATTGTTATTGTAACATTTCTTAATGTTTTTATATGTAATTTTTTATTTGTAAATGTTTATATATGTGTTTTAATCCAAGTCCAAGGTGTTTTCAATCTACTAAACGAGCCTGTAACAAAATGTAAAAAAATGCCTCCTCTGACGTCAGTGTACACTCCTACTGACGTAATGATCATGTGATGAAGGTGTACACATTAAGTACATATAAAAGCGATGTGACATGTCTGTAGCCTCATACACTCCCTGATGAAGGAGCATAGCAGGCTCCGAAATGCGTTGGATGGATCCAAATAAATGTATAGCGTGATCTTTTGATTCAGTTATTTGTGGCAGCGCGGACCGACGACACATTGCCCCTGGAAAATTCTGGAATTTGACAACATAGCAAGTGGAGGTGTGTGTCCAGCAGCAGCCGCCATTACATGTTTTTCATACTGGTTGTGTGTTACACAACTAGACCAGGTGAGCAGTGTTCATTATGGCTCTTAAGCCGCTGATTGTTAAAAAGATAAGACCCTATCTGCGCTTGCTTCCTTCTTTTTAGTTTACCATATCAGATGACACACCCATGGTGAGGAACTATGATGGTCAGTGCTGCCTACCACTTCCCGATCATCCCTTATGGTACCTTTACACGCCGCTACCGAGGGTAGCAACTGGTAGGCACCGCACGTGCACGCGCGCGTTTGCAACGGTTGCTAACGGTACCTGATGCTGCAAATACACGCTGCCACAAGGTGCTGCACAGAAGGTATTTTTGTTCCCCGGAAGTGCCGACGGGTGCCGCAGGTTACCTTCTGTGGAGCACCTTCCCTGATTTACACACCGCTACCACAAGGGAATATGGGCGTACCTATTCTTCGCCATAACTACATAGGCGTGACAGAGTAGTGTATTACACGACGCTCGTATGGTGATTGGACAATGCAATAACATCATGATTAGTCAGCCAGCGCAGGGAGGCTGGCTAATACATGACGCTATAGCAAATGTGTATTGTGACTGGTCAGCTCGTTAAATATGCCGCTCTGTGCAGGGACAGCCAATGGGTACACAGTAGTCCCCACCAATGATAGCTGATGGGCATGGTATACATGACGCTGTAGCACGCCCCAGGGAACTCAAATACCGTGCCTGTGCCCGATTACACACTGCCACCATAGGGGTTATGCCTGCTTGTTTTTCAGCACGGCTGAAACACAGGTATCAAAGAGACAGGAAGGTACAACCTGAATTACACGCCGCCACTTCGCGGTGTTTTGAAGGTAAAAGGTACTATTGTGTCCGACACCTGCCGGTTTCTACCTTTCGGTAGCGGCGTGTAAAGGTACCATTACACTTTACAGGTCTGTGGAACAATAAGTCTCAGCAAGCCATGCTGGATTTATATCGCAGTAGACTTATGTCTGTGTGATACACACTGGATTTAAACATTCCTGGTATACCTCACATGGCTTATATATTTCATTGTATATAATACTGTATATTGCAGAAATGCATAGTGTTCAGAACTTGGAAATACTGTTTAAAGTAAATAAGGCTGATACCCAATCTCCAGTGAACAAAGCACAAAAGTTAAAATGTCAAAACTGGCCCAAGAATTATATAAAGACAGAGGTTTGATTGACTTGTAAGATCAGAAATACTCTTAGCTGACCAAATGGATGGGTTTCTGTAAGGATCAGTATCGGGCACAGGCCTCCAATTCCACTCAGATGACAGCAAGAAGGTTGAACTCTGAAAAGGACAAAGTGCCGTTCAACCTCCGCTGCTGCAAAGGACCATCAGACAATCGGGATATCTGAGACAAGATATTACTTTATTTCCGATGCGTTTCGGAGCTGCTACCGGCCTCCTTCCTCAGGTTTGTCCCTGAGGAAGGAGCCCGGTAGCAGCTCCGAAACGCATCGAAAATAAAGTAATATCTTATCCCAGATATCCCGATTGTCTGGTGGTCCTTTGCAGCAGCACAGGTTGAACGGCATTTCGTCCTTTTCAGAGTTTATCTTTCACCGCGGTTATCCGTGGAAGTGTAGGCCATGCAGCAGCTGTTTTTCAAACCATCATACTTAGTTGTGGGTTGCTCAACCATATCAGGTGAGCAGATTTCATTAAGTTTTATTTCACTATTTGTCCTCAAAGATAATACCCTATTGCGCATTATCTCATATTTTCAGCAAGAAGGTTGGGCTGGGCTCTGCTATGCTATGGGTTAGTATTATTAAAGGTAATCTGTTTTTTTATGCCCCCAAACCTATCACTATCTGTCCCTGCAGCTTCCTACTACATCACTAAGGCTGCCTTCACACTTGCAGATGGATCTGCAGCGTTTTGCAGATGCATCTGCAAGTGTGAGCATGCTGACCGCGGCCCCTATGTTTATAATAGGGCGCACGCGGTGTGAAAGCTCTCATTCACTCCTATATGTGTACTGTCAGCAGGCGTATGCCTGCTTACAGATCACACTCTCCCGCCCGCAGCATGGACGCTACATCTCGCGTCCACAGTGCGGACGGGAGTGTGTGATCTGTCAGCAGGCATACGCCTGCTGACAGTACACATATAGGAGTGAATGAGAGCTTTCACACCGCGTGCGCCCTATTATAAACATAGGGGCCGCGGTCAGCATGCTCACACTTGCAGATGCATCTGCAAAACGCTGCAGATCCATCTGCAAGTGTGAAGCCAGCCTAAGCATGCCTGTCTGCGAAATAGTGTTCTGCTATCGCTGAAACTGTTGTTATAATTTATATTTAATTATGTTAATAAGCCGGGTGTCGTCACAAATGCAGACATTGTGGGCATTTTCTCATGTCTCCCTCACTCCATTGTACGGTACTTACACCCTGGTGCGCGTGATAATTTATGCAGAAGCGTGGCCCTGGTGTTTCAAATCTGTGGGCTTTCTTCCTGGTATGACGTGTTGGACACACATCATTTTCAGTCCTGGGCAATGTGGGGATTATTGGGTGTCCTTGGCAGGTTCAAAATGCGCACACTGCTGGATATACTGGAGCCAGTCAGTATATCCAATTACACCCCCTTCCTCACACTACACAAGACCAGAATTGACGCATGGCCGACACTTCATATTAGAGAGAAGGTCCACAGATTTGAACACCAGGACCTCACTCCTGCATTAATTATCACACCTACTGGGGCATGATTACAACTAGTGAGGGCCAGAAAAAATGCCCACAGTGTCTGCAGTCTTTATGACACCCTGCTTATTAACATAGTGACATGTAAGAAATAAAATAATTTTTCTCAGCAATTACAGGACACATTTAGCTCTCCTTGTCCTCCCATACACAATCTCTCATCCGCTCCTGTGGCTTACACCTGAAGAACATCTCTAGAGTCCGCCCCTTTCTCACATTGGAAACACCAAAAACCCTCACCGTGGCCCTAATCCACTCCTGCCTTGACTACTGCAATTCTCTAATAATTGGCCTCACCCTCTCTAAATTATCCCCTCTTCATACACCTTTAATGCAGCAGCCAGGATCACCCATCTTGCCAACCATTACTCAGATGCCTCTGCTCTATGCCTTTCATTGCACTGGCTGCCTGTACACTACAAGATCAAATTCAAATTGCTTCTTCTCACCCACAAAGCTCTTCACAGTGCAGCACCTCCTTACATCTCCTCCTTCATCTCTGTCTATCACCCCACCCGTTTTCTACGTTCTACAAACTACCTTCGACTAACATCTGCACTAATCTGATCCTCCCACTCCCGACCCCAAGACTTCTCCCGAGCTGCACCAATTCTCTGGAATGTTCTACCCCAAGAAATTAGGCCTATCCACAACTTGTATGGCTTCAGACGCTCACTAAAAACACATCTTTTTTAAGGCGGCATATTATGCTCCCTAATAAAATTCCTTTGTACTGTACATAGCCCATTCACTATCTCTCTCGACATAACTCTTCTTAAAACTCCACCAAAACCAAAAGCTCCACACAGATTGTCTGATGACCATTCATGCAACTTTATTTTTATCCCCCATTTCCTCAAGATACCTGGAGCATCACTGTAATAAGCCCCTGTACTTTGTGTAACCCCAATCCCGTTGTAGATTGTAAGCTCTTTCGAGCAGGGTCACCTTTATTTTTTGTTTCATTTATTGTATTGTATTTTTTACATTGATGCTATGCTTATTGCATTGTATCCAATTATTGTGCTGTATTCTTTCTCTACTGGAATTACTTACTGTATTGCATTGTATATTTTTCGTTTACGAACCACTGTATTGTAAAGTGCTGCAGAATATGTTGGCGCTATATAAATAAAGATGTATTATAATTATTATTATCATTATTATTATTATTATTTTTATTATTATTTAGCTCAGACAGGGATGGTTAGGGATGTAGTAGGAAGCTGCAGGGACAGGTAGTGATAGATTTGGGAGCATAAACTAGGTGAAAGGTTCCCTTTATGGATTAGATAAATGAAACTTTTGGAATTGAGGATCGACTCAAAATCAACTCCAAGACCTACTTTTATTTTTAGGAGACACTTTTCTAAAGGTGTGGTACAGGATAAAGTTTGTCTATTTCAATTAAACCATGATATTTATGTAAGACAATGATCCATTGCTTGCATCAAAGTTGCCACTGCTTAGCTAGGCAGTAAATGCCTTAACGAGAACCTGTCAACTACTTTATGCCCCCAAATCTATCACTACCTGTCCCGGCAGCTTCCTAATACATCCCTAAGCATCCCTGTCTAAACTAAAAGTATACTGTAATCGCTGTAAAAAATACTGTAAAAAATACTGTAAAAAAATTATTTTATAACTTACAGGTGCATATGTTAATTAGGATGGTGTCTTTGGAACTCCAATCTTCCGGACAAAGTACCGCAGGTCCGCGCTTCTGCAGAATTGATGTACCGGTAAATGACACCAGAAATACCGGGATGTCTGGTTAAAAGTGATGGATTGCTTTATTTTCCGACGCGTTTCAGAGCCACTTGCCGAGCTCCTTCCTCGCGGAACCTAAGGTACTTTGTCCGGAAGATTGATTGTTTACCGCAGTAACCTGTGGAGGTACGGTCCCTGCAGCAGCTGCATTTCTGAGCGATCAAGCTGGTTGTGTGTGACACAACCTTATCAGGTGAGCTATTCTGATTTGGACCACTTTTTAAACTGATTTATAAAAAGATAAGACCCTATTGTGCATTCTCAACTTTTATAGATTATCTTTGGAACTGTAGACACACTGGACCAGAAATGACATGCTGCAGCATAATAATGGGAACGAGCCCACAGAGATTTTAAACGTTAAGGGTACCGACACAGTTCGACGGCCCCGGAGATGTCGAAGGCGACGGGCGGGAGCGCTCACGTTTTTGGCGCCCCGCCAGCGTCGCCGTCCCTGCACTGCTCTGAAACCAGGCGACCACTGAAAGGCGTCGCCATCGCCTATTTACATTAGGCAATGCAGGGGTGATATCTGTGCCAATAGGCCATGCTCCTGCATCGCCTAAGAAATCGGCGGTGCCGTCGCCACGTGTGACGGTACCCTGATGGCCCCTTTACACGCAGCTACAGGTAACAGGTTTTCCACAGGTAACTTACTGGCTGCAGTGAAATCATGGAGACATGGTTCTATCTTGTTGCTGTGTACAAATGGAACTATGTCTCCATGATTTCACTGCAGCCAGTAAGTTACCTGTGGAAAACCTGTTACCTGTAGCTACGTGTAAAGGGGCCATAAGAGTGTGCTTGGAAGTTAGGTTATCATGTCCACAATTTCCAAGTGCGCTCCTAGCATTTAAAATCTCTGTGGGCTCATTATGACATTGCAGCATGTCGTTTCTGGTCTTGTGAATTGTGGGCGAGTATTAGGCTTTAGAATGCGCACTGCCACCGGGGCATGATAACCAGGGAGGACATGGAGACTGAGAGATCGCCCAAAGTGTCTGCACTTCCAAAGACACCATCCTAAATAATATACGCACATGTTTGTTAGAAAATAATTTTTCTCAGCGATTACAGTATAATTTTAGCTCGGACAGGGATGCTTAGGGAAGTACTAGGAAGCTGCAGGGAAAGGTAGTGATAAGTTTGGGGGCATAAAGTAGCTGACAGGTTCCCTTTAAAGATGAAAGAAAAATGCCATGACTCCCTTCCTTAACTGAAATAAACCTTGTGAAAACTTGTGGGAACTTACATTACAGGGGCGCTCGTGTGTTGATGTATTGTATTGTGAAGCCATGTCTGGTTATCTGTATGGGTACCTTTACACGCCGCTACAACATGGTAGAAAACAACTGGGTACTTCATGTGCACGAGCACGCACGAACGGTTACAAACGGTACCCGCACCGTCTTTACACGCCGCTATAAGGTGCTTTACAGAAGGTTGAATCTATCTCTGGATGCCTAACGTTACCTTCTGAAAAGCACCTTACCTCATTTACACGCCACTACAGACGGTAATATGGGAGGACCTGGTGCAGCAGGAACAACACATAGGCGTGCCATAATTGTGGATTACGAGACGCTCGTACGCTGATAGGACAACGCAATAGCATCATGATTGGCCAGCCAGCGCAGGAGGCTGACTAATACATGACGCTCGAGCAATTGTGTAGTGTGACAGGTCAGCTCCTTCAATATGCCGCCCTATGCAGCGACTACCAATCGGAACGCAGGAGCTTCCTCCAATGATCGCTGAAGGGGGGCGGTTTCCTGGAGCCTGTGTCCCGCCCCAGGTAGATAGCAAGGTGTCGAAACAACCCTCTTGTTCCTTATTTGCACGCCGCTACAGGCCGCTACCATCGGGTTGAAATCAACCTGTTTTAGAGCTCTGCTCAGAAACAGGTGCCGCAAGTGACGGGTGGAAACGATTGTCATTACACGCCGCTACCTCGGGTTGATTTGGCGGTGGAAGATACATTTCTCTCATCTACCCGGTTGTTTCCACCATGTTGTAGCGGTGTGTAAAGGTACTCTAAGTGTGTTGTGCTACTACGTCTCCAAAACACAATACTCTGGATATGTGTGTCTGGATACTGTTGCAGCCTTGACGACCTATGTGTGTGCACATATATTTGTGTGCTTGCAGTTATGTGTCACATATGTTGTGTTCACACAAAATGTCATTGTCCATGTGTGTGTACAGAATATGTATCTGGAAATACATGCATATGGAGGACGGATTTCAGGTAACATCCGGAAAGATGTAGGGCCTTCTTCTTATTTTTCAGAGGTTTATTCAAAAAAATAATTTAACAACAAAAAAAGGTTTTGATGCATAAAAAAGGGGGGTAATACAACGCCTTTCGGCTGAATATTTTGTACACACAGCCTTCCTCAGGTATGTCAGAACATAGAATAAATGGTCATTATATACATGTATAGATCAAGTAATCAGCAGTTTGGTCTATTCAAGTGTTTTACCTTAATTGTTTAGAGACGTTACACCCTCTTGGAGAAGTGCTGTTCACTTCAGTGTGTGTGGCTAATTAGCTCAGAGGTGGAAATGTATGTACCGTATATACTCGCGTAAAAGCCGAGTTTTCCAGCCCAAAAATTGGGCTGAAAAGTCCCCCCCTCGGCTTATACGCGAGTCACTGTATACTGTACACACTGTATACAGTGTATACAGTATACAGGCCGCCCCCATCAGTATACAGGCCCCCCCTTGCAGCACAAACCTGTAAAGGAAGAGATTAGTATACTTATCACTGTCCCGCTGCCGCTGTCCCGCCGCCGTCATCGCGCTCCTCCGTCTTCATCTGTTTTCTTCCGGCTTCCTCCGGTCGGCGCAGGCAATGTATATACCTCTGGGGCTGCTGTATACTACTACTGGGGCTGCTGTATACTACCACTGGGGCTGCTGTATATACCTCTGGGGCTGCTGTATACTAACTACTGGGGCTGCTGCTGTATATTCCACTGGGGCTGCTGCTGTATATACCACTGGGGCTGCTGCTGTATACTACCACTGGGGCTGCTGTATATACCTCTGGGGCTGCTGTATACCACACTGCTGGGGGCTGTATACCTGTGCTGGGGTCCACCCTCGGCTTATACACGAGTCAATAGGTTTTCCCAGGTTTTGGGGGCAAAAGTAGGGGGGTCGGCTTATACACGGGTATATACGGTATATAGTATATTATAGTCTCCACTCTTATAGTTTTCCTTATTCATAAACAATCATTTTTTTAAAAACAAATATGTATATGTTCTTCTTTTGCAGATTATTATTCCATGGAAGAACTGCCTTATTCAAAACAGATTTAACGCCATATATATACACTGTCCATTAATTTGCGTTTGTTTAAAAACATCTTTGTACTTCCTACTTCATCCTTCTCACATTACCTAAAATTAATATGTTAAAAGAATAAAAATATACAGCTTCTTATCTAATAAATATCTCATAAAATCCTTTGTTATGTGCTAAAATCATGCTTCATATTTTTGTTCATTAAAATCCTATTTTTCCTGAATTATATTAATGTCATATATTCTATTATTTGATATATATCTATTTGTTATTGATAGCTCTTGCAATAACATTTTCCTTTGTGTATGAGAAAAAAAAAATTATAATCTAATATATAAAGCTGAATGTGTGTATGTGTGTATGTGTGTATGTGTGTGTATGTGTGTATATCCGGGATTGGCATCTACACCGTCGCAACTATAGCCACAAAATTTTGCACAGTCGCACGTCTTGACCCCGGGAGCGTCATAGGCTATGTTGTGAGGCGAAATTTTAACCCTGCGCGTTCCAGTTCACCAAACAATTTTGGCCCTATCTACATAATGGGGAAAAAGTGAATGGAAAAATATTGGAGGAAAATCGACAGCTGTCAGCTATAGAGACAAAATTTTGCACAGTCACACGTCTGGACCCCGGGAGCGTCACTGGCTATGTTGTGAGGCGACATTTTAACCCCACGCATTCCAATTCACCAAACAATTTTGCCCCTATCTACATAATGGGGAAAAAGGGAAAGGAAACGTGTGGGAGGAAAATCGACAGCTGCCAGCTACAGCTACAAAATTTTGCACAGTCACACGTCTTGACCCCGGGAGTGTCATAGTCTATGTTGTGAGGCGAAATTTTAACCCTGCGCGTTCCAGTTCACCAAAAAATGTTGCCCCTATCTACATAATGGGGAAAAAGTGACAGTTACCAGTTGACAGTTGTGAATGAGAGGGGCTTAATGATAGCGCCAAAGACTAACAGCACATACCAGCATATAGTCACTAAGGTGGGGCCCCAACATGGGATATTCACCACGCACGGGGACATGTATACACAACACACGCACACAAAGAGTAACAGCAAGTGTATAGTCGCTAAGGTGCAACCCCAACATTGGATACTCACCACGCACCCGAACAAACACACACACACCACAAAGAGACACACGCAACATAGAGACACACACACACACCCAAGGGGACACACACACACTCTATAGCGACACATGCACTCACCCCACAGGGACACACACACACACCACAATGAGACACACATGACAGACACACACACCACACAGACCCCCCCACAGGGACACACACACATAGCCACCCTATAGGGACACATGCACTCACCCCACAGGGACACACACACCACAAAGAGACACACACACCACACAGACCCCCCCACAGGGACACACACACATACACACCCTATAGGGACACATGCACTCACCCCTCAGGGACACACACACCACAAAGAGACACACACCACACAGAGACACACACAACACAGAGACACACACAACACAGAGACACACACACCCCACACAGACACCCCCCCCCCCCACAGGGACACACACACATGCACACCCTATAGGGACACATGCACTCACCCCACAGGGACACACACCCACATAGAGACACACACAACACAGATACACACACACACCATACAGACCCCCCCACAGGGACACATACACATACACACCCTATAGGGACACATGCACACACCCCACAGGGACACACACACACACACCACAAAGAGACACACACAACAGAGACACACACCACACATACCCTCCCCACAGGGACACACACATACACACCCCAGGGACACACACCACACAGACAGACACAGATCTGCACAAATCACCTCACACAACTCGCCTCATACGTGTGCTATCTTTATTTTCCAAACATAAACATCTGATTAAAAACAGCCAATGTGCAACACATGTGCCATATAGGGAATTAAGGCAGATGTCAGTCACATGAGCTGTCTATTATGTGTATGTGTGAGGTAACTTATACTGCCCGGCCAGGGGAGGGTTTACTGTTGGCTGGAGATTTATTAGGCTGCCTATAGCAATCAATCACAGCTCAGCTTCTATTTTCCTACAGGTCATTAATATGACATAGTCAAATTCTATTTTGTTATAGCTAACAGCAGTTATTTATTAACCCGGGCGTAGCCGGGTACTACAGCTAGTAATATATAAAAGCATTTATCTCATTATTACCCTTTTACTATCATGTAGATACATTTCCTATTCTCTTTAGTAATCAGTCTATGGACTCAAACCCACAGGGGGTTAGTGCTAATTCCCTATTTCAATGCTAGCCCTTCTCCTAAGATGTGCTCCACAGACATCTCTTGTAGTTGGTGGAGATCAAATATGGACTAAAAGAAAATACAATCCCAAAGTGAAATAGAACCTAAAGAAACAGTTTGTAAATTGTGCCAGTAATTAATTCTTCATTTCCTATGGGGGTCTCAGATCCTAACTGCTGGATCTACCATCAAATTCATATATACTTAGTATACATAGTAGGATTCAAGGAGATCCGATCATACCAATACAATGTCCCAATTCTACCAGCTTCTGCTGTATTGTACCAGTGAGAGCAGATCAGTCTATTTCAGCTGGACTGTCCTCAATTCTATTCCCTTCTACAGGCCTACTCTCAATCACCATAGGTGACCAGATCATATATATAAAAGCCGAAGCCACTTCCGTCTTCAAGGGGCAAAAATGACGTCACCCGACGGAAGTGGCTTGGGCACTACACCCGCTCAGGGTGGACAAAGATGGCAGCGAGCGGTGGCACTTTAGCGCCCATCGCGAGCCGCCACACACACACGCTGCCACCCACACCCACACACACCTACACACCGCACTATCCGCTATACTTACCACCTTCGTCTACCCCGCCGCCTGCTTGTTTCCTCTTGCCTCCGCCGCCGACATATCGCCGCCCCCTGGAGGACTGGATCCAATATGGCGTCCGGGAACTCTCGCGAGATCCAGTCCAGGGTGCGGCGACATGTCGGCAGAACGGAGGACTCAGGAAGACGCAGGCGGAAGGGAAGAAGCAGGGACGGTGGTAAGTAAATTGGAGTGTGTGTTTGTGTCCGTCCGCCCCACCGCTGACCACTCTGCCCACCGCTGACCACTCTGCCCACCGCTGACCACTCTGCCCAGACAGCGCCACTGCGCTGACCACCCTGCCCAGACAGCGCCGCTGCGCTGACCACCCTGCCCACACAGCGCCACTGCGCTGACCACCCTGCCCACACAGCGCCGCTGCGCTGACCACCCTGCCCACACAGCGCCGCTGCGCTGACCACCCTGCCCACACAGCGCCGCTGCGCTGACCACCCTGCCCACACAGCGCCACCGCGCTGAACACCCTGCCCACACAGTGCCACTGCGCTGACCACCCTGCTCACCGCACTCACTGCTAACCACTGAGCAACCGCACAGTGGTAACCACTGAGCGACCGCGCAGTGCTAACCACTGAGCCACTGCGCAGTGCTAACCACTGAGCCACAGCGCAGTGCTAACCACTGAGCCACCGCGCAGTGCTAACCACTGAGCCACCGCGCAGTGCTAACCACTGAGCCACCGTGCAGTGCTAACCACTGAGCCACCGCGCAGTGCTAACCACTGAGCCACCGTATACTCTGCTAACCACTGAGCCCCTGTATACTCTGCTAACCACAAGCTGCCTTACAGAGCTCCATACTCCCTCACCCCGCCTCTTTGTCCTCCATCCTCCTCCTCCCACCGCTCTGTGCTCTGCCCTGCCCCTGCCTGTACCGTTCCATCCTCCTCCACCGCTTTCTCCTCCTTCCTTTGTCCGCCTCCCTCTGCCACTCCATCTTCCCCCTGCCTGTGCTGCTCCATCCTCCACCACCCCACCCCTGGTCCTCTGTCCTCCTCCCCCCGCCGCTCTGTGCTCTGTCCTCCCCCTTCCTGTGCCGCTCCATCCTCCCCCACCCCACCGCTTCCTCCTCCTTCCTTTATCCTCCTCCCCCCCGCCACTCCATCCTCCGTCCTCCCCCTGCCTGTGCTGCTCTAGCCTCCCCCACCCCTGCCGCCTGTCCTCCCCTGCCGCTCTGTCCTCCCCTGCCGCTACGTCCTCCCCCTGCCTGTGCCATCCATCCTCCCCCACCCTTCCTCTCTCCTTTGCCTCTTCACCTCCGCCCTCCATCCTCCGTCTCCCCTGTCCGTGCTGCTACGTCCTCCCCACCTCGCCGCTTACCTCATCCTCCTCCCTCCGCGCTCTGTGCTTGTCCTCCCCTGCCGCTCGTCCTCCCTCTCCTTGCTACTCTCTCCCCCACCCCACCACTCCCTCCTCCTTTGCCTCCCACTCTGTCTCCTCTCGTCCTCCCCCTGCCGTGCTGCTACGTTCATCCTACCAGCCCCGCTTTGTCCTCCATCCCCTACCCTGCCGCTCTGTGCTTCTGTCCTCCCCCTGCCGCTCCTTCCTCCCTCTGCTGGCTACATCCTCCCCACCACCCCCCCTCTGCCTCCTCATTCCTCCATCCTCCTCCTCCCCTGCCTGTTCTGTTCCCCCTCCCCCACGCCCCCGCTTGTCCTCATCCTCTACCCCGCCGCTCTTCTTAAAATCCTCCCAATCCAGCCCTCCCCACTGCCTTCCCACATGCAATCTCTTATCTACATCCCTAGATCCCTGATCTGTCCTCCCTCCTCCCCCCTGCCACGCCGTTCTTCTCCCGCCGCTCCTTCTTCAAAGTTCCTCCCAATTCAGCCCTCACTGCCTTCCCCATGCAATCTCTATTTCTATATTCTAGAATACCTGATGTGTTAGAATCGGGCCACCGAGAGTTCCCGGACGCCATATTGGATCCAGTCCTGGGTGCGGCGACATATCGGCAGAATGGAGGACTCAGGAAGACGCAGGCGGCAGGGAAGAAGCAGGGACGGTGGTAAGTATATCGGAGTGTGTGTGTGTGTGTCCGTCCGCCCCACCGCTGACCACCCTGCCCACGGCGCTGCGCTGACCACCCTGCCCAAACTGCCCATGGCGCTGCGCTGACCACTCTGCCCATGGCGCTGCACTGACCACTCTGCCCACGCCGCTGCGCTGACCAATCTCACCGCACTCACTGCTAACCACTGAGCCACCGCACTCACTGCTAACCACTGAGCCACCACACTCACTGCTAACCACTGAGCCACCGCACTCACTGCTAACCACTGAGCCACCTCGCAGTGCTAACCACTGAGCCACCGCCCAGTGCTAACCACTAAGCCACCGCCCAGTGCTAACCACTAAGCCACCGCGCAGTGCTAACCACTGAGCCACCGCACAATGCTAACCACTGAGCCACTATATTCTCTGCTACCCACTGAGCCACCTGTATACACAATTCATTTCACCGCACTCCCATAACTATTAGTAAATAAACTATATATGGATTATAGACTACCCGATTCTTTAGAATCAGGCCGCTATATGGTACAATATAATCTCCCTAGGTTGTCTCTCTTTCTTATCCTGGGCAACTTCCTAGGTGGAAGAATAATATCGTATCTTTCGTTTTAATTAACATTTTTCAAGGAAGTGATATCTATTCTTTCTTACTCAGATTTGTAATCTATCAAGGATTCCTCATGTCTCTCATGGGTTAATGAAGAGAAATAAGGAATCACTCATATGTCTATATGTTTTCCAACTTGTCGTTGAGGCCGTCTGGATACAAACTCCGCATTTTATAAATTCAAAACGCTTCCTTTTTATTAAGTTGCTGTATTCTATTGGGGACATTTGGTATATGTTCTACTGGTGTTATAAGAATTTTGAATCTTTTCCCATGGGTTAGTGACAAATGGCGTGATAGACCATGTGTCATCAACCCTATTTTTGCATTATGTCTATGGCCATTAAGTCAAGTTCGGACCTTTTGGGTGGTGCGCCCGACATATTGGAGACCACATTCGCAGGTGATAACATATATAACAAATCTAGTGTCACATGTTAGGTGGTCTCCAATTGTTATTGTTTCTCCTGTACTGTTTGATTCAATAGTTTTTTGTCCATGTCTTATATTTTTGCAACAGTGGCATTTTTTGTGTCCACACCTGTAGACTCCTAATGATTGGTGATGACCATTCATTTTTGGAATATTGTTTGGTATACATTTTTTAAGTCTACTGGGGCCACAATATTCCTTATCGTTCGACCTCTTCTGAAGGTCAGACCTGGTTTTTTGGGAATTATATTCCGCAAGAGAATATCCCTGATGAAGGTGCCAGACTAGGCGCCGAAACGCGTAGGAGAATAAAGATGGATTGAACTGGACATCGTCTACTCGTTTTCTTTGATGTGAGTGAACTTGGCAGCGCGGACTGTGGTACACCTCTCTTCCCTAAGCTTCTGGTTTTGTCTTCACGTTTGTGAGACCGGTGGAAGTCCAGCAGCAGCCATCAGGATATTTATCCAAACAGGTCTACAAACCAGTTGTGGGTCTCACAACTGGAATAGGTGAGTGGTTCACTTTTCTCACCTTAACACAAGCTAGTGTCTAGTGATAAGGGCACTATTGTGCCTCTTGTCCCCCCCTCTTCTTTTTATTCTGCAAGAGAGGATCTTGTAATAAAATGTGCCAGTACTCCACAGCCTTGGAGATCTACATATATTGCATTAGCACTCAGATCTGCGCCATTTTTCTTGTTTATCTCCCTACACACCCTTTAGACTCCACAGCCTTGGAGATCTACACATCATGCATATGGAGGATGACACAAACAGGCACCATACAGTGTCACCACAAAGGGCTGTCCCTGTATCCTGTACATATGTCCCCAATGCTGTATGGCCCCCTAACTAAAAGATTATGTTATCATACATTTTATGCCCACCATAATGGTACATGAAGCTCATTCATGGGTCAATTAACCACACAATATTTTGTCAGAAAGGTCTTTGCTAGAGTTGTGGCAGTGTGCACAAATCAGCATCTCCCTAACATTTCAAAAAAGGAGAAGTATAAGCACTTAACAACACACAGGTGTATGGTTGGTTCTGCCAATATTACTTGGCACATTTTGACTCCGGTTGGACACAACAGGGCCAATGTACATATCAAATGTGTACGCTAAAATTATAACAATTCAAACTAAAAATCAGCAACACCAAACTCCTTTGGTGTCAGGGAAACATGTACAGAAACCATCCTCATCCTCGTCTTCATTGGTAAGGCCATTGAGCCTACACTATGGTATGCTGCCACGACACTGCCCCAGGCCCATTAAAGTAGGAGCAGTAGCTGTCCCTGTTGCTCCTGGCATCCTGCTGAGAGCAGCCCTGGAGCATCGGCTGGAGTGACGGCAGTCCAGGATCATCTGTACGACACTCACCCGGCATTAGTTACCCAGTTGCAGGGTCCACCGAATCCACAAAAACTACAGGAGTATCCCTATGATGCATAAAAATATAAAAGGGTGGGGGACATCCCTGAGGAAGGCGCCAGGTGGGGCGCCGAAACGCGTTGGAGGAAGGTGAATAAAAAGATGAAAATTTGTTTGATGAAATTCTGACTCATTGGTGAGTTTTTTGAGCTTGCAGCACCTCAGACCGTGACACACCTTTATTCCCATCATCATTCTATGATGCATAAAGTTATGCAGAACACAACACGCCATCACTACCATTTGGATAGATTCCAATTTCATATTTAAAGCAGTATGAAACACGCAGAATCTATTGGCCATGATCCCGAGCGCGTTTTCAACCACACGACGGGCCCAGGATAGCCGGTAATTGAAAAGGCGTTACTCAGGGGTGATAGTCCTCTGGGGATATGGCTGTAGGAGGTTGGCCTGAAGTGGAAAGCCCTCATCCCCCACAAATGCAAAGTTGAGATGCTCAGTGGTGTCATCATTTGTGGGTAAGTTGAAGAGTCCCCTTATTACGTATCAACATTGCGCATCAAATATAACACCTGACCGGAGGGGTCTGTAGAAAGATCCCTGTGAACCAGCATAACCATGGATGCTGCACATTTATTAACTAACTTGTGTCATCCCTTCATTGCACATCCAATTTTGTTTTTCACAAATTGTTACAGGCAGTCCACAGGACCCAATTACATGTCTACATTCTATGTGCCGGTCTGCACATTGAGGATGTACATGAGCATTGCATTACACGATGGTAGACAAACAATTACATTATAAACAATTACTAACCTGCAGTGTCGTAGCAGCCACACACTTTTGAATTGACAGCACACAGTGACTGTGTTGTTTCCCACTCTCCAAAATGGCCAGCAGCTGAAGCTGTGGGTGACAAGGCATGTTATTGGGTCAACAATAGCGAAATCACACGTATACATAGAGTTGGCAGAAAAAAGGCTAGACTGCTGCACATGTATACATACTGTATTTGTGGATGCTGAGGAGATGACGCCATGTGAGCGGACAATAACCCCTCCTCTGCTTACTGCTTAATCCAACAGTGTTGGTGAGTTTAATATCGCTGTCAACAGGACACAGAAAGATTGTGAATAAATTTCAAAGGCACACAATATGCAGCTGCGTGTGATAACGCATTAGCGTCACAAAACGCGCTCAATACGCCTCTGGAGAAACTACGCCTCAGCTCATTAAAACATAACAATGTCAACAGAACTTCCTCCTAGATGGCGCAACAGTATCCCCACGTTGGAGCCATACATACCTCCTGAATGTGTACATGGAACACAGACGACGCAGGTGCATCGATGATTATTAAACATGAAACAGCCAAAGATGGCGCACCTTCCCCATGTGCACAATCAGCCTCCTCAATGGCGTCACACACTGATGAGGTGTGCAAACTCTGTTTTTTTTATACAAAACAGATATAAAAAGGTAAAGGGTACTTTAACAATGGGGCATGGTATTTTTTTGAATAGTAATTGGACCAAACATTGGCCAACAGGTTACAACACTATAAAATGTTAAAAACAAAACACAAAAACAAGTGTACGACAACACACAGTCCTCAAAGCGGCGGACCAGCCTGCCCTTCAGGAGCTACAGAGATGGGTATGGAGGAACTGGCCAATGAGAAGGCCTAACTGGTCCAGTTTGGCCACCTCCGCTTGATGGGCCAGTACAAGGTCCTGCAGGGATGGTCCACCTACAGAGTATTGATAAGATTGACATCAACCACATGTGTTGGCAAAATTACATGTGTAAGTAAGCGGTTTGACTTACCAAGGGGCTGTGGGGCCACAATTTGGAGGGTTGGCGAAGGTGAGGGGCTTATCACCCAGTCCACCGCATTGAGTCTGCCATCTGTAACGAGAACATCAAATGTGTTGGTGTGAGACATGAGACAATGACCCTAAATATTTTAAACACAATAACCATAAGTAATTGAATCCACAGTGCACAGAACTGATGAGGAGTATTGACATGACCCACACCTTTATTGCCGTTTGTCGCCTCATCAGGGGACCACTGTGCAGAAGTGCCAGCACTGGACAGAGCTTCTTCAAAGGGTGTCCATTGGTGTCCATTCAGAGGCAGAAGGTATGTCACTCCTGGGTGAGGTTGGCCCTGGTGTCCATGCTGTTCTGGGTGGGGGTTGGTCAGTATTTGATCCCGCTGTGCTTGCTTCAAGTGGTTGGGGTGGTGAGCTAGGTGGCATTCCTGCTGCTGGTTCTACTGGCGATCCTTGTGGGCTGGCTGGTGGGCACACATTTGGGGATGCCGGTTGCTCCCGCCTTCTCTCCCTACCTGTTGAGCCAACAAGACATTTGGACACCTTTACAAACTGTACACAGATGTTGTCACATATGAAGAAGTAATGTTTGTCCGTAGATTGCTAATGTATTGCCCAATTGATCTAATGGCAGGATAGGGCAACATGACGTCATATGTGTGTTTGATCAGCACATTCCAACATCTGTGTAACAAACCTATCACTATTGTGACCATGCTGAACACATTGGCTTATAGTGCTGCACATGCAAGGTTGTAGGAGGCACATCATTTGTCAAAATTATATAACTGTGTGTGAGCTGTAGTACATACAGTTGAGGCAAACCTCAGCACATTTAGGCAGCATGGCCAAAAATCAAATGTTTTTGAGTAGAAAATGAGCCTTCATTATCCAGACCCGCAGAAAGCAGGGTACACAATGTCAATGTCAAACATGGGACAGCCCTTAGAGGATAATGTGGCACAATAGTGTCACATTATGTGAAGCTGCCAGATTGTATGAAAGAAAAGGGAAGGGGAACAAGAGGCGCAATAGTGCCTTATCACTCAGACACTTAAAGTACGGTGGTATAAAGGAACCACTCACCTATTTCAGTTGTGAGACCCACAACTGGTATGAAGACATATAGTGTTTTATCCGGATGGCTGCTGCTGGACTCCCACCGACCACTTGCACGTGGAATTACACAGTAATATGGGGAAGGAACCGGTGTTTTCCAGTCCGCGCTGCCAAGATCCACTTATTCCAAGGAAACACACGAGTAGATGTAGTATATCCAAATCCTTTATTGCATCCTACGCGTTTCAGTGCCCTCCTGGCACCTGAGGAAGGTGCCAGGAGGGCACTGAACGCCTACGCGCAATAAAGGATTTGGATATACTACATTACTCGTGTGTTTCCTTGAATAAGTGGATCTTGGCAGCGCGGACTGGAGAACACTGGTTCCTTCCCCATATTGCTGCCATATTGTGTCTGTCAACATGACCATGTAGGATGTTTAGTAAATATAGAAGTTCAACAAACCACACAGGTTTATTATAGTGTGTTACATGAGTGCTGTGACATAATGTACTACATGATGAGACTGCATTATGCGTATTTGCACGCATACAGTAGGGGTTTGTTTCTTGTGTGTGCATACAAGTGTGTTGTGACATGTGACCCACAGAAGTGTAGAGTCTATGTGGATGTTGCAGGTAGATGATCCTGCAGCTGCAGAGTCATGAAGCATCTCTCACATACATTGTGACACTATATGTGCCAGCGTACACTTGCATGTGCTGTCCTTGCAATGTATTGGCTTGCACAGAAGCCTATGTGTATGGTGACATCCAAAATACTCACCACTTATCTGGGCAATCCTCTCACGCAGTAAGGTGATCCGTCCAGGGGTCTTATATATTTTAGATCAGGTATTTTTTTGCTGATCTGTCTAGGGGTGCGCAACACTCCCAGCCTCCTCTTCAGTCGCCTCTTCACCTTCTGCAGGATAGCCTGCTTGTGGAGACGAGGGTGTGTTTGGTGCTGGTGACACCAGTAATCCCTGGTGTCGCATAAATCCATGAGGATAAGGAGCTCAGGCACCCCCCACACAGCAGCTCGCCGGGGTGACTTCATGTGTATTCTGCAGGGAAAGGGAAAGCACCAGAAAGGCATTTCAAGATGTCCTGCAACGTGATGACGTCACAAAGCACGGGAGATACGACACATATGAACTGTGGGCCCAGAGGCGCTAAAGCGACAGAATGGCTTACACTGTACGCTTTTGCGTCATGTACTTTAAAATGGAAGCATCACAACAGCGTTTGGATGAAGATATGAGTTCCATATAGTGACAGTGACAAATGTGGTGTTGTAACACGCCCTTTTGCGTGAGACATCTCTGCAACATATTGACTTGTTTGTGGGACATTTCATACTCCACAATGTTTACGATGACATACAGATGTATGGTTCCACAACACAATACTACTGTCCAGCAGGCGTCGTGAAAATTAGCCTGGAGAGGCGCTAATACACAGGTCACATCAATGCGCTGCCCAATACTATGGACGCTCCATTCTACAAGACGTTTCAGCACCATGGAAAGGAAGACCAGTTAAGTGGTGGACGCACACATCATGAAATATGGCGCCTGAGAACAGGAGCTGCCATCAATCCACGTACACCAGCAGAGGTACTAACTATGCCCAGACACGCCTACCGGCCTTGTTTAGGTGATGTGTGCAGTCGCTCTTGACATCTATATTGACACGTCACACACGGCGACCAGTTCACATCGCCTCATCGACGCCAACTGGTTTCACAGCACTGAGGTGAAACCTGGTGTCTCGTTTGAGGCGATTTTTCACGGTCCCCTCGCCGTGTTACACGTGGCGACACATAAGCGAGATTACCAGCAACGGCGCTCATACGTCACTTTTGGACGATATCCCCGGGCAATATGGCCTCATGTAATGGTACCCTTAGGGTTCAAATGGAATTGAATTTTAACCGAATTTGACAAAAATCTACATTCTGGAGAATAGAGATACTTTTGTAATTTGCAATTTTTGCAAAATGGCAGTCAGCTACTTCTGAATTCTTGCTAGACAGTAGAGGGCTAGCAAAAATTTGAAAAAATAAAAACTTACCCATCTTATGGCTCACTTTTGCGGCTATTCCTGCAGGTTTCTGCCCGATGTCCATTCCTCCGTGCTTTAATAGCTTTTCATCTCTGGGTTAGAATTCCCCCTAGGGTAAGACTTCCATGTGCAAAAAGATCCCAGAGATCACTGTGCATGCTTCTGGATACACTTGCGGCCATAAGGCAAAAACTAGAGTGACTAATGTTCCATAGATTTAATGCCATGGAGGCACAGACAGTGGGCAAGATGGAAGGGGTAACCAAAGAGGTCAATGGTAGAGTATAAGTTTTTGTTAAAGTTCGTAATGCTCTGGTATCTGGAAACCACATATCAAAATAAGGGAAATTCAAATTGCAGAAATTAACTTTACTGCAAAACGCACGTTGTGGTAAAAATTACGCAAGTAGACATAGTCATGGCCGAAAGCATTGGCACCATTGACACTGAAATTATTCCAGAAAATTAAACATTTCTCCTAGAAAACGATTGCAATCACACATGTTTTATTACATAAATGTATTTCCTTATTGTGTATTTGAATAACATACAAAAAAAGCAGAGAAAAAAAGTCAATATGGACATAATTTCACCCAAAAATTGGTTGTTCAAAATTGTTGCCACACTCAATCTGATATTTGGCTAAACACCTTTTGAAATAAATAACTGAAAACAATCACTTATTATAACCATCAATATGATAATTACAACAATTTGGACCACTTTTCTTTTGCCAACTGCTCCAGGCCTCTTATATTTGAAGGTACCTTCTCCCAACAGCAATTTTAAGATCTCTCCACAGGTGTTAAATGGGATTTAGTTCCAGACTTTTTTCTGCCACTTAAGAAATCTCCAGTGTTTGGGATAATTGTCCTGTTGGAAGATCCATGACCTGGGATGCAAACCCAGGCTCCCGAGATGGGGAACTACTTTGTGACCCAAATTCCTTGGGTAATATTAAGATTTGATAATGTCTTGCACACAGTTAAGGCACTAGTGCCAGAGGCAGCAAATCAACCCCAAAACATCTTTGAGCCTCCACCATGTTTGATTATAGATACTATGTTTTTTTCTTTGTAGGCCTCATTCTGCTTTCGGTAAAAAGTAGAATGATGTGCTGAACCAAAAAGCTTTACCTTGGTCTCATCTGTCCACAAGATAATTTCTCAGAATAATTTTGGCTTAACCACATATTTGGCAAACTACAGTCTAGCTTTTTTTTAAAACTATGTCAGCAGTGAGGTTCTTCTGGGTCTTCCACCATATTGTTTAATTTCATTCAAATGTCAACTGATAGTTTGCAGTGACACTGATGCACCCTAAGCCTGCCAGAACTTGAATTTCTTTGGAACTTGATTAAAGCTGATTATTAATCAACTTGGCTATCCTGCATTGAACCTTTCATAAATGTTTTCCTTCTGTCTGCATCCAGGTAGATAGCTACAGTGCTGTGGGTTGCAAATTTCTATGTTATGTTGCACATATGAACAAAGGAACTACAAGATCTATGGTGATGGACTTGTAACCTTGAAATTGTTTATGGTCTTTAACTATTTTAGTTCTCAAGTCCTTAGTTCTCTTCTCATCATTCTGTTTTTCAAGCTTTGTGTGGCACACACAAACACAATGCAAAGAATGAGTAAACTCTCCCCTTTTTATCTGATTTCAGGTGTGATTTTTATATTGCCCTCAACTATTACTTGTTACTGGTGCGTTTGACAAACCATCACATGCTTAAAACACAGTTATTTAGCCGCAATTGGAAAGGTGCCAACAATTTTGTTTGGCTTCTTTTTTTTTGGGGCGGGGGGGGGGGGGTGTAAAATTATGTCAAATCTGCCTTTTTTTCTCTGTTTTGTTTTGTGTTGTTCCAATACACAAAAAGTAAATAGACGTGTATAACAAAACATATGTCATTGTAATAATTTTCTGGAAGAAAAAGATCATTTTCCAGAACAATTTCTAGGGTGCCAACACTTTGGGTCATGGCTGTATTTGAATTTTGCCTACTCTGCTCATCTCTACAAGTAAACATTTAGTTGCTGTGATTTAATCAACACAATATCTAATCGTAAGATAGTGTGTGAATCCAATATTGCTGTGATAAATTTGTTCATAGTCGGACTCAGATGTTCTATATTATAAATAATATAATTGGATGCATTAGGATTATCAAAATACAAAATCACATAAAAGCTAAAATTATGATCATGCCGATAGTTTATTGTGTCTGGGAAATAACCTGAACATAATTCCTGCAGATACATATTAAAGTTTATTAATCCATTCTAGTGATGAAATGCAGATAGTGAGATAAGATGCTCACCATTGTGTGCAGCTTCTCTACTGTCAACGTTTGGAAAATTATGTGAAATTAAGCCAAGAAAGTCTTCTTATTTTAATAACTACAATGATGTAGGATTTATAAATACACAGATTAATGTATATTTTAATCAATCTCTAGGTATTGTCTAATGGTGAAATATTCCAGGGTCATGATCAAGAATTCCCCAGGAAATCTGATTTACTGAAAGCCTCGTGGAGGTTTGAGAGCTGGTGTCTAGGAAATAAACTACCCCTTAAGCAAATTAACCACTATAACCTACAGGAGCTTGTATTTACTATTATATCTAATTAGTGTTTCGGGCTAGTGATGGGCAAACCCGAGCTGTAAAGTTCGAGGTCTGTACCGAACACCTAGTGTTCAGGCACAGATCTCTAACAAAGACTTCCTTGGGAAGTCAGTGTTTTCAGTTTGGGTTTGGGTTCGGGGATGGGGGAGCTGTAAAAATAAAGAAAATAGTTATTAATCAGCATTATACTTACCGTGTCCAACTGTCCCGCTGTCCTGCTGAGTCTACTTACGTGCTGCTCGTTATCGAGATATTCACTGCAGAGGGGACCAACAGCCACTCACAGGTGTTGTCATAGAGAATAGCAATCTGCTCACAGCGATATGCAGCACAGCTGAAGATGTAACCTGTAGATTATGTTGTAGGGAAAGGTTTTTTTGTTGATTAAAAATGGGAAACAGGGTTATCTTGTATTTTATTTATAAATGTTTTTATCAGTGTTGTGTGTTTTTTTATTGCTTTCACTATGAATTTCAGGCTTAGTGCCAGCAGTCAATACAAAGCTGGCATTAATCCCATTATTACCCAGCGTGCCAACGCCACCAGAGCCACTGGAAAAATCGGGCTTCAGTGATAGAAAATGCGCTTCTTTGAATGTACCATTTTCTGGGGCAGCTGTGGGCTGCAATTCACAGTGGGGAGGCCCAAAAAAGCATGGGCCACCCTTCTCTGAGGATTCCAGCCCCCAGCTGCCGAGTTGTACCTGTCTTGTACCTTAAAATATGGCAAAACCCCAAGTAATTTTTTTTTTATTTCATGAAATTCATGAAATAATTAAAAAGGACTTCCCTATATTTTTGGTATCCAGCCAGGTAAAAATAGGCAGCTTGGGGTAGGGGGCTGCCTGTACCTGACTGCTATACCTGGCTAGCATGCAAAAATACGGTGAAGGCCTACTTCATTTTTTTTAAAATTATTTCAAGGAATACTTTTTATAAAAAGGGCTCAACCATATTGCAATTTTGGTGCTTTTTGGGCCAGGAGATGCAGGTGAACACATTGAACACAATGCACCACAAGAACATGAAATCTGCAGCAAAAACTGTGTTGTAGTTTTGGTGCTTTTTTTTGGGCCAGGAGATGCAGATGAACACATTGAACACAATGCATACAGTTTTGTGCCAAAATTGCTCCAAAGGAGCATGAAAACCGTGCCAAAAACCGCGTTGTGGTTTTGGTGCACCAATACTCTTTGGCAGCATCTGTGATTAGCTGTTTGGTCCTTCTGCAGTGAATATCCAAGAAGTTAATGATCGGCCCTGAAAGTAAAAGCGGTTGGACGCCGATGGTTATTAAACAGCATTATACTTATCTTCTTCCTAGCCTCCCATCCCATAACTTTACATTCTGAGTTCAGGGTTCAGACTTAAAAAAAGTTTGGGCGAGTTTGCTGTACCTGAACATTGGCGAGTATGCGCATCACTATTCAGGGCATAAAGTGAACCTAGAGAATCGATAGCTACTTTTATCCATAGTGTGTCCAGTTGGCATTTCTTTGCAAAACAATTATGGGAAAATGATTGTCATAATGCCATCATTGCAAGAAGTGTTGATTGTTAATTTTTAAGGTATGTGACTATGTTTAAAATGTTATACTTGTTAGCAATATCTATCAGTGTGATCTGCTTAAAACAAGAACATGACCTCGTTTAGCTGAGAAATTTAGTCTTATGACATTGTAGGAGAAGTAATGCTATGCACTGAATTTTATTTAGCTATTCCTGTTAAAACTTAGGATGACTTTCTCAATAGTGCTGCAAGCCAAAAAAGCACAGTGTTACCAAATATAGTAACCTCCTGGTCAAATTATGTTCATCAGGGTATACCCCTGATATTAGAGGCGACCAGGGACTGCAACTTTTCAGTTTGTATGAGTTTCGCATTTTTTTGCATTTCTGATTCTTGCTATGATTGTATCTGCTTTTAAAAATAACCAATGTTTGCTGTTTTATTGCTATATTTATTGCACTAATCCTTAATATGTGTATATCTATGGAGAGAAAGCTAAACAGAAATGTTAAATTAAAGGTCCCATTAAAAATTTACATAGTGACTTTTGTTAAAAAAAAAAAAGACAACTATTATTTGATAGCATAACTTTGCCAGAATTGAGTATATCTAGATATGGAATGCAGTATGCAGACAGCACTGACAATTTAATATGGTATCACATACTAAAATTTTCCTTATATGTTCTTTAAATTTCCAATTCCACAGTATATATACCGCAGATTAAATATATCGAACATGTCACCAATTTTCTAAGTAAATATATTTTTAAGGGTTCAATTGATGTAAATTTCTCACCAGATGTCAGTAACAACCCATCCAATCCATACAGCCACAGAATTCAAACCATAGATGTCTATAAAGTTATTGGGGAAATAATGAGAAATGACAAAGTGACTTGTAGGCTGGGGTCACACTTGCAGCAGGGCACTGTGGATCCTGATCCGGTTTTGAGCAGTAAAAGTGCTCAATACCAGATCAGAAACCGCATCCCATAGGAGCCCATTATAGAAACCGGATTGCCCTACATGCAATCCGGTTACTGCTTTGGAATTGCAGCCTGGGTAAAAATCATGCAGACTGCAGCTTTCGCAGCAGTTTCCAAACCGCAGGAGGCTGGCTATAATGGGCTCCTATGGGAACCCATGCGGCTGCCGCAAGGCACATGTGAATTCCTGTGGCAGCCATATGCTTTGTTCATCTCTGCTGCCGCATGGGATGAACAAGGGGTTAAATGTTATCAATAGATGTGGGCAACATGTCTCTAGGGGGTGCCCACCCTCCCTAGAGATATGCTGTCCACTCAGGTGGGCATGTGAGGGGTTAATCTTGTCACATATACACACATACAGTGACAATACGAACATAGATATAGGTGTTTAAATAGTTTAATAAATAAGGCAATATCGTCAGGGGTTAAATTACACTGCAATCAACAAACATAGACAATATAGTAATGGATAATGGAAAGCAGATAGCTAAGACATAAACATATACAGTACTAGAGATATAAACCCCCTATTCATTTTCATAGGACCAGGTGCAAGAAATCCTTAGGAAAAAGAGATAAGGATCCGTGGGCAAGAAATAGGATTGGACAGGTATATAAAAACCCAAACTAGTAATAATAGTACATCATAATTAACATACCATTCACTACTATGCATATTTGATAGTAGGAAACAGCATAAAAGCTACAAACTCGGCAACAAGAAGAACACTAGAAGCCCATAGGAAGAATCTTTTTTCACCAGATGATTACAGGTATCTTTGCAATAAAGAATTATAATTGTGGATATATAGCTACCACAGAAACATAGAACTAACAAGCACGAATACAATGCCCAAAAAACAGAAGATAGAAGGAAACTGTGCAGTGTCAAGATATTTTCTAGTAAAAGCATGGCCTAGAGGTAAGGAGATAGATAATTTAATCTTAAAACAAGCTACTCAGAATAATTAGTTGGTAATATTCACACCACATACCTTTTTAGGGCACCAAACACGCATATAAAGAATATTAACCAACTAAAGACTGGGAATCCAACACAGAAGATCTGATCTAACAACATACTATCATATGTTGAACACGTCTAGGACGGTTTTTTATATAAGAAGAAAAACCATCTTTTGTTTTTAATAATTTTTTTATATGTTTTTTAGGGATATTAATGTTTTTTAAGAAAACATTGTGTTTAACATTCAAATAAACATCGGGTTAACGGTTAACTAGCATTCCGATTTGGACTCAATATATGACACAGTATAGAAGTACCATTATATGACATAGTTAGAGGGTACCACAAGCCATTGGTAGAGGGTTATTTGTGTGTGCTGGGCAACTATAACTATATATTGCAATACACCACAGGGAGATTAAAGCACGGTGATCCCCCTACGGCCTTCTAGCAGCCACATCCATCTATATCCCCTTAGACTAGCTCCCGTGTATAACACAATAATACTGATTATGATTCTTGGTAGAGGTATAGTTTATTGCTTCACTCAAAAAAATGCATCGATAACTTCACAATGTTTTGATTCCAATCGAGTCTTTTTCACAGTGGCAATGTCTGCAGCAAATATACAAAGGACAAAAATACTACATCTTTTACAAAGGAAAGATAACAATGATACAAATAATTTAGAGTTACATTACATTCAACCGCCATCAGCATTCCATATCACAATTAAAATTGCAAATGATTGAGTAAGTACCCATTAATCGACGTGGTGGCAATAGAATCCATGAAACTCAGAGTGCAAGAATCCTTTTGGATTCATCAACTACAGACCCTTGGACAATGGACAATGGGGACTTAATAGGGAATACGAAGTGGTGTTCTAGATTTCACATTGTTCCTGGCTGTAACATTGAGTCGGTGTGTTTTCACTTTATATATCACTGAACCATTATATAAGTGAGAGATATGGTTCAGCTATTCCTCTTATTTCCTCTCTTAGGATATATAATACTCTTATCTATTAACAGTACTTTATTACAACCATTATAGGTTGCATGAGTATCTCTGGTAAGATTGTTTATCACCCTGTACTTGTGTGCAAATAATATGCTGTTTTACTAAAGGCCTGTATATTATAACTAATCCTCTTCCCTTTTTTACCCCCTTTTTCCTTGCAGAGATCCTAAGCGTCACCTTAGTAACTTTATTCGTCCTTCCCAACTCACAGAATGTACCTAATAGGTATTGTATGTACTACCTATACAGAAACACCGCTCCACCTCTTCACAGATTCAGTTTACACATAGTATTAGCAGTAATCCTATCGCGCATGGCACACTTCTGGGTTGCGGTTCAACGCAGTCCCGTATTGCGTACCACTAATATGAGTTAACGCTCGCATCATTTCCACTCAGTCACTTCCATTTGCATTATTTCCATCGTCAACGCTACTAGAAAGAGTGGTGGGCAGAATCTCCCCGCATTCACCACAGCCACACCACAATCAACCCACCACAGGAGAAGGTATTTCTACCAACTTTCTTCTTTTTCCCTATCTTTGATGGCACATTACTTATAAATCCTGCTCTGAACTATTGGACTCCTTGCAAACCTATCCTGACCGATACCGCAATAGGACTACACCAGGTATTAGTACTATCAGCACCAACTAAGTACCTATCTTGCATGTCATCTCACTGATCTCTGCTTGTTTATTTCAGACCTTCTAATCTATGATCCCTGTAACCAGCATACTTACTAGCAGGACAGTTTTTCCTGACCAATCCCTGGTATAAATTAACCACTACAATTAATGTATCACATTGTGTTCACTTTTTACAGTTTACAGCTTACACATTTTCGAGCAGATTCAAGAGGTATTAAAAATGGATATCTAAATGCTACCATTGATACACATAATTTTATGGAGGCAACTCGACACCTATAACCTATGCTACATATATAGTGGATAACATAATGGTATTTCATCTGCTCTTCTCTTCCTATAGCTGTTCTATACATCTCTTCTCCTTTCTGCTCTTTCCTTACTCTTTTCTTTCTGGCAACTTTCCAAATTCTATTATTTCATGACTATACCTGTGGTGGTTTATACATATATTTAGCAATACATATAGTAACACATGTAGTTCCTCACAGGTCACTATAACCGGAGGATCTCTAGAACTACTAGGACTCACTTGATAAACCCCCTGGATATAACAGCCTAGGTACATTTGCTTTCTTTATGATACGCTAAGATATTATACCGTATATACTCGTGTATAAGCCGACCCGTGTATAAGCCGACCCCCCTACTTTTGCCCCAAAAATCTGGAAAAACCTATTGACTCGTGTATAAGCCGAGGGTGGACCCCAGCACAGTTATACAGCCCCCAGCAGTGTGGTATACAGGCCCCCCAGTGGTAGTATACAGCAGCCCCAGTGGTAGTATACAGATTCCCCAGCAGCCCCAGTGGTAGTATACAGATTCCCCAGCAGCCCCAGTGGTAGTGTACAGGAGCCCCAGTAGCCCCAGTGGTAGTATACAGATTCCCCAGCAGCCCCAGTGGTATTATACAGGAGCCCACAGCTCCAGTGGTAGTATACAGCAGCCCCAGTGGTAGTATAAGCACCCTGGAGTATACAGACCCAGCAGCCCCAGTGGTAGTATACAGGAGCCCCAGCAGCCCCAGTGGTAGTATACAGGAGCCCCAGCAGCCCAGTGGTAGTATACAGGAGCCCCAGCAGCCCCAGTGGTAGTATCCCAGGAGCCCCAGCAGCCCCAGTGGTAGTATACAGGAGCCCAGCAGCCCCAGTGGTAGTATACAGGAGCCCCAGCAGCCCCAGTGGTAGTATACAGGAGCCCCAGCAGCCCCAGTGGTAGTATAGCAGCAGCCCCAGTGGTAGTATACAGGAGCCCCAGCAGCCCCAGTGGTAGTATACAGGAGCCCCAGCAGCCCCAGTGGTAGTATACAGGAGCCCCAGCAGCCCCAGTGGTAGTATACAGGAGCCCCAGCAGCCCCAGTGGTAGTATACAGGCCAGACCAGGGTAAGAGCACGCAGCCCAGTGGTAGTATACAGGACCCCAGCAGCCCAGGTAGTAACACAGCCCCAGTGGTAGTATACAGGAGCCCAGCAGCCCCAGTGTAGTATACAGCAGCCCCAGTGGTATACAGCAGGCCCCAGGGTACATATAGCAGCCCCCAGGGGGTACCCAGCAGCCCCCTGAAGGTACCCAGCAGCCCCCTGGGGGTACCAACAGCCCCCAGGGGGTACCAACAGCCCCCAGGGGGTACCCAGCAGCCCCCTGGGGGTACCAGCAGCCCCCTGGGGGTACCAACAGCCCCCAGGGGTACCAACAGCCCCCAGGGGGTACCCAACAGCCCCCTGGGGGTACCAACAGCCTCCAGGGGGTACCCAGCAGCCCCATAGGGGTACCAACAGCCCCCTGGGGGTACCAACAGCCCCCAGGGGGTACCCAGCAGCCCCCTGGGGGTACCAACAGCCCCCACAAGCTGGCACTGTCCCCCCTTGTAAGTGCCCCCCCCGCTACTTATACATTACCATCCCGGTGTTCTGATCGGCGGTGCTCCTCCGTGCTGCGTCTTCATCCTCCCGCGCTGGCTGCATCCGGGTTCTCCAGCGGTCGCGCGATGACGTCACATCGCTGCGACAGCCGGAGATCACGGATGGAGCCAGCGAGGACGGGAGGATGAAGAAGCACCGAGGAGCGGCGCCGATCAGAACACCGGGATGGTAATGTATAAGCTCCGGGGGGGGGGGCCCTTACAAGGGGGGACAGTGCCAGCTTTTGGGGGGCTATATGAACTGCATCCCCCTGCCGCTGATTGACAGGGGGATGCAGTGCATATTTAATGAGTGGCCCCACGTGACGGGGCCGCTCATACAGCAGCCTTCCCCCCCGCCTCCTCCAGCCTCCACAGCCCCCGGGACACAGCCCCCACCACACGGGTCTACCGTATAGACCCGTGTATAAGCCGAGGGGGGGACTTTTCAGCCCAAATTTTGGGCTGAAAAACTCGGCTTATACACGAGTATATACGGTACTATGAACCAAGAGTAAGTCATCTGACCACCAGTTATTTTATTATTTTTCCTAACAGAGGATGTAACTGTTATCAGATTGGTGTATGATGTTAATATACTTATATACCCCCTGTCATGTAGGACACATAGCTTATTACCACTACATGTAATTGATATAACTCTAATTTATTTTGTATGATTGTAATCTTTCCTTTGTAAAAGATGCATTAATTTTGTCTTTTGTACTGTATATTTGCTGCAGAATTGTCACAGTGAAAAAGACTCAATTAGCCTAGGGTCACCCTGCCTTAATAGCAGATTTTACTGGGCTGTGCTAAATACTTAAACATTTTCTCCAGAAGCGCATAGCATTAAAGATATGCGCTTCTGGAGAACGCTGCCCCATAGCAACCCATTATGTACCTTGACAGTGGCCGCTCACAGAGCTGCTGGGCAGCCGCTTTTCAGGAGCTCACAGGAAATGCTGCCTGCATTAACAATAAGTTTGATGTGTTCCATTGAAAAAATAAAGTTGGATCCAAAATAGCCAACTTCAAAATGGCCACCATAGTCACCACCCATCTGGAAGCATTTTTCCCCTCCCATACACTAATGTGCCACAAACAGGAAGTTGATATCACCAACCATTCCCATTTTATTTAGGTGCATCCATATAAATGGCCCACCCTGTAGTTTTGAAAAACTTTTGTAACCAATGCAATCAGTATGTTTTACAATAATAAGGAATTTAAAAATCTCTGACTTACCTGTGCTGCCATCTTATGCACATATGTGCAGGACCCTCCCAAGTCATAAGGTTCAGAAGGGCATGAGAGGCTTGGGAATTTCAGTTTGAGTGGCAGTGATCAAAAGACGTTATGGGGTACAGATAGGTGATGGCGAGGAGCAGGTAAGCTGGATAGATCAGCCCTAGGGATAAGCGAGTAGTAAAATATTTGGAATCGATATACTCGTAATGATTAGGTCTCCATACTCTGGTACTCGTTACGAGTAGCAAGTCCAATGTAAATCAATGGGAAAAGCGAGTAACGTGAGTCATTTATGTGCTGGATCGTACACAGCGGTTTGGGGGCTGAGGAAAAGACTGAAATTATTGCACGATTGTTTAAAAGCCAGAGGTAAAAAGCCGCCAGATTTTAAACAATCACTCAGCCCCATCCTCTGCTTCCCGCAGCCTCCCCGCCTGATTCTCCGCTCCCCCGCCGCCTCCCAGCCCGATCTTGAGTTAGGACCGAGCAGGAAGCGCACCACAAGGGAGCGGGGAGCGAAGGATCTGGGCGGGAAAGCCGGCAGTGAAGTGTTTTCACTACCAGCTTTCCCGCTGGTTATTTCAACTGAATAGCTAATGCTGATCAGCTGTTCATTTGAAATAGCAGGTGGGAAAGCCAGTGATGAAAAGACTTCACTGCTGTCTTTCCCATCCAGTGCTGCGCTCCCCCCTCCCTGATGCTGTCACACTGGGAGAGGTTGAGGTAGCCAGGAGCTGGACGAAGGGGATAAGGGAAGTCTACTCTGGCCCTGATACTGAGGTCCCTGGGTCGCCCTGATCTCGTTGGTACCTCTAAAGGTGAGGAGGTTCGAGCCACCAATCTAAGTCCCTAAAGCTCCTGAGAAGCTCTAGGCATAAGCCCCTACTTTCACCCATGGACAACGTAGCCCAGCAACCTCCAAGGGAAAAAACCACAGCAGCTTCAGATCAGCGTCAGCTCACACCAGGTCACAGTCCAGAAGTGAACTGAAATCAGCAACAACAGGTGGATGTGAGCTGATCCATTTAAGGCTGAGGGGTGGGGAGCAACCAGCCCAGACACGCCCCTCAGCACACCTAAGCATTCACACACAGACCTGCTACTACATGCTCTGCTCATTAGCCTCATCTACTCACACTGAGCAAGGAATAAAAAAGGCTTCATTTAAACATACAGCAGCAGCACTTCCATACTACAAGACAGTCAATACATAACACATTCCCGCTCCCAGGGGCCGCACTCACCGCCCGGTCATAACTTACGATCGGGCGTGGAGGCGGTGGGGGAGCGGGAAGCATGCATCAGGAAGCGGGGAACACATCACTGGACAGAAAAGCCAGCGGTGAATTCTTTTCACTGACCATTTTCCTGCTGGTTATTTCAAATGAACAGCTGATGCATCAGCTTTTCATTTGAAATAGCCGCAATGCCCTCAGAGGATTCATGTGAGTTCATGCTTCACAACACCCAGCGCACAGCTCAGCTACATCTCTGGTACAGATTCTCTACCAGAGATGTAGCTGAATGAAAGAAGAAGATTCAATTGAACTACTTCGGACTGAAGATAATTTTTTAAATAAAGATGGAGTCTCTAAGTGTTTTTTGTCTTTTTATCTAATAGAACATTTTTTTGTGTTGTATTTTTTAACTCCAGTAGAAATTCATGGCGGTCAAGTCTAATATTGGCGTAAAATCCATGAATTTCGGGCTTACGGCCAGCTGATAATACAAAGCTGGTCCTAACCCCTTCATTACCTAGTGAACCATCGACCCAGGGCCCTGGATGAGTCGGGTACATCTGGCACTTCTATGAGCCTTCTGGGGCAGCTGCAGGCTGCAATTCACAGCAGGGGGAAGGACCATAAAGCTTGGGCCACCCTGCGCTGTGGATTCCAGCCCCCAGCTGCCTAGTTGTACCTGGCTCGACACAGTAATAGGGCGAAGCCCCACGTCAATTTTTGTTTAATTAATTCTTGAAATTCATGAAATAATTAAAAAAAAGTGCTTCCCTGTATTTTTGCTTCCAGCCAGTTACAAATAGGCAGCTGGGGGTTGGGGGCAGCCCGTACCTGCCTGCTGTACCTGGCTAGCATACAAAAATATGGCGAAGCCCACGTCAAATTTTTTTTGAAAAATTCACATTTAGGGACTGCATCTTCATTAACCCCTCAAGTTTTTTTTTTTTTTTTTTCAATGAATTTTTCAAAACAAATTTCATGTGGGCTTCGCTATATTTTTGTCTGCCAGCCACGTATAGCAGGCAGGTACGCATCAGCTGTTAATTTTAAATAACCTTCGGGAAAGCAGTAAAAAGACTCCACCACAGTCTTTCCCGTCCGGTGCTGTGCCCCCCGCTCCCTGATGCACGCTCCCCACTCCCCCACCACCTCCGTAAGTTAGGACCTGGCGGGGAGTGCAGCTGCAGGGAGCTTGCATCAGGGAGTAGGGAGCGCAGCACCGGATGGGAAAGCCGGTAGTGAAGTCTTTTCATTGCCGGCTTTCCCACTGGCTATTTCAAGTGTACAGCTGATCAGCATCAGCTGATGCTGATCAGCTGTTCATGTGAAATAACCGGCGGGAAAGCCGGCAGTGAAAACACTTCACCACCGGCTTTCCTGCCCGAGTCCCTGCTTTGCTCCCCGCTCCCTGATGCTGCACTCCCCGTCCAGTCCTAACTTAGGATCAGGCTGGGAGGCTGCAGGGGAGCGAAGGATCAGGCAGGGAGACTACGGGAAGCAGAGGATGTGGCTGAATGATTGTTTAAAAAACGGCAGCTTTTTACCGCCGGCTATTAAACAATCATGCAGTGCATTTCAGCCTTTTCCTCAGACAATTAGTCGTGCTTCCCATTGACTTACATTTTACTCGTTACTCCTAGCGAGTAATTAGAAGGAAATTCACGGAGTAACAAGTAGCCAGAATATCATACTATTCAGCGAGTACCGAATAGTAATGAGTAATCAGCTGTGATGTCAGTACAAGGATTTTTTTTACCCTTTTAATGGTTCTTTATGGATGAGTGAAACGGCAGTCAGCTGCCACCATTTTTTGACATTGCATGTAGGCAAATTACAAAAAAAAAACACATTTTTTTCAATGCAGATTTTTGTAAAATTTGAGTAGAATTTAGCTCTGTTGAAAATATATTACATTCACACATCTTTATATACTATACAAAAATTACATTTATTCAATCATATGTTACATATTCCAAAACTTTGCTTTTTCACTAATGACATCTGGAGCCGTATGTCACCAGCAACACCAACAAAACGTACATTTTTTAAAATGAGCCCAGTAAAAATGTAATAACAGAATGCATTACATGTTTAATAGTTGTATTTCACAATAATATCGTAAAGAAAATCTGTTCACATTTAGATCTGGCAATTTTGAAGCCTTCCTTCTGTGGAATTATAGAATGATGTCAAAGATGATTCAAATGTTTTGTTTTCCATTTAGGAAACACAATAGCAATTTGGCAGTCAGGCAGAAATGACTGAACAAAAAAGATAATTTCAGTATTAATTTTTGGAGATGGTCCGACATTAAAACACTTGCAGATTATGTCTGTTTGCTCACGGTGTATGCCAACCTTGCAGCTTATTCTAATGCAGCAAAGAAAAAGTCTACAAATTTGCTTTACTTGAGCCATAAATATTGGCAAAGCTGCCAATGATGTTCTTCTTATAGAAAAAAATGAGGATAAGTAAATGTTGGGATGTTAGAAAAGCTAACATTGTGCAAAAACATTGTTTTGATTTAGTCCATTAAAAATATTACATAAAGAGTTTATAGACCTTGAGTAGTTATTCTATATCTGTCCAATAAGAATAAAAAATCCGAGCACTTCAACCCCTTACCACCAAAGTCTGTTCTTACCACCTGACAAGGCCAAATGTTATCATTCTGATCATTGTCACTGTAATGCTTCAACAGATCTCAGTGATTAAGTTTTTTTTTTTATTGATTGTACGTTATGCTAGAGGTAAAAATAGGCTGACGTTTTCTACGTTTATTTGTAAAAACAAGGGATTTTTGGCAAAAAGTTTGAAAACTTACCAATTTTCAATCATTGCATTTTTGTGCCCTTAAACTAGTGTTATGTCACACAAAATAGTTAATAAATAACATATTTTTTAAAACATATTACTTTTTGTTAGGAAATTAGAAGAGTTATAAGATTATTTGAAAATTCTAATTTTTGCAACAAATTGTACTAAACCACTTTTTTGGGACCACATCACATTTGAAGTGACTTTCTGTGGCCCATACAAAAGAAAATACCCAAAACTGACAACATTTTAAAAACTGTACCCCTTATGCTATTTAAAACCATCCTCATTACGTTGATTAACCCTCTTACGTGCTTCACAAGAATTAAAGCAATACGATGGAAAAAATTAAAATGTTACTTTCCAACAAAAATGTTAATTTAGCCTCAAATTTAGCATTTTCACAAGGTTAAAAAGAGAAAATTCACCATAAAAGTTGTTGTGCAATTTTTACTAAGGTTGACTTCACACTGCGGCGTGATCCGGTCCGGGGCTGTCCGGGATGACCCTGACAGCCGCGGGCTGGATCAGCACACAGGACTGGAGGGCTAATATGACCTCCGGTCCGGTGCGCAGCCGCAAGCAGTTCCCACTGCTGATAAGTCAGGACCGCGGCGCCGCGGTCCTGACCTGTCAGCGGCTGCAGCTGCGCGCGGCTGCACACCGGACCTGAGGTCATATTAGCCCTCCAGTCCTGTGTGCTGATCCAGTTCGCGGCTGTCAGGGTCAACCCCGGACCGGATCTTGCCGCAGTGTGAAGTCACCCTTAGTATGCCACTACCCTCTGTGTGGTTGAAAATTAGTATTTCAGCTCACGGCAGGGATCAAAAGGGAGTTTGCACTATTTAACCTTTGGAATGCAATATTGGCTAGAATCATTATCAGATGCCATGATGCATTTGGAGAGCACCTGGTGTGACCAAACTGTGGAAATCAGTAACAAGTGACACTTTTTTGAAAACTACACTGTACAACGAATTTATCTAGATGAGTGGTGAGCACCTTGAACTCCCAGGTGTTCCACAGAATTTTATAACCATAAAATTTGTTGTGCAATTTCTGCTGCATATGCTAATACCCTATATGTAGTGGAAAACTACCTTTTGGGCGCATGACAGGAATAGGAATAGAAAGAAGAACTGTTTTAATTTTAGAGCGCTATTTTGGCTGGAATAAATAGTGGAAAGCAAGATTGTCTGGAATCAATAGCAGATGCCATGTTGGGCTTGCAGAGTCCCTTATGTAACTAATCAGTGAAAACCCCAACAAGTGACTCATTTTGGAAAGTAGACCCCTCAAGGAATTTATCTAGATGTGTGGTGAGCACTTAGAACCCCCAGGTGTTATACAGAATTTTATATCATAGACATGTGAAAATAAAGAAAATTAACTTTTGTTCCAACCATCTATTATTTTAAAAATTGAAAACAATCCCTGGTGGTGCTCAGCACATTGTAGTGCCCATATATTGTACTCAGCGTGTGCTTCTGGAGACACAGATCCCATAAACAAAGTGGACTATTCTTAAAATAATGGCAAACACATGGAAGCTAAATATGGTTCAGGCGCATTATAGGGGAAGGGGGTATTTGAATTTATAAGTGCAAAGTTTTCTGGATTTATTTTTTTAGAGAGATATAGTGCTTTTTCAGAGCCATTTTTGCTGCCAGTAAGAAAATCCCCTATATATCAATTAACAGATAACAGAACTGAGTAGGTGCTTGTGTTTTTGTAGTTTGAGATGAATGCAATTGATAGCAATTTGAGGTACAAAACATTTTGGATCAGTTCACATTTATCTTGTGCTCCTAATGTTCGCTTACATTAGGGTTTCTGGCTATGTCTCTAAAATAAGTGATTCAGATGAAACTCCAGATAGATTCATTCACTCATGAGGCAGCAGTGTTCCTCCGGACTTTGCTTGACCTCTGTTTAGCAGTGGCCATCTTTTCAAAAGTTGCACAAAACTGTTGGTGATCTTTCATGCAACCATAAAAGATGGATAACCCTGAATTACTGGCCAGATGGGAGTTCAAACTGGTAGTTAATTTTCCATTTGGAATTTTGTCTAAGTCATGTTTTTAAGTTTTACATTTAAACCTTGATGTAAGCGCTCAGTATAGACTAGAGAATAAATGTGAGCTAAGCCTTACTGCATTCTTTGGGAGGCAGAATGAACAAATCAATAAAAGTTTAAGAATTGGTTTTAGGTTTTTTTTAATGGCATTCTTCATAGCATGTAAATGATTAGGCGTCTTTATTACGCAGGTCAGTTTGATTACAACAATACCAGATTTAGTAGACATAAAAAATCTCATCAGTATTAGTCTTACTTCTGGACAATTCATCAAAATTATCTCCATAGCACTTCCTACCATGGAAAAAGTAACATGTGCATCAGAAGCCCTGATGAAGAAGGCCACCTTGCCTTCGAAATGCATTGGACCTAGTCTGACTGACAACCCATTCACAATCCCAGCACTACGGTGCTAGTCCACCCACTCCACACCTCCTCTGACGTGCACACTGACAAGCCAGAGACATGGCGTCAGCTGACCGACACTGATAGACTCCACACACCAGGAAGTGCGGCTCCATGCTGCACTCCACGCTACGGAGCAGCCACCTCCCTGCACTGAAGGGAAAGTGAAAGCGGGAGCAGACGACACTGAGCGGGGAGTGCAGGAGATATGGTGGTTTAAACCAGTAAGCTCCAATCCACCCACCATAAAAAACTATATAGATAACGCTAAGACCAACTGTGTCATCACCATCCAGACACTAAATTGAAGGAGGGTACCCCAATAAGAAAATAACAGAAAACCCAGGCAAGATCCCATAAGACCAGAACATGCACAATCCTGGTTAACCACATCTGTGATGGTAAGACTACAAAGTCAAACTTAAACCTATACACAGTAAACTGCAAAGAGGTACCACACTGATTCAACGTTTTTATTTCTAGAATATGCATAGGATCATAACTCCCACCGTTTCCAGGAATCAGGATATTTTACAAGAAGGGATCAAGATCGAGTGGTGTAGTCTACCACTACCACCCTCATCCCACATAGAGTGTTCTAGTAGTTATAATAAGTCTTGTAATTGCTAAAAAAACACAGCACAACATACCTCAAGACCATATGATTTTTAGAAGTTTTATGATTTTTTATGAAATTTTAAACATGTGTTTTTATGTATACTGTATATACTCGCGTATAAGCCGAGTTTTTCAGCCCAAAATTTGGGCTGAAAAGTCCCCCCTCTGCTTATACGCGAGTATATACGGTATATACAGCAGCAGCCCCGGAGGTATACAGGCCCCCCCATCAAGCTCCAGGGCCCCCCCCCCTTGCGCGGCAGCCTGTAAAGTAAAATCATACTTATCACTGTCCCGCGCTGTCCCGCTGCTGCCGACACACGATCCCGGGATTCATTCCGCGTCTTCCGTGTTCCTGTGGTCGCGGGCAATTACGTCATTGCCCGCGACCACAGGAAGCCGGAAGCCAGAAGACGCGGATTGAAGCCCGGGATCGTGTGTCGGCAGCAGCGGGACAGCGCGGGACAGTGATAAGTATGATTTTACTTTACAGGCTGCCGCGCAAGGGGGGGGGCCCTGGAGCTTGATGGGGGGGCCTGTATACCTCCGGGGCTGCTGCTGTATACAGCCCTGGGGCTGCTGCTGTATACAGCCCTGGGGCTGCTGCTGTATACAGCTTTGGGGCTGCTGCTGTATACAGCCCTGGGGCTGCTGCTGTATACAGCTCTGGGGCTGCTGCTGTATACAGCTTTGGGGCTGCTGCTCTATACAGCCCTGGGGCTGCTGCTGTATACAGCTTTGGGGCTGCTGCTGTATACACCCCTGGGGCTGCTGCTGCTGTATACACCACTGGGGCTGCTGTATACTACCTAAGGGCTGCTGTATATACCTCTGGGGCTGCTGTATACACCACTAGGGCTGCTGTATATACCTCTGGGGCTGTATATACCTCTGGGGCTGCTGTATACTACCTCTGGGGCTGCTGTATACTACCACTGGGGCCGCTGTATACTACCACTGGGGCTGCTGTATACTACAACTGGGGCTGTATATACCTCTGGGGCTGCTGTATACTACCTCTGGGGCTGCTGTATACTACCACTGGGGCTGCTGTATACTACCACTGGGGCTGCTGTATAGTACCACTGGGGCTGTATATACCTCTGGGGCTGCTGTATACTAACCACTGGGGCTGCTGCTGTATACTACCACTGGGGCTGCTGTATATACCTCTGGGGCTGCTGTATACCACACTGCTGGGGGCTGTATACCTGTGCTGGGGTCCACCCTCGGCTTATACACGAGTCAATAGGTTTTCCCATGTTTTGGGGGCAAAAGTAGGGGGTCGGCTTATACACGGGTCGGCTTATCCACGAGTATACACGGAAAATTGAATTTAGAATAAACATCCCGCATAAGGGTTATAACAGTAGCAATATTCAATCATTTCAATACTACATATTGGGACAATATTAGTCATGACATAATGGAGACAGTGCTGGGTCTATAAAAACATAAGGATATACGTAACCATTATTTGGGACAGGGCCACACATGGAGCCCCCAGACCTACAGCAGCAAAACCATCCAAACCAACAACAGATTGGTCCGGTGTTTAACCATTTGAAAAAATATGTGCATTTCAATTTAGTTATAAAGTACAATTTTTTATTAAAGCAAAACAAATTTATAAAATGTATTACAATTATTGCCTCCAGTGCAAAGAAGGAGATACCAGATCTCTAACTATTTGAGACTCTAAAGGCCACGTCACACGCTTCAATATCATTAATGATATCTCTTAAACAACACTTTTTTTAATCGCTCAAGCGATATTGTTTGTGCGTCGTGGCGTGTAACCGAGCGATGTTGCAATGAAAAATTGTTTGATTGTTTGGTTGAAGATTTGTGAGCAGGACCTCAAATCAAGCAATAGTCGTGCGAACGATCCGCAGCATCGTGCTGTGTGACACCGTGCAAACGATCTCATTGACGATTGTTCCTATTCCTGACACTGGCTGGCCTCAATCATTGGGTTGTGCGCTGGATCGTTGGCGCGTTGCCAAATGTAAAATTGTTACATAATTTGCTGCACCTGCTGCAAGACCCCATGGAAAATGAATGGGCGTGCCGCAAGTGTGCCGCAAGTTGGCCGTTACGTGGCAGATGCAGTAAATCTGTCAGATCTGCCGCAAATCAGCAAAAATGCTCATGTGAAAAGAGCTTAAATAAAATATAATGATTATCAGTATATTTACTTTTCTGAATGGTACATCAAACTAAATATATTCTGTACACTGTCAAACTAGTACTTGTGAAAATCCTAAAGGAGTTGTTTTACTCCAGAATGAGTCAAATAAATATTTCCAGGATTCTTTTCAAGTCTTCTTGTAACAGAGGGCAGTTTTAACCGTTGTTGTCCAGTATTTTCACGCAGCTAACGAATAATGATTTATATATTAAAGAATCATGCAAGTTCTTGATCTAAAAAGTCACATAAAAGTGAAATGACAAAGAATAGCATTGATATGGCGCAAAATTTAGTAATCTGCGTGTGCCATTTTGATAAAGTTAGAGCAAAAAATGTTAACAAATACCCTAAGATGTAGAAGAAAGGTCAAATAAAAACAAACCTAAATAATACATTGGAGCATCATTTGCATTTTCTACCATTCAGTAGTCAATTTGTATCTGATGAAAGCCCCTGAAAAACTTTAAATGAAAAGATCAAACACTAGCAAAACTTAGATCTTACTTTCAACTAACTTGGTTAATGTTTTCTGGAAAGTAATATAGAAAAGTTGCATTTTTCCATGAGTATGTCTAAGAGAAAAGACTTCAAATAGAAATAAAAAAATTATATATCTATTATATAATCGCGAATCGGAAAAGCGCCCCTCCGCGCGCTACTTCCGGCGTGGTCATGTGGATACGAATTTAACATTGGGCGCGAAGTCGCTGGCCCAGGGCGAGCAATGGCCGCGAAGCGGCCATTGCGAGCCGCTGGCCCAAAATCCATCCACAGCCTCGGCTACAACCTTAGCGATTTACCGCTCAGGTAGCGCGAGCAATGGCCGCGAGGCCATTGCGAGTCGCTGCCTGAGCCGCAAATCGCTACCCGCCTCCGCACAGCCCGACCCCATGTCCGCACAGCCCGACCCCATGTCCGCACAGCCCGACCCCATGTCCGCACAGCCCGACCCCATGTCCGCACAGCCCGCCCCCTATGTCCGCACAGCCCGACCCCATGTCCGCACAGCCCGACCCCATGTCCGCACAGCCCGACCCCATGTCCGCACAGCCCAACCCCATGTCCGCACAGCCCGACCCCATGTCCGCACAGCCCGACCCCATGTCCGCACAGCCCGACCCCATGTCCGCACAGCCCGACCCCATGTCCGCACAGCCCGACCCCATGTCCGCACAGCCCGACCCCATGTCCGCACAGCCCCCCCATGTCCGCACATACTTACATGTCTTCTTTGTCATCTGATCCTCCGTCCGGCCAGGCGTCCTCTTCCTCCGGCCCCGGGGGTCTTCTCTCTTCTTTTCGCTAACTTCCATCTTCGACGTCCTCTTCCTTCTCATTAAGATACAATGGACGAAAAATCCGCCATTGTACCTTAATGAGATCTGAGGCCCTCTTCTGATTGGTCGCTGTATACTGCCCTCAGCCAATCAGAAGAGCCCCTCAAAACTGAGACGCAGTTCTCATTCAGGTCCGCCTTTTTTTCCCCATTGACATACATTACCGGTGTGTCGGCGATTTTATGGCCGCCCACCTGGTTCTATTTGTCGGCCCTAAAATCGCGGACACACCTCTAATGCATCTCTATGGGCAGTCAGCCCGATTTCGGATTGAACGCCGACCAATCAGAATTCGAGCTGACTGCCCATAGACATGCATTAGCAGTGTGTCCGCGATTTTAAGGCCGACAAATAGAACCAGGTGGCCGGCCATAAAATCGCCGACACACCGGTAATGTATGTCAATGGGAAAAAAAAAGGCGGACCGCAATGAGAACTGTGTCTCACTCTCGCAAGTAAAAAAATAAATAAATTTAATAATAAAAAAAATAATTTTAAAATAATTTAAAAATAATAAAAAAATAATTAAAAAATAATAAATAATTAAATAAAAATAATAATTTAAAAAAAAAAAAGGCGGACCAGAATGAGAACTGTGTCTCACTCTCACTTAAAAAAATAAATAAATTAAATAATAAAAAAAATAATTTAAAAATAATTAAAAAATAATAAAAAAATAAATAAAAAATATTAAATAATTTAATAAAAATAATAATAAAAAAAAAAAAAAATGCGGACCTGAATGAGAACTGTGTCTCACTCTCACTTAAAAAAATAAATAAATTAAATAATAAAAAAAATAATTAAAAAATAATTACAAAATAATAAAAAAATAAATTAAAAATAATAAATAATTCAATAAAAATAATAATAAAAAAAATAAATATATGCTAATTATATCAGCCCTTTAGCGGACCTGAAAGAGAACTGGGTCTCAGCCTAAATAATAAATTTAATAATAATAAAAATAATTAAAATATAATAAAAAAATTAATAAAAAAAAATAAATAATTAAATAAAAAATAATAATTAAAAAAAAATGCTAATAATAATAATCATATTACTGCTAATAATAATGCTATTAATGCTAATAATTATGCTATTAATGCTAATAATAATGTTATTAATGCTATTATTAATGCTATTAATGCTAATAATAATGCTATTAATGCTATTAATAATGTTATTAATGCTATTATTAATGCTAATAATGCTATTATTAATGCTATTAATGCTAATAATAATGCTATTAATGCTATTAATAATGCTAATAATGCTATTAATTATGCTATTAATGCTATTAATGCTAATGTTTATCCTATTCATGGTATTATTAATGCTATTAATGCTAATAATAATGCTATTAATGCTATTAATGCTAATAATAATGCTATTAATGCTAATAATAATAATATTAATGCTATTATTAATGCTAATAATGCTATTATTAATGCTATTAATGCTAATAATAATGCGATTAATGCTATTAATAATGCTATTAATGCTATTAATTATGCTATTAATGCTATTAATGGTAATATTTATCCTATTAATGCTATTAATGCTAATAATAATGCTATTAATAATGCTATTAATGCTATTAATTATGCTATTAATGCTAATATTTATCCTATTAATGGCATTATTAATGCTATTTTTAGGGGTGATGGACCCAGCGCTACCTGATGTAACTACACTATGGTTTTCTTGGAGGAAGGGGGGGGAGGGGCAAGACATACACTGGAGGCTAATTCTCAAAGAAAAATTTTATTAATTATGTTTCCAGTGATTACAGTGTAAAATTTATTAAAATTTCCAATTTTAAAAGTTAGGTTTAAAAAATGAGGAGGGAATGTCTCAATTGTGCTGTTCCTTTTTTAAGGTAAGGTACATATAGATATATATTTTTGGCAGTCCTGAATTTTCTCACTGTCTTGGGACATCACAGTAGTGCTCCATAGTCCTTCTGTTGCCCCCTTCTGTGTAAATAGAAAGAAAACAAGGGGAGGGCTTTTTAAAAAATTTTGTGGGAGCTGCTTCTCCCTCAGGATATATATTCAACAGCTATTCCATATAAGAGTACTTAGTAGTTTAGCCTAGTAAAGTGATTGGGTACCTGTAGTCCAACGAATGTGCTGCAGTGGATACCCTTCTTTTTATAATGCTGTTTTGCTGAGGACTGCCCCTGGATTTCTGCTTGAACTAAGAGAAGGGGAGGACAACAATCAGTAAAAGGACAATGCTTACAATATAAACTAGGAGTTTTACAGGTACCTGTGGATTATCGTGCTCGAAGCACCTTTCCTTTTCCTATGGTGATTTCAGTGTTGTTTTTTGTATAGGGGTTTGGGCTGCAAGAACAACTGGATGGTTAGTCTAACACCGATCTTTTCTCTGTGTTGCTAAATAGTTAACCTCCTTTCAATGTGTCTACCTCCAAGTGGTGCTGCTGTTTCAGCTGATCAATCCGCAGGTTTTACAGGGCTGGAGCGCACACACCAAATCGCGATCGGTTCGTGTATGCAGCTATAGTAATACGTATTACTTACTATGTGCTGAGGTCTGGGGTGTTGCGGTCCGAGGTCCTCTTAGGGTGATGCACCGTGGCCAGTGGCGCACACCCGGTCTCCTTGCGTGTCCGCGTCCGCGTCTCCGGATGTTGACACCGGAAGTGACGTGACGGCAGAGCGGCACACAGGATTCGTTCTCCCTTGCAACGTCAGTGCTGGGAGGGCTGCACTACGTCGGTCTGGATTGGTACGCAATTGCTTAGCACAGGGTGGGCGGGATCAACGCGTTTCGTTGATCACGGTCAACTTTCTCAAGATACCCGCCCCCTGTGCTGTGACTACATTATATCCTCCCCTCCTCTGACGTTTACTTGTCTGATTGGTTAGAGCTGAGGAATGTTTATATTCTCAGGTCCCGTTCATCTGTTTTGATCCTCATAATTATTGTCTTAGGGGACTTTTCTTTTTATAGTGATGCTGCTATATTTCCATGGTTTTATTCTTTTCCACAGTATCTATGGAGAGTTACGTTTGAGATTTAGAAGAAAAAGAAGGATAAATTTGTCTTAGGTTCCTTGCTGCTTATTTAAAACCAAATAGCTCTGCATCCTGATTAAGACCATTGGGGGCAAGGGTGTCTAGCTGGTATATCCATTTTGTTTCTGCCCTGGACATCTTTTCAATATGGTTGCCTCCTCTCCAGCTCCTGTGAATTTGTTGTATTGCCAAAAAACATGAATTCTTTGTGCTTGATTGGTGTAGTTCTTTGAAATGCCTACTTAAAGGATGCCCCTGAAAACCTTTTTTGATATTTCTCAAGTGTTCCGAAATGCGTTCTTGTAGTGTTCTAGACGTCCGTCCTACGTACATTTTGTTACAGGGACATCTGATAACATATATTACACTTTTAGTGTGACAAGTAAGGCATCCCTTAATTTGAAATTTCTGGTTATTATGCCTATCACTAACCTCAGTTGTTAAATTTATAGAGGTATTGGAAATTTTGCACGCTGGGCACATTTTACAGGGTCTAAAACCAAATTGGAGGGGTCCACCTAGTAAAGTGCTATTTGCACTCATTTGTGTGTTCATAGGTTCTTGCACAGTTGGGGCTATTAGCAAACTCAGTGATGGGGCTCTTCTGTATACTAGTTTTGGTCTTTTTGGTAGCAGAGTCCCTATAGTTTTATCCTGTTTTAAGTGGTGCCAGTGTTTCCCAATTATTTTCTTGAACTTAGTAGAGTTGGAATGAAACTCTGTTATTATTGGGAGATTGGCCACCTGTTGTTCAATGGAATTCTTAGTTGGTATCTCGATTTTTTGACTAAGCAGTTCAGTCCTGTCTTTTTGTCTCACTACTTCTAAGTCTTTTTTTAGTGAGTTGATTTTGTATCCCTTATTTAAAAATTCTTTTGTCAGTTTTTGCACTTCGTATTCAAAGTCTACTTGGTCTGTACAATTTCTCTTAAGTCTCATGTATTGACTTTTGGGTATGTTGTTTAGCCACCTAGGTAGGTGACAGCTGTCAATAGGTATAAAGCTACAACAATCAACTTCTTTCTTAAAAAGCCTAGTTGTAAGTGTATCTGTTCCTTTGTTAATTATTTCAATATCCAAAAAACTGACTTTGTTCTTACTAACAGTGGCTGTGAACTCCAGTCCATAGTTGTTCTTGTTTAGATGTTCCAAAAACATTTTTAGATTATAGTCTGTGCCTTTCCAGATGAAAAGTACATCATCTATATACCTTTTCCACAGTAGTAAATCACCTCTTATTTCGCCTCTTGGGTATATTACATCCTTTTCCCATCTCCCTACAAACAGATTTGCATAGCTTGGGGCGAAACGCGTCCCCATCGCGGTTCCAATCTCTTGTTTATAAAATTGGTCCTCAAATTTGAAGTAATTGTGGGATAGGATAAACTTTATCCCTTCTTCAATAAAATCTCTTTGTTGCTCATTTAGATCTGAGGATGTATCCAAAAAATGTCTAGCTGCTGTACGGCCTTTCTCATGATCTATTACTGTATATAGGGATCTGACGTCAAGGGTGCCTAGAGTGTAACCTTCCTTGAACTTAATTTGTTTTAAAATATTTAGAACTTCCTTAGTATCTTTCAAATAGGCCGGAAGCTTGGTTACACAGCTCTGCAGATAATTATCTACATACTTTGATAGATTTGAAGTTAGGCTGCCAATGCCTGAGATGATTGGTCTACCTGGAGGGTTAACCAAGTCCTTATGGATTTTAGGGATAAAGTAGAACATTGCTACCCTTGGAGTGTCATTAGTAATGAATTTAAACTCTTTTTCGGTTAGGATACCTAGGTCCCTAGCTTCTTCAGCCATTTTCTTTAGAGCTTTCCCATACCTAACAGTAGGGTCTTGTTTTAATTTGATATACGTTTCTCCATCATTTAGAAGTCTAAACGCTTCGATCTTGTATTTTTCTTTACTTAAAATTACTATTGATCCTCCTTTGTCCGCCGGTCTTATTATTATGTCTTTGTTGTCCTGTAATGAGCGGATAGCTTCTCTTTCTTCTTTTGTTAGATTTTGGGTTGCATATTTCAGGTTTCTCTTTTTTAATTTTCTGATGTCCTGTGTTACCATGGTTTCAAATGTTGATAGTGCCTTTGACTGTTCCCCTACTGGGTCAAAGGATGATGTCCTTGAGAGTCCTGAGTGTTGAAAATTTGATGTGGATTTGACAGCCGTTGCTGTGTTGTTTTTCAAAAAATACTTTTTCAGCCTTAGATTTCTCAAAAATTTCTTGACCGAAATAAATAGATTAAAGGGTAACACCTCTTTAGATGGAGCAAACTTAAGTCCTTTAGTCAGAACCCTTTCTTCTGCAGGACTTAATTTATAGTTACTCAAATTGAAGATTTTTTGAGTTGTTTTTTCTGCTTCTCTGTCTTGTTTTTCTTTCTTGGTGTGTTTCCGTCCCCTCGCCCCTCTTTTGCATTTTCTTTTTGGACCTTGTGAAAAAAATGTTTTATATTTAACTGGGGTCCTACTGTCCTTTGTTTAGTACAGGTGGAATTATGTAAAACGGTTTTGTTTATTTTTGATTTTTCTACATGGTTTTTTTGTTGTTTTCGTATTTTTGGGGCTATCAGTGGCGTCTTCTTCACAAATATCTGGTTCCCTGCTGGTATTTTGAAGGACTTCATACCTGTTGGATACAGTGACAACTGCTTCTATTGGGATTGGGAATTTGGTTGTTGGCAGATTTGTTGGAGATGGGTTTATCTTCCTGTTAGTTTTATTTTCTTGATCAGACGGATATTTCTCCTTTGTTGGTGTCTGGGGCCATTTTTCTATTAGGTCGCATTCTTGATTTAATTTATTCTGTGATGGTTTTTTTGTTCTCAAAACCATTGGTGTGTAGATGGTCGAATCTGATCCCCTTGTCCACGATGTTTCTGGCGTCATTGTAGTTATCTCCCCTTCCGATTTCTGAATCCAACTGTCATGAAATTCATCTAGGGTGATTAATTCTTTTGACGATCTTGGTGTCGATGTAATGGTAAAATCAGTGGAACTTACACTTTCATACAAATTAACATCTGTGCTGTTATTGATTTGCAGGTCACTTGAGCTTACGGTCTCATACATGCCCAGTTCCTGATTATCTTCCTCATCTTCTTGTCTAACCAGCCAATTTCGCCTAAGTATTTTTGCTTCTTCAATGCTGGTTTTTAACTCTTCATTGTCTGAGAAATCCATCACCATGTATGGCACTCCATCTCTCTCAAATTTTGTTGTTTTCTTTATGAGGCAGAGCAGCAACTACACTCCAATCCAATTAAGAATTTTAAAAAACAAAAAATTAAAGTAATAAGAGCCTTAAAACCAAACTAAAATGGTTATCTGCCCTATAACTAAAGAAAGAAAATTTAGACTCAAGTATGTGGGCAGTTTTTTTCAGGAAATTACCACCCCTAAAAAAGACAGTCAAGTCAAAATTAATCACTTAGAACAGATGAAAAAATCTCTAAAGACCTTAGAAAAGTGGCTATTTGTGGAGAATGAGAGACATGTGGGAAATCTGTGCCTTGGAAGTGTATCAAAAGACAGGAATCATACCAAAAGGTTTGTTAATCAATAAAGCACTATCGACAGACTTCTCAGAAAGGGACACCATAGAGAAATGGAATGATCTGTTGCAGGATTTTTCCTCCACAGCCTTAAGCTTTGTAATTCAACAAAGGAAAATCAGTTTGAAAAAAGCAAAAAAGGAAATCCAGTCCCTTTTAACCAAAATAGTAGGGTATGAAAATGTCCCAGAACTGGTCAAGCTGGCGAATACAATTATACTACGACTGAGGGACAAAGAAAAGGCAATCCTCATAAAGAAAACAACAAAATTTGAGAGAGATGGAGTGCCATACATGGTGATGGATTTCTCAGACAATGAAGAGTTAAAAACCAGCATTGAAGAAGCAAAAATACTTAGGCGAAATTGGCTGGTTAGACAAGAAGATGAGGAAGATAATCAGGAACTGGGCATGTATGAGACCGTAAGCTCAAGTGACCTGCAAATCAATAACAGCACAGATGTTAATTTGTATGAAAGTGTAAGTTCCACTGATTTTACCATTACATCGACACCAAGATCGTCAAAAGAATTAATCACCCTAGATGAATTTCATGACAGTTGGATTCAGAAATCGGAAGGGGAGATAACTACAATGACGCCAGAAACATCGTGGACAAGGGGATCAGATTCGACCATCTACACACCAATGGTTTTGAGAACAAAAAAACCATCACAGAATAAATTAAATCAAGAATGCGACCTAATAGAAAAATGGCCCCAGACACCAACAAAGGAGAAATATCCGTCTGATCAAGAAAATAAAACTAACAGGAAGATAAACCCATCTCCAACAAATCTGCCAACAACCAAATTCCCAATCCCAATAGAAGCAGTTGTCACTGTATCCAACAGGTATGAAGTCCTTCAAAATACCAGCAGGGAACCAGATATTTGTGAAGAAGACGCCACTGATAGCCCCAAAAATACGAAAACAACAAAAAAACCATGTAGAAAAATCAAAAATAAACAAACCGTTTTACATAATTCCACCTGTACTAAACAAAGGACAGTAGGACCCCAGTTAAATATAAAACATTTTTTTCACAAGGTCCAAAAAGAAAATGCAAAAGAGGGGCGAGGGGACGGAAACACACCAAGAAAGAAAAACAAGACAGAGAAGCAGAAAAAACAACTCAAAAAATCTTCAATTTGAGTAACTATAAATTAAGTCCTGCAGAAGAAAGGGTTCTGACTAAAGGACTTAAGTTTGCTCCATCTAAAGAGGTGTTACCCTTTAATCTATTTATTTCGGTCAAGAAATTTTTGAGAAATCTAAGGCTGAAAAAGTATTTTTTGAAAAACAACACAGCAACGGCTGTCAAATCCACATCAAATTTTCAACACTCAGGACTCTCAAGGACATCATCCTTTGACCCAGTAGGGGAACAGTCAAAGGCACTATCAACATTTGAAACCATGGTAACACAGGACATCAGAAAATTAAAAAAGAGAAACCTGAAATATGCAACCCAAAATCTAACAAAAGAAGAAAGAGAAGCTATCCGCTCATTACAGGACAACAAAGACATAATAATAAGACCGGCGGACAAAGGAGGATCAATAGTAATTTTAAGTAAAGAAAAATACAAGATCGAAGCGTTTAGACTTCTAAATGATGGAGAAACGTATATCAAATTAAAACAAGACCCTACTGTTAGGTATGGGAAAGCTCTAAAGAAAATGGCTGAAGAAGCTAGGGACCTAGGTATCCTAACCGAAAAAGAGTTTAAATTCATTACTAATGACACTTCAAGGGTAGCAATGTTCTACTTTATCCCTAAAATCCATAAGGACTTGGTTAACCCTCCAGGTAGACCAATCATCTCAGGCATTGGCAGCCTAACTTCAAATCTATCAAAGTATGTAGATAATTATCTGCAGAGCTGTGTAACCAAGCTTCCGGCCTATTTGAAAGATACTAAGGAAGTTCTAAATATTTTAAAACAAATTAAGTTCAAGGAAGGTTACACTCTAGGCACCCTTGACGTCAGATCCCTATATACAGTAATAGATCATGAGAAAGGCCGTACAGCAGCTAGACATTTTTTGGATACATCCTCAGATCTAAATGAGCAACAAAGAGATTTTATTGAAGAAGGGATAAAGTTTATCCTATCCCACAATTACTTCAAATTTGAGGACCAATTTTATAAACAAGAGATTGGAACCGCGATGGGGACGCGTTTCGCCCCAAGCTATGCAAATCTGTTTGTAGGGAGATAAGAAAAGGATGTAATATACCCAAGAGGCGAAATAAGAGGTGATTTACTACTGTGGAAAAGGTATATAGATGATGTACTTTTCATCTGGAAAGGCACAGACTACAATCTAAAAATGTTTTTGGAACATCTAAACAAGAACAACTATGGACTGGAGTTCACAGCCACTGTTAGTAAGAACAAAGTCAGTTTTTTGGATATTGAAATAATTAACAAAGGAACAGATACACTTACAACTAGGCTTTTTAAGAAAGAAGTTGATTGTTGTAGCTTTATACCTATTGACAGCTGTCACCTACCTAGGTGGCTAAACAACATACCCAAAAGTCAATACATGAGACTTAAGAGAAATTGTACAGACCAAGTAGACTTTGAATACGAAGTGCAAAAACTGACAAAAGAATTTTTAAATAAGGGATACAAAATCAACTCACTAAAAAAAGACTTAGAAGTAGTGAGACAAAAAGACAGGACTGAACTGCTTAGTCAAAAAATCGAGATACCAACTAAGAATTCCATTGAACAACAGGTGGCCAATCTCCCAATAATAACAGAGTTTCATTCCAACTCTACTAAGTTCAAGAAAATAATTGGGAAACACTGGCACCACTTAAAACAGGATAAAACTATAGGGACTCTGCTACCAAAAAGACCAAAACTAGTATACAGAAGAGCCCCATCACTGAGTTTGCTAATAGCCCCAACTGTGCAAGAACCTATGAACACACAAATGAGTGCAAATAGCACTTTACTAGGTGGACCCCTCCAATTTGGTTTTAGACCCTGTAAAATGTGCCCAGCGTGCAAAATTTCCAATACCTCTATAAATTTAACAACTGAGGTTAGTGATAGGCATAATAACCAGAAATTTCAAATTAAGGGATGCCTTACTTGTCACACTAAAAGTGTAATATATGTTATCAGATGTCCCTGTAACAAAATGTACGTAGGACGGACGTCTAGAACACTACAAGAACGCATTTCGGAACACTTGAGAAATATCAAAAAAGGTTTTCAGGGGCATCCTTTAAGTAGGCATTTCAAAGAACTACACCAATCAAGCACAAAGAATTCATGTTTTTTGGCAATACAACAAATTCACAGGAGCTGGAGAGGAGGCAACCATATTGAAAAGATGTCCAGGGCAGAAACAAAATGGATATACCAGCTAGACACCCTTGCCCCCAATGGTCTTAATCAGGATGCAGAGCTATTTGGTTTTAAATAAGCAGCAAGGAACCTAAGACAAATTTATCCTTCTTTTTCTTCTAAATCTCAAACGTAACTCTCCATAGATACTGTGGAAAAGAATAAAACCATGGAAATATAGCAGCATCACTATAAAAAGAAAAGTCCCCTAAGACAATAATTATGAGGATCAAAACAGATGAACGGGACCTGAGAATATAAACATTCCTCAGCTCTAACCAATCAGACAAGTAAACGTCAGAGGAGGGGAGGATATAATGTAGTCACAGCACAGGGGCGGGTATCTTGAGAAAGTTGACCGTGATCAACGAAACGCGTTGATCCCGCCCACCCTGTGCTAAGCAATTGCGTACCAATCCAGACCGACGTAGTGCAGCCCTCCCAGCACTGACGTTGCAAGGGAGAACGAATCCTGTGTGCCGCTCTGCCGTCACGTCACTTCCGGTGTCAACATCCGGAGACGCGGACGCGGACACGCAAGGAGACCGGGTGTGCGCCACTGGCCACGGTGCATCACCCTAAGAGGACCTCGGACCGCAACACCCCAGACCTCAGCACATAGTAAGTAATACGTATTACTATAGCTGCATACACGAACCGATCGCGATTTGGTGTGTGCGCTCCAGCCCTGTAAAACCTGCGGATTGATCAGCTGAAACAGCAGCACCACTTGGAGGTAGACACATTGAAAGGAGGTTAACTATTTAGCAACACAGAGAAAAGATCGGTGTTAGACTAACCATCCAGTTGTTCTTGCAGCCCAAACCCCTATACAAAAAACAACACTGAAATCACCATAGGAAAAGGAAAGGTGCTTCGAGCACGATAATCCACAGGTACCTGTAAAACTCCTAGTTTATATTGTAAGCATTGTCCTTTTACTGATTGTTGTCCTCCCCTTCTCTTAGTTCAAGCAGAAATCCAGGGGCAGTCCTCAGCAAAACAGCATTATAAAAAGAAGGGTATCCACTGCAGCACATTCGTTGGACTACAGGTACCCAATCACTTTACTAGGCTAAACTACTAAGTACTCTTATATGGAATAGCTGTTGAATATATATCCTGAGGGAGAAGCAGCTCCCACAAAATTTTTTAAAAAGCCCTCCCCTTGTTTTCTTTCTATTTACACAGAAGGGGGCAACAGAAGGACTATGGAGCACTACTGTGATGTCCCAAGACAGTGAGAAAATTCAGGACTGCCAAAAATATATATCTATATGTACCTTACCTTAAAAAAGGAACAGCACAATTGAGACATTCCCTCCTCATTTTTTAAACCTAACTTTTAAAATTGGAAATTTTAATAAATTTTACACTGTAATCACTGGAAACATAATTAATAAAATTTTTCTTTGAGAATTAGCCTCCAGTGTATGTCTTGCCCCTCCCCCCCCTTCCTCCAAGAAAACCATAGTGTAGTTACATCAGGTAGCGCTGGGTCCATCACCCCTAAAAATAAAACCTACTAATATCAAGGCACTAGAGCACAGGTGTACTTAGGACCTCCTAGCAGCAAGACCACTGTGGGTACCCCCACATCAACACTTCCTGAGTGGGTAAACCAGCTTGCTCCACTGTAACAAACTATATAAAAGCATTATTAATGCTATTAATGCTAATAATAATGCTATTAATGCTATTAATAATGTTATTAATGCTATTATTAATGCTAATAATGCTAATATTAATGCTATTAATGCTAATAATAATGTTATTAATGCTATTAATAATGCTATTAATGCTATTAATTATGCTATTAATGCTAATATTTCTCCTATTAATGCTATTAATGCTAATAATAATGCTATTAATGCTATTAATTATGCTATTAATGCTATTAATGCTAATATTTATCCTATTCATGGTATTATTAATGCTATTAATGCTAATAATAATGTTATTAATGCTATTAATGCTAATAATAATGCTATTAATGCTATTAATAATGTTAGTAATGCTATTATTAATGCTAATAATGCTATTATTAATGCTATTAATGCTAATAATAATGCGATTAATGCTATTAATAATGCTATTAATTATGCTATTAATGCTATTAATGCTAATATTTATCCTATTAATGCTATTAATGCTAATAATAATGCTATTAATAATGCTATTAATGCTATTAATTATGCTATTAATGCTATTAATGCTAATATTTATCCTATTAATGGCATTATTAATGCTATTAATGCTAATAAGAATGCTATTAATGCTATTAATAATGTTATTAATGCTATTATTAATGCTAATAATGCTATTATTAATGCTATTAATGCTAATAATAATGCTATTAATGCTATTAATTATGCTATTAATGCTATTAATGCTAATGTTTATCCTATTCATGGTATTATTAATGCTATTAATGCTAATAATAATGCTATTAATGCTATTAATGCTAATAATAATGCTATTAATGCTAATAATAATGTTATTAATGCTATTATTAATGCTAATAATGCTATTATTAATGCTATTAATGCTAATAATAATGCGATTAATGCTATTAATAATGCTATTAATGCTATTAATTATGCTATTAATGCTATTAATGGTAATATTTATCCTATTAATGCTATTAATGCTAATAATAATGCTATTAATAATGCTATTAATGCTATTAATTATGCTATTAATGCTAATATTTATCCTATTAATGGCATTATTAATGCTATTAATGCTAATAATAATGCTATTAATGCTATTAATAATGTTATTAATGCTATTATTAATGCTAATAATGCTAATATTAATGCTATTAATGCTAATAATAATGTTATTAATGCTATTAATAATGCTATTAATGCTATTAATTATGCTATTAATGCTAATATTTCTCCTATTAATGCTATTAATGCTAATAATAATGCTATTAATGCTATTAATTATGCTATTAATGCTATTAATGCTAATATTTATCCTATTCATGGTATTATTAATGCTATTAATGCTAATAATAATGTTATTAATGCTATTAATGCTAATAATAATGCTATTAATGCTATTAATAATGTTAGTAATGCTATTATTAATGCTAATAATGCTATTATTAATGCTATTAATTCTAATAATAATGCGATTAATGCTATTAATAATGCTATTAATGCTATTAATTATGCTATTAATGCTATTAATGCTAATATTTATCCTATTAATGCTATTAATGCTAATAATAATGCTATTAATAATGCTATTAATGCTATTAATTATGCTATTAATGCTATTAATGCTAATATTTATCCTATTAATGGCATTATTAATGCTATTAATGCTAATAAGAATGCTATTAATGCTATTAATAATGTTATTAATGCTATTATTAATGCTAATAATGCTATTATTAATGCTATTAATGCTAATAATAATGCTATTAATGCTATTAATAATGCTATTAATGCTATTAATTATGCTATTAATGCTAATATTTATCCTATTAATGCTATTAATACTATTAATAATGCTATTAATGCTAATATTTATCCTATTAATGCTATTAATGCTATTAATAATGCTATTAATGCTATTAATTATGCTATTATTGCTATTAATGCTAATATTTATCCTATTCATGGTATTATTAATGCTATTAATGCTAATAATAATGCTATTAATGCTATTAATGCTAATAATAATGCTATTAATGCTATTAATAATGTTATTAATGTTATTATTAATGCTAATAATGCTATTATTAATGCTATTAATGCTAATAATAATGTTATTAATGCTATTAATAATGCTATTAATGCTATTAATTATGCTATTAATGCTAATATTTATCCTATTAATGCTATTAATGCTAATAATAATGCTATTAATGCTATTAATAATGCTATTAATGCTATTAATTATGCTATTAATGCTATTAATGCTAATATTTATCCTATTAATGCTATTAATGCTAATAATAATGCTATTAATGTTAATAATAATGCTATTAATGCTATTAATAATGTTATTAATGCTATTATTAATGCTAATAATGCCATTATTAATGCTATTAATGCTAATAATAATGCTATTAATGCTATTAATTATGCTATTAATGCTATTAATGCTAATATGTATCCTATTAATGCTATTAATAATGCTATTAATGCTAATAATAATGCTATTAATGCTATTAATAATGTTATTAATGCTATTATTAATGCTAATAATGCTATTATTAATGCTATTAATGCTAATAATAATGCTATTAATGCTATTCATAATGTTATTAATGCTATTATTAATGCTAATAATGCTATTATTAATGCTATTAATGCTAATAATAATGCTATTAATGCTATTAATAATGTTATTAATGCTATTATTAATGCTAATAATGCTATTAATAATGCTATTAATGCTAATAATAATGCTATTAATGCTATTAATACTGTTATTTATGCTCATAATACTGCTAATAATGCTATTAATACTGCTATTACTGCTAATAATAATGCTATGGCTTATATTATTGCTATTGATGATGCGATTATTATTTAAAAATCTTTAAAAAAACAATAAACATATTTTAGATACCCGATGCATTTGCATCAGGCTAACAGCTATAACTACTATAATCAAATTAATGCACATTCTAGAATCCCGATGCATTTGCATCGGGCTCACAGCTAGTATACATATATATATAATATATATATATCTACACTATATAATTGTCTAAGGATTTTCTGCGTCTGTCGCTGAAATCGCGCAAACTATGCAAATAGATGCAAGAATTCAAAGTTCGATTCTCGTGCCAATTTGCACACGAGAGTGGCCTGCCCGCGCTCCATGCCCCGCTCCTCTGCCCTGCCCGCGCTGCATACCCCACTCCTCTGCCCTGCCCACGCTTCCCCCCTCCACTCCTCCTGTCCTGCCTGCGCTCCCGCTCCCCGCAGCCCCCCTGCTCCTTAGTGATTTGATATCGCAGTACATTATGCATTGCGAAATCAAATATAAAATAAACACAAATGTATTAAAAATAATAAAGATTCTTATACTTACCTCTCCGCCGAGTGATCGGTGACCGATAGCAGTACCTTGCATGATGTCAGAATGACATCGACTTTCGGCACTGTGATTGGCCCGCTCGCGGTCATGTGATATGCGCGCCACATATCACATGACCGCGAGCGGGCCAATCACAGCGTCGAAAGCCGATGTCATTCTGATATCATGCAAGGTACTGCTACCGGTCACTAATCACTCCATCCTGCCCCCCGGCTCTGCAGTCCGCTCGCTCCATCCTGCCCCTCTGCCTATATCCTGCGCCCCCCGGCTCCATCCTGCCGACCCCTACCCCGACTCCATCCTGCCCCCGCTCTCCCGGCTCCATCCTACCTCCCCATCTCCCCCGACTCCATCCTGCCCCCCCCTCCCCCGGCTCCATCCTGCCCCCCTCTCCCCCGGCTCCATCCTGCCCCCCCCAGCTACATTCTTCCCCGATCGCTCCATCCTGCCCCACAGGCTTCATCCTGCCTCAACCACTTCCCCCCTGCCGACTCCATCCTGCCTCCCCCTCCTGCAGCTCCTTCTTGCCCCCCCGGCTACATTCTGCCCTGATCACTCCATCCTGCCCCACAGGCTTCATCCTGCCTCGTCCCCCCCGCAGGCTCCTTCCTGCCCCCCCCCCACTGGCTACATTCTGCCCCGATCGCTCCATCCTGCCCCCCCTCTGATGGCTCCAACCTGCCCCGCCGGCTCCATCCTGCCCCCCAGCTCCATTCTGCCACCCCTCCGTCGGCTCCATTCTGCCCTCCCACCGACTCCATTCTGCCCCCCCCACCAGCTCCATTCTGCCCCACCGCCGGCTCCATCCTGCCCCCCAGCTCCATTCTGCCCCCCCTCCGCCGGCTCCATTCTGCCCTCCCGCCGGCTCCATTCTGCCCCCCCCCACCAGCTCCATTCTGCCCCACCGCCGGCTCCATCCTGCTCCCCCTGGCTCCATCCTGCCCTCCCGGCTCCACTCTGCCCCGCCGGCTCCACTCTGCACAGCCGGCTCCATTCTGCCCCCCCGACTCCACTATGCCCCGCCGACCCATCCTGCCCCCCGACTCCATCTTGCCCTGATCGCTCCATCCTGTCCCCCCACCGGTTCCATCCTGTCCGTCCACCAGCTCCATTCTTCCCGCCAGCTCCATTCTGCCCCACCGGCTCCACTATGCCCCGCCAGCTCCATCCTGCCGCCCCCGGCTCCATTCTGCCCCCCCGGCTCCATCCTGCCCCCCCCCCCCCGGCTCCATTCTGCCTCCCCGCTGGCTCCATCCTGCCCCCTTGCCAGCTCCATCCTGACCCCCCGCCGGCGCCATCCTAACCCTCCCGCCGGCTCCATCCTGCCCCCCGGCTCCATCCTGCCCCCCCGGCTCCATCCTGCTCTTCCCCCCGGCTCCATCCTGCCCTTCCCCCCGGCTCTATCCTGCCCTTCCCCCCTGGCTCCATCCTGCCCTTCCTCCCCAGCTCCATCCGGCCCCCCGGCTCCATGCTTCCCCGCCGCCACCATCCTTCCCCCAGCCTCCATCCTGCCCCCCCCCACCGGTGTCCATCCTGCCCTGATTGCTCCATCCTGCCCTTTTCAGCTCCATCCTGCGCCCCTCCGCCTCCATCCTGCTCCCCGACTCCATCCTGCTCCCCCACATCCATCCTGCTCCCCCACATCCATCCTGCCCCCCCGCATCCATCCTGCCCCCCGCCTCCATCCTGCCCCCCCGGCTCCATCCTGCAATCTTTGCCTGGTTGGAATCAAAATTAACCTCTTCAAGAATAGACTGGAAGGCTGACATTAGAAAGCAATAGCATGTTTGGACACTGGATAACTAGGTGGGAAATGGTACATACATAGGGGGTGAACCCATACTCATACATTTATAGATGCAGTACTATTTCTACCAGTATTAGTACACTTAAACACAGTTTAGATATATAAATATAAGTAGCACTATTTAGTGATCCAGTTTGCCCCACTCGCTCCATCCTGCCCTGCTCACTCCATGCTGCCCGGCTCGCTCCATCCTGCCCCCCCCTCCCCGTCACCATCCTGCCCCCCTGCTCAATCCTGCCACCCTGCTCCATCCTGCCGCCCCGGCAGTTAGCGGTCATGTGACCAATGAGCTGATCGGTTTCCCAGGCAGCGACAGGTCCTAAAGGCCTGTATGACCTAGAAGACGGAGGTGGAGCGAGTTGGCAGACAGGTGAGTATCCTCACTGAGGATTTTTTTATTTTTACTTTTACTGTGGAAAAGCCAGGAGGAGCAGGGGGGCCACGGGGAGCAGAGTATCATAATATACCATAGCGCTGCTATACATGTGCTGTAATGTACCACCATATACTATAGTGCTGCTATACATGTGCCGTAATGTACCGCCATATACTATAGTGCTGCTATACATGTGCTATAATGTACTGTCATATATTATAGTGCTGCTATACATGTGCTGTATTGTACCGCCATATACTATAGCGCTGCTATACATGTGCTGTAATATACTGCCATATACCATTGCGCTGCTATACATGTACTATAATGTACCACCATATACTGTAGTGCTGCTATACATGTACTATAATGTACCGCCATATACTATAGTGCTGCTATACATGTACTGTAATGTACTGCCACATACTATAGTGCTGCTATACATGTACTATAATGTATCTCCATATACTATAGTGCTGCTATAAATGTGCTGTAATGTACCGCCATATACTATAGTGCTGCTATACATGTACTATAATGTACCACCATATACTATAGTGCTGCTATACATGTACTATAATGTACCACCATATACTATAGTGCTGCGATACATGTACTAAGATGTACCGCCATATACTATAGTGCTGCTATACATGTACTGTAATGTGCCGCTATATACTATAGTGCTGCTATACATCTACTCTATACATGTGCTGTAATATACCACCATATACTATATTGCTGCTATACATGTACTGTAATGTACCGCCATATAATATAGTGCTGCAATACATGTGCTGTAATGTACCACCATATACCATAGCTCTGCTATATACAGTTAGGGCCAGAAATATTTGGACAGTGACACAATTTTCGCGAGTTGGGCTATGCATGCCACCACATTGGATTTGAAATGAAACCTCTACAACAGAATTCAAGTGCAGATTGTAACGTTTAATTTGAAGGGTTGAACAAAAATATCTGATAGAAAATGTAGGAATTGTACACATTTCTTTACAAACACTCCACATTTTAGGAGGTCAAAAGTAATTGGACAAATAAACATAACCCAAACAAAATATTTTTATTTTCAATATTTTGTTGCGAATCCTTTGGAGGCAATCACTGCCTTAAGTCTGGAACCCATGGACATCACCAAACGCTGGGTTTCCTCCTTCTTAATGCTTTGCCAGGCCTTTACAGCCGCAGCCTTCAGGTCTTGCTTGTTTGTGGGTCTTTCCGTCTTAAGTCTGGATTTGAGCAAGTGAAATGCATGCTCAATTGGGTTAAGATCTGGTGATTGACTTGGCCATTGCAGAATGTTCCACTCTTTTGCACTCATGAACTCCTGGGTAGCTTTGGCTGTATGCTTGGGGTCATTGTCCATCTGTACTATGAAGCGCCGTCCAATTAACTTTGCAGCATTTGGCTGAATCTGGGCTGAAAGTATATCCCGGTACACTTCAGAATTCATCCGGCTACTCTTGTCTGCTGTTATGTCATCAATAAACACAAGTGACCCAGTGCCATTGAAAGCCATGCTGCCCATGCCATCACGTTGCCTCCACCATGTTTTACAGAGGATGTGGTGTGCCTTGGATCATGTGCCGTTCCCTTTCTTCTCCCATCATTCTGGTACAGATTGATCTTTGTCTCATCTGTCCATAGAATACTTTTCCAGAACTGAGCTGGCTTCTTGAGGTGTTTTTCAGCAAATGTAACTCTGGCCTGTCTATTTTTGGAATTGATGAATGGTTTGCATCTAGATGTGAACCCTTTGTATTTACTGTCATGGAGTCTTCTCTTTACTGTTGACTTAGAGACAGATACACCTACTTCACTGAGAGTGTTCTGGACTTCAGTTGATGTTGTGAACGGGTTCTTCTTCACCAAATAAAGTATGCGGCGATCATCCACCACTGTTGTCATCCGTGGACGCCCAGGCCTTTTACAGTTCCCAAGTTCACCAGTCAATTCCTTTTTTCTCAGAATGTACCCAACTGTTGATTTTGCTACTCCAAGCATGTCTGCTATCTCTCTACTGGATTTTTTCTTTTTTTTCAGCCTCAGGATGTTCTGCTTCACCTCAATTGAGAGTTCCTTTGACCGCATGTTGTCTGGTCACAGCAACAGCTTCCAAATGCAAAACCACACACCTGGAATCCACCCCTGACCTTTTAACTACTTCATTGATTACAGGTTAACGAGGGAGACGCCTTCAGAGTTAATTGCAGCCCTTAGAGTCCATTGTCCAATTACTTTTGGTCCCTTGAAAAAGAGGAGGCTATGCATTACAGAGCTATAATTCCTAAACCCTTTCTCCGATTTGGATGTGGAAACTCTCATATTGCAGCTGGGAGTGTGCACTTTCAGCCCATATTATATATATAATTGTATTTCTGAACATGTTTTTGTAAACAGCTAAAATAACAAAACTTGTGTCACTGTCCAAATATTTCTGGCCCTAACTGTATATATATATATATATACATATATATAACTAGAAAAAAATTCTCTGCAGCACTCAGCTACTACCAATGTGCAAACATGCTAACAAGCGGTATATATTTGAGGAAAAAATTTAAAAACTTACGTTTTTTACAAAAAACTCAAAATCTTATTTTTTAATTTTCTTGGGGTTCTTGGTACCACATTGGCCAATGTCCGTTTGCTCATCAGCCGCGACAAGGCGACCCCAGGTCTGATGAGTCCTAACGCTGACATCCCTGTCCTCCTTTTCCTCCCTATCCCACTCTCAAGTGGGCGGACACCATCTCAACCTAAGACCACCTGTGGGTGATGAGGGTGCAAGTTGCAGTCATGGAGCCAGATTCTCCATTCGTTATACACAAAACAGAAAAAAACTGCACAGCACTCACAGACTAATGTGAACTGGTGCCAGCAGGGACACTGGGTCATACAACTAGAAAAAAATTCTCTGCAGCACTCAGCTACTACCAATGTGCAAACATGCTAACAAGCGGTATATATTTGAGGAAAAAATTAAAAAACTTACGTTTTTTACAAAAAACTCAAAATCTTATTTTTTAATTTTCTTGGGGTTCTTGGTACCACATTGGCCAATGTCCGTTTGCTCATCAGCCGCGACAAGGCGACCCCAGGTCTGATGAGTCCTAACGCTGACATCCCTGTCCTCCTTTTCCTCCCTATCCCACTCTCAAGTGGGCGGACACCATCTCAACCTAAGACCACCTGTGGGTGATGAGGGTGCAAGTTGCAGTCATGGAGCCAGATTCTCCATTCGTTATACACAAAACAGAAAAAAACTGCACAGCACTCACAGACTAATGTGAACTGGTGCCAGCAGGGACACTGGGTCATACAACTAGAAAAAAATTCTCTGCAGCACTCAGCTACTACCAATGTGCAAACATGCTAACAAGCGGTATATATTTGAGGAAAAAATTTAAAAACTTACGTTTTTTACAAAAAACTCAAAATCTTATTTTTTCATTTTCTTGGGGTTCTTGGTACGCACATTGGCCAATGTCCGTTTGCTCATCAGCCGCGACAAGGCGACCCCAGGTCTAATGAGTCCTCCATGACTGCAACTTGCAGCCTTGTCGCGGCTGATGAGCAAACGGACATTGGCCAATGTGCGTACCAAGAACCCCAAGAAAATTAAAAAATAAGATTTTGAGTTTTTTGTAAAAAACGTAAGTTTTTAAATTTTTTTCCTCAAATATATACTGCTTGTTAGCATGTTTGCACATTGGTAGTAGCTGAGTGCTGCAGAGAATTTTTTTCTAGTTGTATGACCCAGTGTCCCTGCTGGCACCAGTTCACATTAGTCTGTGAGTGCTGTGCAGTTTTTTTCTGTTTTGTATACATATATATATATATATATATATATATATATATATGTATGTAGTTCCCTCACGTTAACTGAACAAGTTCTGTTAATCACAGTATGTCAACTACATACATATTCTAGAATACCCGATGCATTAGAATCGGGCCACCATCTAGTATATATATATATAAGAACATACTGTGTACAGTGGTGCGATTGTGCGAGTGTGCAGCGGCAGCCCCCTCAGTTCAAACCTGCTCCAGGCTTTTGTCCAGCTGCTTCTCACCCTAGCATGTCTTCTTCTTCTTCCTCCAGCATAGACGTCAACAATTCCAAGGCCTCAGGAGGCTGAGTTAACAGGGGGCATCATAGTAGGCGTGTCCAAGCGCATAGCCCTGATGTGGTGGGCATGCCTTTGTTCACGGCCATTACTACGCCCCCTTTAGTAGCTCCACCCTCACCCCCTGCGGCCTTTGAATTTCTGGAGTCTCTGCCATGAAAAGAAGAAGAATGGCGGGGTGAGTGGCAGGCAGATGGAGCATGGAGCGGCGGCCATGAGGGAGAATGGATGCAGGTGAGCAGTGAGCAGGAGACCGAGCTGAGGGGGCCCGGGAGACCAGACTGTGCCTGTTTCACTGTGACGGAAAACCTGCGTCACTGATTGGTCGCGCCCAGCCATCCACGAACAATCAGTGACGGGGGTTTGCGTTAGAGACAGTGTGATGTGAGTGCAAGGTGAGTGCAGGGCTAAGTGTGAGGTGAGTGCAAGGTGAGTGTAGGGCTAAGTGTGAGTGCAAGTTGAGTGTAGGGCTAAGTGTGAGGTGAATGGAAGGTGAGTATGACGTGAGTGCAGGGCTAAGTGTGATGTGAGTGCAGGACAGATTGTGATGTGAGTGCAGGACAGATTGTGATGTGAGTACAGGGCAGAGTGTGACGTGAGTGCAGGGCAGAGTGTGACATGAGTGCAGGACAGAGTGTGACGTGAGTGCAGGACAGAGTGTGACGTGAGTGCAGGACAGAGTGTGACGTGAGTGCAGGGCAGAGTGTGACGTGAGTGCAGGGCAGAGTGGGACTTGAGTGCAGGGCAGAGTGTGATGTGAGTGCAGGGCAGAGTGTGATGTGAGTGCAGGACAGAGTGTGACGTGAGTGTAGGGCAGAGTGTGACGTGAGTGTAGGGTAAGTGTGAGTGGTGGGTGACTGAGTGTAGGGTGAGTGTAGGGTGTGTGGGTGTAAGTGGTCTGCAGTACCTGGCTCCAGGTGCTGTGTACGTTTAGCTTAAGGACCTCTGGTGATGTCACAGCCATGTGATCTTGCTCCGGCCATGATTGTGACATCATCAGAGGTCCTGTAAGTATAGAGCCCCCGTCACACATAACGATGCACCAGCGATACCGATAACGATATGACCTGGCCGGTAAGGCTGGTGCGTCGTTTTCACATCACTGTTCATTTCAAATAGCGGGATGGGAAAGCCGACAGTGAAGTCGGCTTTCCTGCCTGCTATGTGAGTGTAGCGCTGTCATCTCTGTCACGGCAATCCCACATCACTGATGTGTCGCCAGTGCTTTTTTTGTAACAAACATATTTGCTGGTGCGCATTTCAGATTAGTTTCCCCTATGCACAGGGGTGCATCAAGGCTCTCTGCCGCCTGAGCCTAGGTGAGGACCAGGTGGTGTGGGATGCTGTTGGCGGCCGGGGTTGAGGAGCAGGGAGGGGAGGTTCTGTCGGTAGCCGCCGCTGGCGCACATCACACGGGGAGCCGCCTATATGGTGCAGGCGCCGCCCCCTTCTGCTCTTTTTTTCCCCCTGCCTCCTTGCTGCCTGAGCCTAAAGACTCATATTAATCATTGGACAGTGCGGCCCTGCCTATGCATGGCACATGTCCCCTATGCATGGCACATGTCCCCTATGCATCACACACATTCCCTATGCATGGCACACATCCATTATGCATGGCACACATCCATTATGCATGGCACACTTCCCCTATGCATGGCACACGTCTTCTATGCAGGGCACACATCCAATATGCATGGCACACATCCCCTATGCATGGCACACGTCCATTATGCATGGCACACGACCCCTATGCATGGAACACGTCCCGTATGCATGGCACACATCCACTTTGCTTGGCACACGTCCCCTATGCATGGCACATGTCCATTTTGCATGGCACACATCCCCTATGCATGGCACATGTCCCCTATGCGTGCTACACGCACCCTATGCGTGGCACACATCCCATATGCTCAGCACATGTCCCCTATGTTTGGCACACGTCCCCTATGCATGGGACACATCCCCTATTCATGGCCCATGTTCATTATGCAAAGCACACGTCCCCTATGCATGGCACATGTCCCCTATGCATGATACATGTCCATTATGCATGGCACACATCCCCTATGCATGGCACACATCCCCTATTCATGGCCCATGTTAATTATGCAAAGCACGCGTCCCCTATGCATGGCACACGTCCCCTATGCTTGGCACACGTCCCCTATACATGGCACACGTCCCCTATGCATGGCACACATCCATTAGGCATGGCACACATCCCCTATGCATGGCACATGTCCCCTATGCATGGCACACATCTCCTATGCATGGCACATGTCCATTATGCATGGCACACATCCCCTATGCATGGCACACGTCCATTATGCATGGCACATGTCCCCTATGCATGGCACACGTCCCCTATGCATGGCACATATCCCCTATGTGTGGCACACGTCCCCTATGCGTGACACACATCCGCTATCCTTGGCACACATCCCCTATTCATGGAACATGTCCATTTTGCATGGCACACATCCCCTATGCATGGCACTAGTGATGAGCGAGTATTAAAATGCTCGGGTGCTCAAAGCTCGGGCCGAGCATCCACAAGATACTCATGTACTCGGCTCGAGCACCGAGCCCAATGTTATCCTATGGGAGACCCGAGTATTTTTATGAAATGACTGCCGGCAGCATGTAGAAACCCTAAAAATGTCACAAAAGTCTCAGAAGAGTGCTCAAATGACATGCCAACACCATGGGGAAGACCCCTGGAAGCATTTCTCACTCAAAAGTCACAGCTGTGAACAATGTTGTCCGAGTTTCACGCCATTTTTACGGAGTCACCAGAAAACCTTCTAAAATGACACCAAAATGAATATTCAGGGTGGAAATGTTAAGGGCACATACCCAATAGTGAGATACAGCTGGTGTATGTTACTTTTTGTGATTACATGAAAGATTTTACGTGAAAACATTGTGCGGCACTCCGATGACCCTGAGATCAGACGCATGAAGCCCTGTCTTGACATAATGTGCCCATTTTAAGGAAGTAGGTCTATTGTAGTATTTTCCTTTGCCAGGGCAGTCCAAAATTGGGAGGTTCACCAATGCCCCTGGATAGAGATGTGCATGAGGGCCTGTAAACCTGAAGTGCCCATTGTAAGGAAGTGGGTGTATTGGAGTATAGCTCTTTGGCAGGGCAGCCAAAAATTGGGAGGCTCCACATTGTCCCTGGATAGAGGCATGCATGAGGGCCTGTAAACCTGAAGTGGGTGTATTGGAGTATAGCCCTTTGGCAGGGCAGCCAAAAATTGGTAGGTTCAACAATGACCCATGCATACAGACATGCATGAGGGCCTGTAAACCTGAAGTGGGTGTATTGGAGTATAGCCCTTTGGCAGGGCAGCCAAAAATTGGGAGGCTCCACATTGTCCCTGGATAGAGACATGCATGAGGGCCTGTAAACCTGAAGTGGGTGTATTGGAGTATAGCCCTTTGGCAGGGCAGACAAAAATTGGGAGGTTCAACAATGACCCATGCATACAGACATGCATGAGGGCCTATAAACCTGAAGTGGGTGTATTGGAGTATAGCCCTTTGGCAGGGCAGCCAAAAATTGGGAGGCTCCACATTGTCCCTGGATAGAGACATGCATGAGGGCCTGTAAACCTGAAGTGGGTGTATTGGAGTATAGCCCTTTGGCAGGGCAGCCAAAAATTGGGAGGTTCAACAATGACCCGTGCATACAGACATGCATGAGTGCCTGTAAACCTGAAGTGGGTGTATTGGAGTATAGCCCTTTGGCAGGGCAGCCAAAAATTGGGAGGCTCCACATTGTCCCTGGATAGAGACGTGCAGGAGGGCCTCAAAACATTTTTCCCATTGAAAAGGAGCGGGTCTCCTGTCGTTGTAATGCCCATTCTAAAAGAATGGGTGAAAAAATTTACCACTGGGGGTATACCTGAAACAACAGCCTAACTATTGTAACGGTCATCAAGGTGGCAGATGAGGAGAAGGAGGAGTAGTCCAGCGATTAGCCAAAGTCCAGAAGTGTGTACCCATGGGTGAGTGGAGGTACATGGCAAATTCCCAGAACAATATTTAAATTCCGCTGTCATTTGTTGGTGGTGAAGTCTGGCCCAATCCAACCCTTGTTCATCTTGATCAGAGTCAGCCTGTCAGCATTTTAAGTTGACAGGCGGGTGCGTTTATCAGTAATGATTCCACCTGCGGCACTGAAAACATGCTCTGACAAAACGCTAGCGGCAGGGCAGACCAGGACTTCCAAGGCGTAGAGAGCCAATTCATGCCACGTGTCCAGCTTGGAGAGCCAATAATTGTAAGGCACAGAGGAATCTCGCAGTACAGTTGTTCGATCTGCAAGGTACTCCTTCAGCATCTGCCCAAACTTAGCATTTCTTGTGGCACTACCCCGCACCTCAGGGCCTGTGGTACGTGAGGGGCTGAGAAAACTGTCCCACATCGTAAAGACTGTTCCCCTACCTCTGGCAGATTGGACTTGTGCCCCTCTCGGCCGTACGCCTTGGTTGTCCACCGATTCCTGACCTATGCCGCTAGCGTTTTGTGAGGGGAATGCTTTGCCTACTTCCGTGACTATGGCCTTCTGGAACTGCTGCATTTTGGCTGACCTCTCCGCCTCAGGAATGAGAGACATAAAGTTCTCCTTGTAGCGTGGGTCTAAGAGTGTTGCCAACCAGTACTGATTGTCGGCCAAGATGTTCTGAACGCGAGGGTCACGAGCCAGGCAGCTTACCATAAAGTCAGCCATGTGCGCCAGACTCTTAACAGCCATCACTTCAGTATCCAGACCACCACGATGACTGAACATGCTGTCCTCCTCCTCCTCCTCATCTCCCCTGTCCTCTGGCCAGCCACGCTGAAGCGAGGGTATGACTGGTGTGCATGTCATATCCTCAATTTGGCCAGAGAGTTGCTCCATATCTTCATCCTCCTCCTCCTCCTCCTCATCCTCCTCATCATAGTCCTCCACTTCAAGTTGTGATGAGATGAGGCTGGGCTGTGTATTATCACCCACACCCACTACTGTTTCTTGCTCAAACTCATCGCGCTCCGCCTGCAACGCATCCTCTTTGTTTTTCAGCAGAGACCGTTTTAGAAGGCAGAGTAGCGGTATGGTGACACTAATAATGGCGTCATCGCCGCTCACCATCTTGGTGGAGTCCTCAAAGTTTTGGAGGACGGTACATAGGTCCGACATCCATCTCCACTCCTCAGGTGTTATGTGTGGAGTTTGACCCATTTCCCGACGGCTTAGGTGATGCAGGTACTCAACAACTGCCCTCTTCTGCTCACATATCCTGACCAACATGTGCAGAGTTGAATTCCAACGCGTGGGGACATCACACACCAGTCTGTGGGCCGGAAGACGCAAACGGCGCTGAAAGCCGGCAAGGCCGGCTGAAGCAGCAGGTGACTTGCGAAAATGTGCAGACAGGCGGCAAAGTATTACCAGCAGATCAGACAATTCTGGGTATGACTTTATAAACCACTGAACCACCAGGTTGAGCACATGGGCCACGCATGGAACATGCGTCAGCTGGCCTCGCCTCAAAGCTGCCACCAGGTTCTGGCCATTGTCACACACGACCTTTCCTGGCTTTAGGTTCAGAGGTCTGAGCCAGTGATCTGCCTGCTGTTTCAGAGCTGTCCACACCTCTTCTGCATTGTGGGGTTTGTCACCTATGCATATTAGCTTCAGCACAGCCTGTTGCCGCTTCACAGAGGCAGTGCTGCAGTGCTTCCAGCTTGGGACTGGTGTGGAGGGTAAAGTGGATGAGGATGCGCAGGAGGAGGAGGAGGAGGCTGAGGAGCATGACATTCCGGAGCTGTAGAGTCTGGATGAAACCGTGACTGAGGTAGGGCCTGCAATCCTTGGTGTGGGAAAGACGTGTTCCATCCCTTGCTCAGACTGGGTCCCAGCTTCCACAATATTAACCCAGTGTGCTGTCAAGGAGATGTAGCGGCCTTGCCCACAAGCACTTGTCCACGTGTCTGTGGTTAGGTGGACTTTGGCTGAAACAGCGTTGTTCAGGGCTTGTGTGATGCTTTGTGACACGTGGTTATGCAATGTGGGGACGGCACATCTGGAGAAATAGTGGCGGCTGGGGACCGAGTAACGTGGGACAGCAGCCACCATCAGGTCGCGGAATGCTTCCATCTCCACCAGCTGGAAAGGTAACATTTCTAGCGCAAGCAGTCGCGAAATGTGATAATTTAGGACTGTGGCATGTGGGGCGTTGGCAGTGTATTTGCGCCTGCGTTCAAAGGTTTGCTGAATGGATAATTGAACGCTGCGCTGGGACAAGGACGTGCTTGATGGTGGTGTTATTTGTGCGTGGGCAACGTCAGGTGCAGGGCCGGAGGCTTGTTCGCAGCCAGCATGGACAGGGGATTGGCTCGCACGCACAACACGCGAAGACGTAGCAGTGACATCAGCAAGCACTGCTCTTCGACTCTGTTGTACTTCCCACAAAGTCGGGTGCTTGGCTGACATGTGCCTGATCATGCTGGTGGTGGTCAGGCTGCTAGTGTTCGTACCCCTACTGAAGCTGGCATGGCATGTGTTGAAAATGGCCTTTTTAGAGTCATCTGGAGCCAACTTAAAAAACTGCCAGACTCGGAAAGACCTAACATTTGCACAGGCACCTTGTGTCGTGTTGTTGTTCCGGGGAACGGTTGCCTGCCTTCTGCCTGCGGACACGACCCTGCTTCTTACTGCCTGTTGGGATGCTACGCCTCCCTCCCCCTATGCACTGCTGTCCTTGCTCTGCATATCTTCCTGCCAGGTTGAGTCAGCTACTGGATCATCCTCCACGTCGTCTTCCTCTTCCGCACCCTGATCCTCCTGACTTCCTGGCAATTGTGTCTCATCATCGTCCACCCCTTGTTGAGACACGTTGGCAACGTTCCCTTCGTGAGAACGTGGCTGCTCAAATATTTGGGCATCTGAACATACCATCTCATCACCCACTTCAACAGGAGCTGGCGAGAGGCCAGATTCTGCGAATGGATACGTGAACAGCTCTTCCGAGTGTCCTAGTGTGGGATCAGTAATGTCCGTGGAAGTGTACTCGGCCTGGTGGTAGGAAGGAGGATCAGGTTGGGAAATGTGCGGTGCAGTATCATGGCTACTGACACTTGACCGTGTGGAAAACAGGGTGTTTGTGGAGGTGCCAATCTAACTTGAAGCATTATCCGCTATACAAGTAACAACTTGTTGACACTGGTCTTGGTTCAAAAGCGGTGTACTGCTGCGGGCCCCAAGAATTTGGGACAGGACGTGCGAGCGAGTAGATGTGCCACTTTGTTGTTGCAAAATTAGTGCTTGCACACGACCTCGGCCTCTGCCTGCACCACCATCACGTCCACTTCCTTGTCCCTTGCCAATGCCCTTGCACATTTTTCCTGAATACAGCTACAACAGTCTAGTGACTGTTCTGGTCACAGGAAAGCTGGATTTTAGACCATGCCTGTATACAGCTAGTCAAGTACAACAGTCTGGTGACTGTTCTGGTCACAGGAAAGCTGAATATTAGAGCCTGCCTGTATACAGCTAGTCAAGTAAAACAGTCTGGTGACTGTTCAGGTCACAGGAAAGCTGGATTTTAGACCCTGCCTGTATACAACTAGTCAAGTACAACAGTCTGGTGACTGTTCAGGTCACAAGAAAGCTGGATTTTAGACCCTGCCTGTATACAGCTAGTCAAGTACTATAGTCTGGTGACTGTTCTGGTCACAGGAAAGCTGGATTTTAGACCCTGCCTGTATACAGCTAGTCAAGTACAACAGTCTCCTGAGGACTGTTCTGGTCACTGTAAAGCTTGGACTCCGATCTGGATCACCCTGCCTATATCCTTCTAGATTAGTCCTGAGAAGGACTGTTGTGGTCAGCAGCAGTTTGCAGTCCTGCTCCGGATCTACCTATGAGGGCCGAAAATCTGTCCCTAAGCAGCAGCAGACACTCTCCCTACACTGACTGTCTGGATGGCTGTGTGCAGAGCACATCGTGGCTGGGTCTTATAAAGGCTCGGTCAGCGCTGTGCGGGCCGGCCAATCACTGCAATGCCACAACTAACAGGGCTGTGGCATTGCAGTGGTCTGCCAGCCAATCCCTGCATGTGGGCTGGCTCTCTAAAGAGCGCCAACATGCAGGGATGAGGACCACGAGCACAGCACGAGTATCGCGAGATTACTCGGTGCTCGCCGAGTAGCCCGAGTACAGTGATACTCGTGCGAGTAACGAGTAGTCAGAAGCATACTCGCTCATCACTACATGGCACACATCCCCTATGCATGGCACACATCCGCTATGTGTGGCACACGTTCCCTATGCATGGCACACGTCCACTATGCATGGCACACATCGCCTATGCATGTCACATGTCCCCTATGCATGGCACATGTCCCCTATGCATGGCACACGTCCCCTATGCTTGGCACACGTCCCCTATGCATGGCACACGTCCCCTATGCGTAGCACACGTCCCCTATGCATAGCACACACCATTATGCATGGCACACGTCCCCTATGCCTGGCCACGTCCATTATGCATGGCACATGTCCCCTATGCATTGCACACGACCCCTATGCATGGCACACGTCCCATATGCATTGCACATGCCCCCTATGCATGGCACATGTCCCCTATGTGTGGCACACGTCCCCTATGCATGGCACACGTCCATTATGCATGGCACACGTCCCCTATGCCTGGCACACCTCCATTATGCATGGCACACGTCCACTATGCGTTGCACACGTCCCCTATGCATTGCGCATGAACCCATGGCACACATCCCGAATGCGTAGCACACATACCCTATGCCTGGCACACATCCCCTTTCCATGGCACAGGTCCGCTATACGTGGAACACGTCCCCTATGCAGGACACACGTCCATTCTGCATGGCATATATCCCCTATGCATGGCACACGTCCATTATGCATGGCACACGTCCACTATGCGTTGCACATGTCCCCTATGCATGGCACATGTCCCCTATGCATTGCACATGCCCCCTATGCATGGCACACATCCCCTATGTGTGGCACACATCCCCTATGCGTGGCACAACGTCCCCTATGCGTGGCACACGTCCCTTATGCAGGGAACATGTCCATTATGCATGGCACATGTCCCCTATGCATGGCACATGTCCATTATGAATGACACATGTCCCCTATGCATGGCACACGTCCATTGTGCTTTGCACACGTCCCCTATGCATGGCACACGTCCCCTATGCATTGCACATGTACCCTATGCATGGCACACATCCCCTATTCATGGCACACATCCCCTATGCCTTGCACACATCCCCTATCCATGGCACAGGTCTCCTATGCATGGCACATGTCTATTATGCATGGCACACGTCCCCTATGCATGGCATATGTCCCCTATGCATGGTACACATTCATTTTCCATGGCACACATCCCTATGCATGGCACACATCCCCTATGCGTGGCAGACATCCCCTATGCGTTGCACACATCCCCTATGCATGGCACACGTCTCCTATGCGTGGCACACATCCCCTATGCGTGGCACACGTCCCCTACGCAGGGCACACGTCTTCTATGCAGGGCACATGTCCCCTATGCAGGGCACACATCCCCTATGCATGGCACATGTCCCCTATGCATAGCACACGTCAAATATGCTTGGCACACGTTCCCTATGCATTGAACATGTCCAGTATGCATGGCACACGTCCCCTATGCACAGCACAAGTCCACTATGCATTGCACACATCCCCTATGCATGGCGCACATGCTCTATGCATTGCACATGTCCCCTATGCATGGCACACATCCTCTAAAATTGGCACACGTCCCCTATGCGTGGCACACATCCCCTATGCGTGGCACACGTCCCCTATGCATGGCACACGTCCTCTATGCGTGGCACATGTCCCCCTGTGTTAGATATTGCCCCATGCTGCTCTGTTCTTCCCTCCTCGAGCGCTGATCTCCCGGTCTCCCTCCGTGCAACTGTGATTGGGCAGAGATAATGTTGTAGAGCTCCTCCACTTCCTGATTCTCAGTGTCGGTCATGTGATCGGCACAGCAGAGAGTGACATCATCTCTGCGTGCGATCACAGCAGCAGCCAGGACACCAGAGAGACACTGGAAAATCAGCGCTGGAGTAGGAGCCAGGAGGTAAGTATGGAGTTTATTATTTTGCTATGGCAGCAGCATGGGGACCACATCTAACAAAGAGGGGGCATGTTCCATCACAAGGGGGCACAGGACCATATAATATGCGCTGCTCCCCCAGCCCATCACCATGGTGCGGTTTTAGCACCATGATGATGGAGAGCGGCTATGCATATTATATAAGCGAGAACAGGTGATCTCCCACTCTCTCCTGCAGCCTCCACCAGCCTCCCCCAGCTCATATGTTTGGCTGCGACCACCGTCGGCCGACCGTGTATCCTGGCGAGAGCGGCGCTAACACACCGCTGTCGCCGGGCTGCAAATTTGCGCGAAATTCTATATCCGACTCTACATAGTATGAGATTATACATATGCGTTTTTAGATATATGTATCATCCATGACACATATATTTATCAAGCAACAGTTTTGAATGTACATGATTAACCCCATTACGACCATGGCGAGTTTAGCCGTCATGAAAAGATGTCAGTTCCCGCATCATGACGGCTAAATTCGTCATGGCTTTGAACTGTCACTGCTTTTAAACAAACAGTGACAGCTCAAATCTAACTGCTGTCAGTGACAGATAAGGGTCACCACCCCCCCAACATCCCCTTAACACCCCCCTAACACACCCCTAACAGCCCCCTAACAACCCCCAACATCCTCCCAGATCATACTTATCTGCCGGCGGGCTGCACCTTACCCGCCGGCCATGATCTGATGCTCCAGCTCCCCCTGTGTCCTGTCCCCGCCCCCTGTGTCCAGAGCCCCCTCTGCAGCCCCCCCTGTGTCCTGTCCATCCCCCCCTGTGTCCGGCCTGCACCCCCCAGTCCCCGCTATCCACCCGCCCTCCACCTTACATAGTTTTACTGCCGGCGGGCTCATGTGCCCGCCGGTAAAGCTGCAGGGCCCACTCCTCCCTACTCTCCCTGCTCGTCCCCAGCCCCCAGCCAACAGCCCACAGCCCCGCTCACCTATTCCGGCGGGCTGCACGCGCAATGCACCCGCCCGCACCGTCGGCCTCTGCAGTCCAGTGTGGCCCCTCCTCTTCTCAGGGGCTCCTCCTCCTCATCGGTGGGTAAGTATGAATGAATGAATGAATAGATGGATGTGTGGATGGATGGGTGAATGGATGGATGTGTGCATGCGTGGATGTGCGTGCGTGGATGTGAGTGTGTGGATGTCAGCGCACGTGCGTGGATGTGTGCGTGCATGGATGTGTGCGTGCATGGATGTCAGCGTGCATGAATTTCAGCGTGCGTGTGTGGGTGAATGTGCATGCGTGGATGTGCGTGTGTGAATGTGCGTGTGTGAATGTGCGTGCGTAGATGTGTGCGTACGTGGATGTGTGCGTGGATGTGTGTGCATGGATGTGTGCATGCGTGGATGTGTGTGTGGATGTGCGTGGATGTGGATGTGCGTGCGTGGATGTCAGCATGCGTGCGTGGATGTCAGCGTGCGTGTGTGGACGTCAGCGTGCGTGGATGTCAGCGTGCGTGTGTGGGTGAATGTGCGTGGATGTGCGTGTGTGATTGTGCATACGTAGATGTGTGCGTACGTGGATGTGTGCGTGGATGTGGATGTGTGCGTGTGTAAATGTGCGTGTGTGGATGTGTGTGTGGATGTGCGTGGATGTGGATGTGCGTGCGTGGATGTCAGCATGCGTGCGTGGATGTCAGCGTGCGTGAATGTCAGCGTGCGTGGATGTCAACGTGCGTGGATGTGCAGGCGTGGATGTGCGTGGATGTGTGCGTGGATGTGTGCGTGGATGTGTGCGTACGTGGATGTGTGTGTGGATGTGTGTGGATGTGGATGTGCGTGGATGTGCGTGGATGTGTGCGTGGATGTGTGTGGATGTCAGCATGCGTGCGTGGATGTCAGCCTGCGTGAATGTCAGTGTGCGTGAATGTCAGCGTGCGTGGATGTGCGTGCGTGGATGTGTGCGTGCGTGGATGTGTGCGTGCGTGGATGTGTGCGTGGATGTGTGCGTACGTGGATGTGTGCATACGTGGATGTGTGCGTGGATGTGCGTGGATATGTGCGTGGATGTCAGCATGTGTGCATGGATGTCAGCGTGCGTGAATGTCAGCGTGCGTGAATGTCAGCATGCGTGGATGTGCGTTAGTGGATGTCAGCATGCGTGCGTGGATGTCAGCGTGCGTGAATGTCAGCGTGCGTGGATGTCAGCGTGCGTGGATGTGCAGGCGTGGATGTGCGTGGATGTGTGCGTGGATGTGTGCGTGGATGTGTGTGTACGTGGATGTGTGCGTACGTGGATGTGTGTGTGGATGTGCGTGGATGTGTGTGGATGTGCGTGGATGTGTGCGTGGATGTGTGTGTGGATGTCAGCATGCGTGCGTGGATGTCAACGTCCGTGAATGTCAGTGTGCGTGAATGTCAGCGTGCGTGGATGTGCGTGCTTGGATGTGTGCGTGCGTGGATGTGTGCATGTGTGGATGTGTGCGTGGATGTGTGCGTACGTGGATGTGTGCATATGTGAATGTGTGCGTGGATGTGCGTGGATATGTGCGTGGATGTCAGCATGCGTGCGTGGATGTCAGCGTGCGTGAATGTCAGCGTGCGTGGATGTCAACGTGCGTGGATGTGCAGGCGTGGATGTGCGTGGATGTGTGCGTGGATGTGTGCGTGGATGTGTGCGTACGTGGATGTGTGTGTGGATGTGTGTGGATGTGGATGTGCGTGGATGTGCGTGGATGTGTGCGTGGATGTGTGTGGATGTCAGCATGCGTGCGTGGATGTCAGCGTGCGTGAATGTCAGTGTGCGTGAATGTCAGCGTGCGTGGATGTGCGTGCGTGGATGTGTGCGTGCGTGGATGTGTGCGTGCGTGGATGTGTGCGTGGATGTGTGCGTACGTGGATGTGTGCATACGTGGATGTGTGCGTGGATGTGCGTGGATATGTGCGTGGATGTCAGCATGTGTGCATGGATGTCAGCGTGCGTGAATGTCAGCGTGCGTGAATGTCAGCATGCGTGGATGTGCGTTAGTGGATGTCAGCATGCGTGCGTGGATGTCAGCGTGCGTGAATGTCAGCGTGCGTGGATGTCAGCGTGCGTGGATGTGCAGGCGTGGATGTGCGTGGATGTGTGCGTGGATGTGTGCGTGGATGTGTGTGTACGTGGATGTGTGCGTACGTGGATGTGTGTGTGGATGTGCATGGATGTGTGTGGATGTGCGTGGATGTGTGCGTGGATGTGTGTGTGGATGTCAGCATGCGTGCGTGGATGTCAACGTCCGTGAATGTCAGTGTGCGTGAATGTCAGCGTGCGTGGATGTGCGTGCTTGGATGTGTGCGTGCGTGGATGTGTGCATGTGTGGATGTGTGCGTGGATGTGTGCGTACGTGGATGTGTGCATATGTGAATGTGTGCGTGGATATGTGCGTGGATGTCAGCATGTGTGCATGGATGTCAGCGTGCGTGAATGTCAGCATGCGTGAATGTCAGCGTGCGTGAATGTCAGCATGCGTGGATGTGCGTGCGTGGATGTCAGCATGCGTGCGTGGATGTCAGCGTGCGTGAATGTCAGCGTGCGTGGATGTCAGCGTGCGTGGATGTGCAGGCATGGATGTGCGTGGATGTGTGCGTGGATGTGTGAGTACGTGGATGTGTGCGTACGTGGATGTGTGTGTGGATGTGCGTGGATGTGGATGTGCGTGGATGTGTGCGTGGATGTGTGTGTGGATGTCAGCATGCGTGCGTGGATGTCAGCGTGCGTGAATGTCAGTGTGCGTGAATGTCAGCGTGCGTGGATGTGCGTGCGTGGATGTGTGCGTGCGTGGATGTGTGCGTGCGTGGATATGTGCGTGGATGTGTGCGTATGTGGATGTGTGCGTATGTGGATGTGTGCGTGGATGTGCGTGGATATGTGCGTGGATGTCAGCATGTGTGCATGGATGTCAGCGTGCGTGAATGTCAGCATGTGTGGATGTGCGTTCGTGGATGTGCATGCGTGGATGTGTGCGTGCGTGGATGTGTGTGTGGATGTGCGTGTGCATGGATGTGTGCGTGGATGTGTGTGTGGATGTGCGTGGATGTCAGCATGCGTGCGTGGATGTCAGCGTGCGTGCGTGGATGTCAGTGTGCATGAATGTCAGCGTGCGTGGATGTGCATGCGTGGATGTGCGTGCATGGATGTGTGTGCATGGATGTGTGCATGCGTGGATGTGTGCGTGGATGTGCGTGGATGTGTGTAGATGTGTGTGTGGATGTGCGTGGATGTCAGCATGCGTGCGTGGATGTGTGCGTGTGTGGATGTCAGCGTGCGTGGATGTGTGCATGCGTGGATGTCAGCGTGCGTGGATGTCAGCATGTGTGGATGTGCGTGGATGTCAGCATGCGTGCATGAATGTCAGCGTGCGTGGATGTGCATGCGTGGATGTGCATGCATGGATGTGCGTGCATGGATGTGCATGCATGGATGTGTGCATGCGTGGATATGTGCGTACGTGGATGTGTGTGTGGATGTGCGTGGATGTCAGCATGCGTGCGTGGATGTGTGCGTGCGTGGATGTGCGTGCGTGGATGTCAGCGTGCGTGCATGGATGTGTGCATGCGTGGATGTGCGTGCTTGGATGTGCGTGCTTGGATGTGCATGTGTGGTTGTGTGCGTGCGTGGATGATGGATGCATAGGTGGATAGATGGGTGCAACAAGGGATCAAGTGTTCTCTTGTTATAGTCTCTGGGATCATAGTCATGGTGCATTGTATAACAGATCATTGTCATACAGTGCACCATAACTCTGACCACCGAGACTGTAGGAAGAGGACACTTGATCCCTTGCTGCAGTCTCTGGAATGAGCAGAGGCGATCGAGCATCGTGGGACCTTCGTTGTGGACTACGTCGGAGGCGACCGAGCGTTGTGGGACCTTCGTTGTGGACTACGTCGGATCTTTATAATAAAGATGGAGTCTGAATTTTGTTTGTGTTTTTTTTTTCAAATAAAAAGATTTTTCTATGTGTGTATTTTCTGACTATTTACCAGAGATTCCTAATGGCGGGTCTAACATTGGCCCTATATTATGACTCTCGGGCTTAGTGCCAGCTGCCAATAAAAAGCTGGCATTAACCCATTTATTACCCAGTTTGCCACCGGCACCAGGGCAACTAGCAGAGTCTGGGTACAGCGCCAGAAAATGGCGCTTCAATGAATGCGCCATTTTCTGGAGCGGTTGGGGGCTGCAATTCGCAGCATGGGAGGCCCAGAACGCTTGGGCCTCTCCATGCTGCGGATTCCAGCCCCCAGCTGCCTAGTTGTACCTGGCTGGACCAAAAATATGGCGGAGCCCCACGTAATTTTTTTTTCTTTCTAGAATTAGTTCTAGAAAAAAAAAAAAGGGTTTTGCTGTATTTTTGGTTGCCAGACAGGTACAACGAGGCAGCTGGGGGTTGGTGGCAATCCGTAGCTGCCAAGTTGTACCTGGCTGGACCAAAAATATGGCAGAGCCCCACGCCATTTTTTTTCTAGAATTAGTCGTAGAAAAAGAATAAAAATGGGCTTCGCTGTATTTAGATGCATAGTGAACACTTTGAACCCCAGGTGCTTCACAAATTTATCCGTAAAAATGAAAAAAGCAAATTTGTGTGAAAAAAAAAGTACTTTTTCCTTCTTATGGATCAATTTGTGAAGCACCTGGGGGTTCAAAATGCTCACTATGCATCTAGATGCATTCCTTGGGGGGTCTAGTTTCCAAAAGGAGGTCACTTATGGGGGAGCTCCAATGTTTAGGCACACATGGGCTCTCCATACGTGACATGGTGTCCGCTAACAATTCCAATAGCTGATTTTTCAGTCAAATTGTTAGCGGACACCATGTCACGTTTGGAGAGCCCCTGTGTGCCTACACATCGGAGGTCCCCCACAAGTGACCCCATTTTGGAAACTAGATCCCCCAGGGAACTTATCTAGATGGGTGGTGAGCATTTTGAACACCCCCAGTGCTTCACAAATTAATCTGTAAAAATGAAAAAAGAAAATGTTTATGGAAATAAAAGTACTTTTTCATTTTTACGGATGAACTTGTGAAGCACCTCGGGGTTCAAAATGCTCACCACCCATCTAGATAAGTTCCCTGGGGGCTCTAGTTTCCAAAATGGGGTCACTTGTGAGGGAGCTCCAATGTTTAGGCACACAGGGGCTCTCCAAACGCGGCATGGTGTCCGCTAACAATTTAAAAAATTAGCTCCAATTATTAGCGGACACCATGTCGCGTTTGGAGAGCCCCTGTGTGCCTAAACATTGGAGCTCCCCCACAAGTGACCCCATTTAGGAAACTACACCTCCCAGGGAACTTATCTAGATTGGTTGTGAGCATTTTGAACACCCAGGTGCTTCACAAATTCATCTGTAAAATTGAATACCGTATATACTCGTGTATAAGCTGACCCGTGTATAAGCAGACCCCCCTACTTTTGCCCCCAAAACCTGGGAAAACCTATTGACTCGTGTATAAGCCGGGGGTGGACCCCAGCACAGGTATACAGCCCCCAGCAGTGTGGTATACAGGCCCCCCAAGTGGTAGTATACAGCAGCCTCCCCAGTGGTAGTATACAGCAGCCTCCCCAGTGGCATATACAGGCCCCAGCAGTATATACAGCAGCCCCAGTGGTATACAGCAGCCTCCCGAGTGGTATATACAGACCCCACCAGTATATACAGCAGCCCCAGTGGTATACAGGCCCCAGCAGTATATACAGCAGCCCCAGTGGTGTACAGGCCCCAGCAGTATATACAGCAGCCCCAGTGGTATACAGCAGCCTCCCCAGTGGTATATACAGGCCCCAGCAGTATATACAGCAGCCCCAGTGGTATATAGCAGCCCCAGTTGTGTGGTATACAGCAGCCCCAGGGGTATATAGCAGCCCCAGAGGTATATAGCAGCCCCAGGGGTGTGGTATACAGCAGCCCCAGGGGTATATAGCAGCCCCAGGGGTATACAGGCCCCCAAATGCAGGCACTCGCCCCCCCTCCTTGTAAGGCCCCCCCCTGCTGCTTAACTTACCATCCCTGGTCTTCAGGCTGGGGATCCCGGATGCAGCCGGACGGGAGCATGGAGGACGGAGCACCGAGGACCAGCGCTGTGCAGAAGATCGGGGATGGTAAGATAAGCAGCGGGGGTGCCCTTACACAGAGGGGGGGCGAGTGCCAGCATTTGGGGGCCAGATATGCACTGCTTCCCCTGCCGCTGATTGACAGGGGGAAGCAGTGCATATATAATGAGCGGCCCCACGTGATGGGGCGCTCATACAGCAGCCTCCCCCCACCTCCTCCAGCCTCTCCAGCCCCGGACACAGCCCCCACCACCGTATTGACCCATATATAAGTCGAGGGGGAGACTTTTCAGCCCAATTTTTGGGCTGAAAAACTCGGCTTATACATGAGTATATACGGTAAGTGCTTTTTTTTCCACAAACATTTCCTTTTTTCATTTTTACAGATTATTTTGTGAAGCACTGGGGTTTTCAAAATGCTCACCACCCTTCTACATAAGTTCCCAGGGGGGTCTAGTTTCCAAAATGGGGTCACTTGTGGGGGAGCTCCAATGTGTAGGCACACAGGGGCTCTCCAAACGTGACATGGTGTCCGCTAACAATTTGCTTGAAAAATCAGCTCAAATTATTAGCGGACACCATGTCGCGTTTGGAGAGCCCCTGTGTGCCTACACATTGGAGCTCCCCCACAAGTGACCCCATTTTGAAAACTAGAGCCCCCAGGGAACTTATCTAGATTGGTGGTGAGCATTTTGAACCCCCAGGTGCTTCACAAATTCATCCGTAAAAATGAAAAAATACTTTGTTTTCCACAAAAGTTTATTTTAGCCTACATTTTTTCATTTTCACATAGGGAACAGGATAAAATGGATCCTAAAAATTGTTGGGCAATTTCTCATGAGTACACCGATACCTCATATGTGGTCATAAACCACTGTTTGGGCATACAGCAGGGCTCAGAAGGGAAAGAGCGCCATTTGACTTTTTGAATGGAAAATTAGCCTCCAAAAGTCAAATTGCGCTCCTTCCCTTCTGAGCCCTGCTGTGCGCCCAAACAGTGGTTTATGACCACATATGAGATATCAATGTACTCAGGAGAAATTGCCCAACAATTTTTAGGATCCATTTTATCCTGTTGCCCATGTGAAAATGAAACAATTGAGGCTAAAAGAACATTTTTGTTGGAAAAATTAAAATAACCATTTTTTCCTTCCACTTTGCTTTAGTTCCCGTGAAGCCCCTTGAAGGGTTAATAATCTTCTTGAATGTAGTTTTGAGTAGCTTGAGGGGTGCAGTTTTTGGAATGGTGTCACTTTTGGGTGTTTTCTGTCATGTAAACCCCTCAAAGGGACTTCAAATGTGATGTGGTCACAAAAAAAAATGGTTTTGTAAATTTTGCTGGAAAAATGAAAAATTGCTGATGAACTTTGAACCCTTATAACGTCCGAATGAAAAAATTTTTTTTTCCAAAATTGTACTGATGTATAGTAGACATGTGGGAAATGCTATTTATTAACTATTTTGTGTCACATACCTCTCTGGTTTAGCAGAATAAAAATTCATAATTTGAAAATTGTAAAATTTTCAAAGCTTTTGCCAAATTTTTGATTTTTTCACAAATAATCACAAAAATTATCGACCTAAATTTAATACTATCATGAAGCCCAATATGTCACGAAAAAATAATCTCAGAATCGCTAGGATCCGTTGAAGCGTTCCAGAGTTATTACCTCATAAAGGGACACTGGTCAGAAATATAAGAAACTATCTGGTCATTAAGCTGCAAAGTGATGCGGTGCTTAAGGGGTTAAACACAGGTCACTATATTAATAATGGCATTGGTTACAATATATATGATTCAAATGGGATAAAATTAGTTTTTTATGTAGACAAATCCTTATCCATACATTTTTTAAATGGACACTCCCTACTTAGTAACAAAAGCTCATTGTGTTGAATTGCACATGTTTATATCATCATATGTTATTTCTCTAAGGATGAAGTCTCATTAGCGTATGACTCACGCAAATGCAGGGTGAGAATATCTTGCATTGAACTCAGCCCAATGTTATGTAATGAAGAAGCTCAGATCTGCAATTTTTACTTCAGCACTATTGGACTGAGGAAAAAAAATCTCACCATGTTGCAATTGTCAGCAAGTCTTGGCTAACTCGCACCCAGTCTACAGGGGCGAGTGAAACATCAGATGGCATTGAAGACATCTGAGTGCAGTGTGTTATAAGGGTACCGTCACACCTGGTGACTTCGCTGGTGATAACGCTGGCGATGCACGGGGGCGCACACATTTTTGGTGCCCCACCAGCGTCGCCGTCGCGTGTTTACACGCGGCGATACCTCCCGCGACGCACCGGCGATGTTACAGGCGGCATCGCCATTGGGGTGTCTACATACCCCAGCAACAATGCTGTAACTTGGGAGCCTATGGCTCCCATCACCTGTAACATCACCGATCGGCATGTTATACGGGATGATGTGTACACATCGCCCCAGAGTGCTCGTCTGGTTTCAGAGCAGTGCTGAGAAACCAGGCGGCCACTCAGAGGCGATATTTAGCACCGACATCGCCCATTTACATTAGGCAATGCAGCGGCGCTGCTGCCGCTGATAGGTCACGCCCCTGCGTTGCCTATTGAACCGACGGCGATGTCACCAGGTGTGACGGTACCCTAAGACAAACAACGAAGGAGATGGAGAAATTAATCTCTCCCTCTTCTCTTCACCTGTGATCTGATCCCAGGATTCAAGCATAATGACTGACACAGCCTTATCCGTGGGTCATTAGCATATCGCATCCATTGTTCTCTCATGATGCCACATGCTAATGTGACTCCATCCTAAAGGTACCGTCACACTTGGTGACATTCCAGAGATCCCAACAACGATACGAACTGGTAAGGATCGCTGGAACGTCGCTGGTGAGATGACAAAAAGTCAGATCTACTCAACGACGCAGCAACGATACGGCGACCCGTATAACGATCTCGCCGGTCATTGGAACTCTGTCACACAGCAGCTAGTCTGATGACTCAGACCTACGTGGCTGAGTTCTGAGTCGCCAACAAGGTCGTTGTTAAGGCGTCAAACACACCGATGCTTGCTGCCCAGCGGGGACCCAACGGTCAAAAAATGGTTCAGGCCATTCCAACACGATCAGCAATGTTACAGCAGGGGCCTGGTCGCTGCTACGTGTCAAACATAGCGAAATCGCTGGCGAGGTCGCTATTGCGTCACAAAACCTGTGACGCAACAGTGATCTCGCTAGCGATCTTGCTATGTGTAATGGAAGCTTTAGACTGTCAGCTAAGGTCAGGAGGCTCTGGACCAGTCGGAAAATTTATGTTCAAGTACGACCATGAAATGTAGACATGTGTACTATCATAAAAGTTTACTTTTAAACTTTTATTATTGCTACTGTTAACCATTTAGAGACCATATTATCTTTGGACATTTTTCCTGAAAAACAATATTTTAAACTTATTTTTTCTAATTTTTTTTTGTATACCACTCATCAAGCATCAATATATTATGTGATTTGTGTTAAAAAGCACACAGGGTAAACATAAACTCCTCAACATTGAGATTGAAACACTGAAGAGAAAAAGTCATCAAATTAAGAAATGACAGGATGTATAGACATGTCAGTTGTCGTCAAAATAATATTTAAAATATCTCTCTTTATTCTGTATTTAATATGAATGCCCTGCTCAAAAAAGCACACGCTTACACGCTTTGACATGCTATCAATAAGTTTATTACGGGTTGTCTGATTAATGTTCTGCAATCCTGAATGCAATGAAAGTTGAAAGCCTTGAATCTTGATGATTTATTTGTGCATTCCTTTGCATTTGCTGACCAAATACATCGTATATGTGCTTCATCAGAGATGAGTTTGTAGATGCTAAAGGCCATGGAAGCACATTTAGTCCATTAGTCCATGCAGGCTGAGAACATTATCATAAGTGTAATGCTCCAGAGTGGGGATTATAATATTGCAACTTTTCTATATATTATCTGCTTATGTTTGGGAAACTAGTGTACTGTGTTGTGAGTACTGTGCAGCCCACAGGTACCCGAAGAGCTCCCCATCTAAGTAGTAACTTGTCCACAAGCTGGGTAGGTGGAGCTTGTGGGCACAGTAGCTTGGATAACAGTCACAGTTGGAGTTCGGCCAGTATGCATCATCAGATATACATGTAGGGGAACACTAACACCGCTCCTGCAAGCTGTATGGGAATGGACAGACCCGAATCTACATGTAAGATATGTTAGGACTTCCATATATTTAGGCAGATGGCATGCCCTTGTCTACACTGTGTCTTTAGCCTACCAAAATTTAAAGCTGTGGATGCTGTGTACATGGGTACACAGGAAAGCCTACTATAGATAAAGGCTAGAGGGACCAGGAACATGGTGTCTGCTGGAAAATACCACTCCAGTGGGGTAGAGGAAGAAAACTCTAACTCCATTATGTCAGCCTGGGTAACAAGATGGGCTCTGTTCATGCTTGCTTGCATCATGCCTCATGTGACTGTTTCTCTGTATCTGTTTGCTATCAACCTGTCTGTGGAGCTGTAACACCTGAGCATGTTATCAACATCATGACCTTTTCTGCCTTTTTTTTGTTAAGCAAAGTACAACCTGTTTCCATCATTAAAATGCCACCTGACTCTCCTGTTTTTACTGCACCAACATCAAGGGGCATGCTTCTGACCACCTAGCTGGCAGGGAAAACAGTAATAATGCCGGCGTGATCCCCACACACCCACAGCCACGGGCTTTTTAATATCACCAGAGTTCCAGGACACAAGCACGACCACCAACACCCATGAAAGTTGCTAGAGGATCAAACCGATGTCTAGCATCCTGGGTGTGCGCTTCATGTGTCATAAAATTGGTGTCACACGCAGGATTCGAACCTGTGTAGTGAAACGCCATTGGATTTTAACATGTGGCCTGGCATTGGCATGTTAAAAAATGGCTTAAAGTACACTTAGTAGAAATGCTCATACAACTGGATGCACCATCAAATCAATTCAATGCTGAATAACACAGTGCATACTTGATTAACAGTTGCTTTCAATATTATGTTTATACGTGTGTGGTTTCACAACCAATTTATGCATTATGCACTTTGTTTTATCTTATACATATTGATCTGCTAACCACTAATACACTATGTTAAATATTAAAATGTCTGAATATTATATTCATGTCTTTGTTACACTAATTGCACAGAATGGTGATTTTCTGTATTAATGATTCCTAATTATGTTTCTAATCATTTACCTGTTTAAGGTTAGGGTCACACTTGCAGATTTGACATGCTTTTTTGGAGACCTGCGTTTTTAAAAACGCATGTACAAACACACCCATAGGCCCCCATGCAAAAAATGCATGCCTTAATAGCAAAATGCCTAAAGTGCCATGCGTTCTTGGTATGCGTTTTTGCACTTATGTGAGGAGCTGCCATGAAAAATGCATGCAAAAACGCATGGTACATTAGTACCATTTAGTACCATGCAAAAACGTATGCATTTTCCATAGGGGCCCATGTTAAAAAATGCATGCGTTTTCTAAAAAAACGCATGCGTTTTTAAATCAGCACCAAGAAATAGTGCATGAACTTTTTTTGCTGCTGATTCTAAAACGCATGGAAAAACGCATGGTTGCCTAAAGGCACCTAAAAAAAAACATGCAGAAATGAAAAAAGCCTTGCGGAAACGCATGCTTATTTTTAAGGCACCAAAAAAACTCATGCCAAGTGTGACCCTAGCCTAAAAGAAAGCTTCACAATTTGAACAGAAATGTAGTCACCAGGGCAATATTGTTTGGTGTTACTTCCATTTCATGTATCTTCTATTCAGGTGTGGCTTAAGCCAAGGAGGCTTTGCAGCCCTATTTGCGCCTTTGTTTTGATATATAAATGTTGCTCATTTATTTTATGAACAATCTCAAGGTTACAAGTACATCTCCAATGCACAAAAAGATCAAGATGTTTACAACCCATGGCACTGTAACTAATCTCCCTGGACGAGGATAACATGGAAGAATCGACAAAAGTTTGCATCGCAGGTCAGTCAGGATGGTGTATAAGCAGCCTCCACCAAGTTCCAAAGCTCAGGGGTCATCAGAGTCAACATGAAATATCCACTGACATTTGAATGAAATATAATACTGTGCAAGAAGACCCAGGAGGACCCCAGTACATACAAAGAGATATAAAAAAGCTAGACAGCAGTTTGCCAAAATGTATGTTTGTAAACCAAAACCTTTCTGGGAGAGTGGCTAGTGGACAGATGAGACCAAGATAGAGCTTTTTGGTAAAACACTTCACTATTACTTTCTGAACACTAAATGAGGGTGCCAAAGAAAAGAACCCATTACCTACTGTCAAATATTGTGAAGGTTTATGGTACCTTTACACGCCGCTACAGAAGATTGGAAACAACCGGGTTTCGGAGACAAATGTATCTTGCACCGTCAAAACAACCCAAGGTAGCGGCGTGTAAACTAGGTTGTTGCCACTTTCGGCATCTGTTTCAGAGCAGTGCTCAAAAACAGGTTGGTTTCAACCCGATGGTAGCGGCGTCTAAATAAGGTACGGTAAGGTTTTTTCGCCACCTAGTTAACTCCCTGGGGCGTGACACAGCCTCCGGGAAACGGCCCCCCTTCAGCGATCATTGGTGGAAGCTCCTGCGTTACGATTGGTTGTCGCTGCATAGGGCGGCATATTTAAGGAGCTGACCAGTCACACTACACAATTGCAATACCGTGATGTATTAGCCAGCCTTCCTGCGCTGGCTGGCCAATCATGATGCTATTGCATTGTCCAATCATCGTACGAGCGTCTCGTAATCCACAATTCTGGCACGCCTATGTGTTGTCCCTGCTGCCCCAGGTCCTCCCATATTACCTTCTGTAGCGGCGTGTAAATGAGGGACAGTGCTCTACAGAAGGTAACTTGTGGCACCTGGCGGTGCCTCCAGGGATAGATTAAACCTTCTGTAGAGCACCTTGTAGCGGCGTGTAAAGGCGGTATCGGGTACCGTTTGCAACCGTTGGTACGTGCTCGTGCACGTGAGACACCCGGTTGTTTCCAACCTTCTGTAGCAGCGTGTAAAGGTACCATTAAAGATGTTTTGGGGTTGTTTTGCTGCTTTTTGCACTTGGTGCCTTGACTGTGCGCAAGACATCATGAGATCTTATGAATACCAAAGAATTTTGGGTCACAATGTAATGCCCAGTGTCAGAACAGTAGGCTTATGTACTGGGTCATGCATGGATCTTCTAGCAGAACAATAACCCCAGACATACTTCGAGAAGCACCCAGAAATTAATGGAAACATAGCCCTAGGGAGTTCTGAAGTGCCAGCAATAAGTCTGGATCTAAATCACCTGTAGGAAGATCTTAAAATTGATGTTGGATGAAGGTGTCCTTCATATATTAGAGATCTGGAGCACTTTTCAAAAGAAGAGTAGTTCAAAACTCCAATAGTGAGGTGTAAGAATATTATTGAAAAGGAAGTGATTGATTGCACTTATTTATTCCACAGGGTGTGCAACCAAATGTTAAGTTGAGTGTGCCAACAATTTTGTCCAGTCCATTTTTGGGGTTTTGTGTGAAAATATGTCCAATTTGCCTTTTTTCTCTCATTTTTTTGTGTTGTTCTAATACATGAAAACAAAATAAACATGTATAACAAAATTTGTAATTGCAAAAACTTTCTGGGAGAAATACTCCATTTTCTGTAAAGGTGACACTTCCTGTAATATAAGAACTTTGGTAAAAGAAAACCAAAGTAAGGCTAGGGTAACTTTTGCATGCATTTTTTAAGGTTGTTTTTGACAGGCTAGGGTCCAACTTGTGTGGTGGATGAGTTTTTCCCATGAGTTTTTCACACTTGTATTTTGTGAAAAATGCATGCAAAAACTCATCCATAGGCCCCAATGCAAAAAATGCATGCCCCAATGCCAAAAAGGCATGGCTAAAGTGCCATGAGTTTTTTCCATGAGTCTTTAGCTCAGCACCAAAAAATGCATTATGATGCGTTTTTTGGTGCTTTTTCTAAAATCCATGCATTTTTGTAACATGGGGCCCTTTGGGAATCGCATGCGAATCCGCATGCACTAAATGGTACCATGAGTTTTCGCATGAGTTTTTGCATGAGTTTTTTAAGACTGCTCCAGACCTAACAGCAAAAACGCAGGCCAAAAACGCAGGCTGTCAAAAGCAACCTTAAAAAATGCAGCCAAGTGTGACCTTAGCCTTAAAAAACTCATGCGAAAATTCAGGCGAAAACTCATGGTACCATTTAGTGCCATGCGGATTCGCATGCGATTCCCATAGGGCCCCATGTTAACTAACCAGATCGGTTTTATTACTGCACCCACTGCAGTCACACCATTGCAGTCACACTTGAGTACAACATCAGTTTTTGGCATCAGGTTTTTGACTTAGGCTAGGGTCACACTTTAAAATCGAATTGCGTTCACCGCATCCAGATCCGGATGCAGTGAACGCAATTGCGGTCCCACACATTTCTTATGAAAAATTATGCCCATAGATCTTACTGTATAATCTTTCAGGACCTCGGACAGCGCGCATACTACACCTACAATAGGTATAATATGCGCAGCTGTCTGGGGAGCCACCGGGTTCATTGATAAAAGTTATACAGAGCCGACAGGACTCTGCAATACTGTACATGAGGAACTAACCCCTGACATGCCCACCTGAGTCAGCAGCATGTCTCTAGGGGGAGTGGGATAATTTGTTTTTTTCCCCATATACAAAAACGCAGCTTGCAGCATTTTTGTGTCCGGGGCAAAAATCCAACAAAATTGGATCCACCTAGATCTGGTGCGATCCTGTGCTCCCTAACATGGGAGGCTATGGGCGCCAGATCATACTGGATCCAACAGAAAATCAGACTTGGCTCCCGGATGCCAGGTGCTGAAGTTCAGCGCCGGCTAGCGCTCAACTTTAGCACCTTGGAGAGCTCCCGGCTGAGATTTCAGGACCGTGGCTTGCTGACATTTCAGCAAGGGTCAGTTCCAGCAGCTGAAGACTTCCAATTCCGGCAAAAAACAGGATCGGAGGGCTTATTTGCCCTCCAGTTCTGTTTGTCCAGAACTGTCAGGCTGTGTCCAATGCTTCCTGCAAAACACCCGACACAGCCTGACACCACAAAACTGTGGCGTGAAGCCTGCCTAAGACGTAAGTTCTAGGCTGTGCACACTGTGCATGACAAGAGTGTGAATGGCGTCCTATTGAAACCTTATTCTGCATGCATAAATGTCCAATGACCACCCCCTCCAAGACATGGAGGTTGCAAGTGATTGAACTCTGGAATTTGGCACCTGTTTATGCCTTTCCTATATAACTGAGACCTACTGCATCCTACTGAAGTGCATTGGTCACTAACCATGTAATTGCTATGGTGAGTTTATATGAAATGTGAATAACAGAAGATACATATTTGATATTATACTGCTCATAAAATTCTGATTAAGGCTAGTGTCACATTTGCAGTCAAGATTGCAGATCCTGATCCGGTTTTGAGCATGCAAAATGCTCAAAACTGGATCAGGATCTGCAGCCAATAGGCACCCCTTATAAAACTGGATTGCACTTAATGCATTCTGGTTGCCGCATTCTGGTTGTCCTGCCTGTGGTAATAATTAGTGATGGGCGAATCCTAAACTACTCGGAATCGCTAGACTCCGACGAGTCTGAGTCCAGGACTCACTACTCGTTGCGAGTCTAGCGATTTCAATGTTAATGAATGGGGAACGAGTATTGCAGCGATTCCTCTGCTGCCGGACCCTATAAGGGGTCTGGCAGCAGAGGAAAAACCTGCAAATCCCCATGTTATTCTTTTAAAGCCAGCGGCAAAAAGCCGCTGCCTTTTAAAGAATAGTAAAAAAAAAAGATAAAGGATTGAACCGGGGGAGGGGTAGAGGGGGTTAGGGGGGGTTGGAGAGGGTGGGGGGTGCACCGGACAAGCCGGCTACTTACCGCTGCCTCCGCCGGCGCCGGCTGCAGACTCGCTCCCCGAGTCTCCGCTGCTTTTTCCGGAGATTCCCGAACACTGACAGAAGCAGTGAATAAATTAACTTCCGTCATTGCTCAGGAATCGCCAGCAGCAGAGCGAGTCTGGCTGACAGCAGAGTTCAGCTCAGGTCATAATGACCTGAGCTGAACCCTGACTGTTTAGTCAGTTCTCAGCTCTGCTACATCCCTGTCTGCCTAAGCACAGACAGGGAAGTAGCAGAGCTGAGATTGTGTTTTGGACTACGTCGGACGGAAGAGGATTTTTTTAATTAAAGATGGAGTCCCTAATGGCTTTTTTTTTATTTCTAATAAAAAAGATTCACTGTGTTGTGTTTTTTTTTAAAACAATTTAATAGAAATTCATGGCGGTCATGTCTAATATTGGCGTGACCGCCATAAATTTCGGGCTTAGGGCCAGCTGATAATACAAAGCTGGCCTTAACCTCATTATTACCCAGTGAGCCACCCGCCACCAGGGCCACTGGAAGAGCGGGGTTCAGCACCAGAGGATGGAGCTTCAATGAATGCGCCATCTTCTGGGGCGGCTGCGGGCTGCAATTTGCAGCGGGGGGTGCCCAGAAAGCTTGGGCCTCCCTGCGCTGCGGATTCCAGCCCCCAGCTGCTTAGCTGTACCTGGCTAGACATAGAAATTGCGCGGAGCCCCACGCATTTTTTTTTTTATTATTTCATGAAATTCATGAAATAATAAAAAAAAAGGGCTCCCCTATATTTTTGTGTCTGGCCAGGTACAAATAGGCACCTGGGGGTTGGGGGCAGCCCGTCGCTGCCTGCTGGATTCGGCTGGTTACAGAAATACGGCTAAGCCCACGTCAAATTTTTTTCTGACAAATCCATAAAACAATATAAATAAAAGGGACTGAATCTTTATTAACCCCTGGACCATGGGCGAGGGGTTAATAAAGATGCAGTCCCTTTTTTAGGATTGTTTTATTGATTTTTCAGAAAAAAAATGACGTGGGCTTCGCCGTATTTCTGGAACCAGTCGGATCCAGCAGGCAGCGACGGGCTGCCCCCAACCCCCAGGTGCCTATTTGTACCTGGCTGGACACAAGAATATAGGGGAGCCCTTTTTTTTTATTATTTCATGAATTTCATGAAATAATAAAAAAAAATGTGTGGGGCTCCGCGCAATTTCTATGTCTAGCCAGGTACAGCTAAGCAGCTGGGGGCTGGAATCCGCAGTGCAGGGAAGCCCAAGCTTTCTGGGCACCCCCCGCTGCAAATTGCAGCCTGCAGCCGCCCCAGAATATGGCGCATTCATTGAAGCGCCATCCTCTGGCGCTGAACCCCGCTCTTCCAGTGGCCCTGGTGGCGGGTGGCTCACTGGGTAATAATGAGGTTAAGGCCAGCTTTGTATTATCAGCTGGCCCTAAGCCCGAAATTTATGGCGGTCACGCCAATATTAGACATGACCGCCATGAATTTCTATTAAATTTTTTTAAAAAAACACAACACTGAGAAATTTTTTTTATTAGAAATAAAAAAAAAAGCCATTAGGGACTCCATCTTTATTTTAAAAAATCTTCTTCCGTCCGACGTAGTCTAAAACGCGATGTCCTCTCTGCTACATCCCTGTGCATAGATATAGATGTCTATGCACAGGGAGTGATCAGACTGAGAACAATCTCAGCTCTGCTACATCATCTCTGTGCACAGACATTCAGGCGGGCTCTAGGACCCTGGAGCTGCGGCAGCCCGCAGGACCCGAGCCCGGCACAGAGCACACAGCCGGACTCGTTACTGTGCGAGTTTCCCTGCGATTACTTGCACAGTAACGAGTCCAATGCAAGTCAATGGCAATCCTAGTTTTGTCAGAGTCTCTGACAAAACTAGGATTGCCATTGATTTGCATTGGACTCGTCACTGTGCGAGTAAAAGCTGGGAAACTCCCAGAGTACCGAGTCCTGCGAGTCCCTTACTACTCGCAGAGTAACGAGTCCTAGCGAGTAGAATCACCCTTCCCTAGTAATAATCATGCAGGCAATGTTTATCCTCCGATTTCAAAGCCACAGCTGAAGTGTCATAATGGGTGCCTATTGGAGCCCATCCAGCTATCTCAAGGCACATGTGAATTCCTGCGGTTGCCGGATGCTTTGTTCATCCCTGCTGCTGCAGGGATGAATAAAGGGTTAATGTGTTAAATATATGTGGGCAACATGTCTCCAGGCAGTGTCCACCCTCCCTAGAGACAAGTTGTCCCAATACAGTGGCATGTTAATGGTTAAAGGCTTTTATTCCTTTATCACTGCTATTTGTCAGCTTTTAAAACTTCTGAATGAAAGCCAGCGGCTCCTCGGTGTAAGCAGGAGTATCAGTACGTAATGTGCATAAGCACCAGGGTCAGCTCCTTATTGAGGATGCTGCCCTGCAATGTGCTTACACACATTACGTACTGATACTCCTGCTTACACCGAGGAGCTGGAGTTCAGAAGTTTTAAAAGCCGTCAAACAGCAGCGATAAAGGAATAAAAGCTATTAACCATTAACATGCCACTGTATTTGGACAACATGTCTCTAGGGAGGGTGGACACTCCCTGGAGACTTGTTGCCCACATGTATTTAACACATTAACCCTTTGTTCATTCCTGCAACATCAGGGATGAACAAAGCATCCGGCAACCGGATTGCACATTAAGGAGCAATTCGGTTACCAGATGCGGGTTTAGAGACACATTTAGAATGCAAAATGTTTCTGAAGGGACATAAGATTATCACATCCGGATCTAGTAACCGCATTTTGCATTCTAAATGTGACCCTAGCTTAATTGAATGAAATTAAAATGAATGAACCAAAAATGGTAAAGTCTGTAAAGACAAAAAAATAGAATCACAAAAACTGTTTTTTTTTCCATTGCCACAACACTACAAGAGAATGTGTTAAGAAGCAGTAGAAATGTCATTATCACTCCAAAATAATTGCACTAAAAAAACTGGATCACTGTGCAAAAAATCATCCTTTACGTAGCTCTAGTTATAGTTTGGGCATGTTCTCCCTTCTTTGATGATACAAAAACTTTGATTGCTAATATATCCACAATGGAGAAGTTAAAAAACAAACAAAAACAAATTAAAAACACCTACTCATTGCATTCTATTCTGCAGTCACTGTGTTTCCAGTTCAAAGTAAAAAAAATGGAAAGATGTTTAGAATAATCTTGAGCTCATCAATAAAGGCTCTCGATTTTACTTGACGTATTACAATTATACATTTGAATGCATCTATGGTGTGTGGATTTTTCTGCTGTTTCATTTTTCAGTAAAATATCATTTTTTTTGCCATTACCGGGATGTAAAAAGTTTAGTCCATTTCATCATAACTCATTATGTTCTTTGCAAAAACTACACACAGAAGAACACTTAAATGTACCAGTTTCTACACAATGCATTATTCATGAAAGCCTGCAAGGTCAAGTCCATTTTCACTGTCTTCTAAAGAAAAAATTACTTTAAGCGGAACTCATTGAAAATAATGCATCATTGAGGTAGTAATGGCCATCTCAAACCTAAATGAGCTTATTTTGGTGGTATTTTAATGATTTTAGGAAGTAATTGAAGTCATAGCTAATGAGATTTTATGCTTTTTAAAATAAAACAAATGGTAATTTAGCTATTAGGACAATGTTATTGTTTCAATTTATTTTAATTAGTAAACACAATTTTACAATAAATCATACTTTATTCATTTTATTTGGATTTCACCACATTTATAAGTTGTAATTAGCACTGCAAGGCCGAGTTCACATGTCCGATAATCGTCTGTTCGAAGAGATTCAGTAGAGATCTATTGGAAAACAAGTTGTGAAAACACAACTTTTTTGTCTCTTGGCAAATGACAGATTTCTGCAGGATCTATTTTAGGCTAGGGTCACACTTAAAAGGCACAATGCGGTAACCGCATCCATTACCGGATGCGGTTTTACCGTGTGCCTTCATACTATCTTTTGATAATAAAATTGCACCCCTCATTCCGCATCTGGATGCATTAACGCATCTGGTTTTGGAATGAGTTTTTGAAATTTTAAAAAACCGCATCCAGATCCAGATCCGATACCGCATGGTACATTTATTTACCTTGCAGTACCGGATCCGGTCCCATAGGTGCCCATGTTAAAAAAATGCATCTGGTTTTTCATCCGCTGCGAAAAATGCAGCCTGCATGATATTTACCGCAGGCTGCAAAACCGGATGCGTTAACTATTTGCAATCCGGTTTTTCTATTGAAGCCTATGGGCTGCGGATGCGGATGTGGTTTTGAGCATTTTTAAAGCTCAAAACTGGATCCAGATGTAAAAAAATACCGCAGGTGTGACCCTAGCCTTATTGCAATGCAGTGAGTCCATGGAGAATGGATCCATTAATTGATTGCTTTTTATCCATTCACTTTACCTTGCATTACTAATTGATCTGTTTTTTTCCTTACAGGACCCATTACAAATGGAAGATAATACAAATCTGTAAGGGCCGCTTAATAATGCGGCGTGATCCGGTCCGGTTCAGTCCGGGAGGACCCGGACAGCCGTGGACCGGATCTGCACACAGGACTGGGGGACTATTATGACCTCCGACCGGTGTGCAGCGCACGCAGTTCCTGCTGCTAATAAGTCAGGACCGCGGGCTCCGCGGTCCTGACCTGTCAGCGGCTGCAGCTGCGTGCGCTGCACACCGGACCGGAGGGCATAATAGTCCCCCAGTCCTGTGTGCAGATCCGGTTCGTGGCTGTCTGGGTCCTCCGGACAAAACCGGACTGGATCACGCCGCAGTGTGAAGCGGCCCTTAATAGATCCACTCACCTTGGACTCCAATGTTAAAAAAAAACATCCTGCACTTTTTCCAATGGATCTCTGCGGGATCCGTTCAAACTACTGCTTACAGGACATGTCCAGCCTAAAAAGTCAACAGCAAAAAAGTCTGTTCATTAACAATATAGGATGTACGTTTCTGTGATAACCGCATGTCTCTTTGTTCTCCATGATAGATACATAAAGGCTCTGCCATTGAAATGCACAGCAGTTGGATGTGAGATCTGATAGACTACTTGTCAGTCAAACACTTTTTGGCTACAAAATGCATGGTACTACACAAGTAGTAGTATTTGTATATTCAAGTCCCTTGAAGGACTAATAAATATTGTTAAAAAATGTATTTGGAAAACAGGAAAACACCCTTAAGAAAATCCCGAAATTTGCAGTAAAAAGAATTACTTAATGGAGAAAAATAAACATCTTTCAAAACAACATACATTTAAAGTGAACCTGTCACCTATTTTTGGGCATTACAGTTGTGCTCAAAAGTTTACATACCCCAGATTAGTTTTTGCTTTCTTTGGCCCTTTTTTTTTTTATTAGAGAATATGAATGATAACACAAAAATAACCAAATGATCCTTATCAAAACATCACATGCCCTTGTTTTGGCCTGATAAGGCCGGTTTCACACTAGCATTTGTTCGCGCTGCACATGGAGGAGGGTGGATGTGTGCGGCGACATATGCGTCGTGCGTCCCTATGTGTATGCGTTTGGCTGCAGATGGATGCGTTTTTGTCTGCATGCATTTTTTTTCAGAGCACTGGAAACTTGTTGCATTTTCTGTGCTTCCCAGGATGCATGATTTGTATGCAAGTTTCCGCAAGCATACATAGAAGCCAATGGTGACGCAGTGCCATCTGGATGTCGCTGCATGCAAATGTTGCGTCTCTCTCTCTCTCTCCGAACCACACACAATGATTTCCTGTGGTGACCCACTTTACAATGGATTCCTATGGCGATTTCACTGTCAAGGCATGCTGATAATAAATGCTGTGCTGACATCAGGATTCATGCATTCGGCCGTGTGTTTGCATCTGCGCACTAGACGCATGTGTCCTGAACGCAAATGTGAAACCAGCCTAACATGTACAGAAGTTGACACAAATGGGATTGAATGGCTAATAAAGAAAACACCCTCACCTGTGACCTGTTTACTTGTAATTAGTGTGTGTGCATAAAAGATTTACCATTTGCTTTAAATGGTGCACCCTCATTCTTTTATGTGTTAAATCCTGCTGTCAAAGTTTGACAGCGGGATTTAGGAGGCTAACAATTGCAGATGGAGCTCTTCTCCTCCCGTGATTGTTAGGTGCACAGCCATTACCTGCAGAGTATAGGTGTGCTCCCTCATGACCATGTCCCATATACGAGCTTCCGACTTGCGTCATACATGTATGGTGGATGTTGTGAATGGATGAAACATAAATTAAACTACATAAATTTATACCTGCAGGAATGTTCACCATTTGTAGCTTAACACAGCTTACACTCTTCCAAGAAGGCTTTTTTTTTTTTTTAGAAATTTTGAGCGTATCCTTAGGAATTTTTCACCATGTATGTAGGAGAGCATTTGCTAGGTCAGACTTTTATAAGCACACAACTGTCGGTAGATTGTTAACTGTTAAGATTGTTTCAAATTATCATAGCAGTCTGCATTTGCAACTTTATTGCATAGTTATATAGGACTTACACAAATGCTTTCTGAATCCAAGCCTGTGAATTATTTGCAAGGTTTGGGGTTTCAACATGTTTTCAGTTGATTCATCAATTGCAACTTTTTAAAAAGTTGCTATTTATTTGCGCTAATATACTCCAGTCTCCTCTTAAGTGCTACTATGAATGCTAAATATTTTGGGCAAATTCTATGACATTTTTCTGTAACATGCGACTACTTTAGCTGAAGAGTCAAAAAAAGTTTAAAGGGAAAAACATGAGAAATTTTAGGTTTTGAGCCAAATTAATGAACCAGGAGTGGCACTGTTGAGGAATTTGTGGCAAGAAATATTACAGCATAAGGCTGGGGTCACACTTGGTTTTGTACCCACGTTTCCAGGCAGCGCTAATACCGGACAGTGTTAACGGCAAGCACTGCCTGGCAACGGGGCCCCATAGAAACCCATTGTGCACCTTAGTTGCAGCCACACACAGAGCTCTAGGATGGCCGCTTTTCCTGAGCGCACAGGAAAACGCTGCAGGCAGCGTTTCCTGTGCGGTCAGCTAAAGTACACCTCCTGCAGCTCTGTGTGTGTTTTTGCTGATAGGTGTGGTGGACGCTTAAAAAATGCATGCAAAAACGCATGCGGAAACGCATGGTATCATTTAGTGCCATATAAAAATGCATGCGTTTCCCCTATGTTAAAAAAACACATGCATTTTTTAAAAAGCTCCAAAAATGCTGCATGCTGCGTTTTTTGGTGCTTTTTCAAAAAAACATGCATCATGCAGTGTTTTTTGGAGCCAAAAATGCATCCAAAAACACATGGCCCATTTAGACATGCGTTTTTGGCATTGGGGCATGCATTTTTAACATGGGGGTCTATGGATGCGTTTTTCCATGCGTTTTTCACAAAAGTCATGTGTGAAATCTACATGTAAAATCTGCAAGTGTGACCCTAGCCTAAATTCTTAGATCAGTTTGCATATATGTATGGTCAAATTCATAATCTATAGGGTTCTTAAGATACTTCCTTATGTTTGCTTTATAGCATTCACTGATGTAAAAAGTTGTGATTGATGAATCAGCCACAAACATTCTTCTGTCAAAAAATGGACAAGGTGTGAATGACATCCAGGGGCTCTCTGTTTTATACATGAACCCACAGACTTGCATTGCCAATTTTGATCCAACACTTTATTCAATATCAGACATGTCTGCTGGCATGGACCACTTGGAGAATATCGGACATGTGAACTTCTCCAAATATTAGCCAAATCATGAGCACTATCTATGAAAAACACTCGCACAAGATGATTGACATCTAGATGAAGCCTTAGTTCTTTTAGATGTTTTTTGTCACAGGACACAGGCTAAACAAGGCTACCGTGGGCAAACATTGCATAAGCCACTGAATTTGAGAGATTCCAGAGGAACCCCAAACCTCACCGTTTAAGACCTTACATGGATCTGGTTTTCCATTGCTTCAATGGAAGGACTACGGTCCAGATGAGCAAACCAAATTCAGGAAGGGTCACTTAGCAGGGTTAAGGTCAAAATCCCAGAATAATTGGGTAGCCAAATGTCGAGCATAAATCAAAGAATGAAATAAATCAGGATAAAATAACAGGAACACAGCACAGAGGTATATATCAGGACAGCAGAACTATTGACTGGCAGTGGAGGTCACAGCTAGAGGGGTGTAAATAACTGACTGATCTACCAAAAGACTAAAATGAACCCATAGTTCCTCTATTAACTAGCACCAAAAGTCCCTGAGAAAAAAAAAGATCTGTCACTGCCATTAGTCGCAAGCAATACAGGTGTGCTGATGCCCAGCAATGAATGTGAAAACAGAGGGGAGACATATCGGCACAGATGTTACAGTCTCCCATTTCCAGGATCCATTAAGATGACATTTGCTAACTAATAGCATTTTAATAGAGCAATAAAAATAAAGTTTACTTTTACTATAATGTCAGAAGAAAAAACAAGTTGCCAAAAATACTTAAAAATGTTGCCCTGAAAATGAAATACACTGCAGGTAGAAGTAGTCCAGCAGTGTACCAAAACATTTCCATATAAATGATGTTGTTTATATTCTTGTTTTTTAATCATATAGTTGTAAGGTTTTAACCTTGAAATCTTGTTAAAATACAAGGAAAAGCTTAAATATTCCCTAGTTTCTCCTTGGGAATGGTTTAATAGTTTGCAATCACCATGGCTGTTTGACACTAACAGCCAGCCAAGAGAATTTTTAGTGAGAATGTCCAATTTATCACATACACATTGACCCAGCTGAGTGTCAATTAAATGATAGTCACCCACAGCGCAAAAGAAATGCGTGTGCTTTTGTGGAAGCAAATTTGTACGCTCTTGGTATGAAGCCATGGCCATTAGCTCACTCTGCAAAGGAAAACAAAATAGCTGTAGAATTTATATAGAAAACATAAAATATACGTCCTTGCATTTTTCATAATTGTAAATAGTGTACTTCGCAGAGAAGAACAATGCAAAATCAATTTAAGAAAGTAAAATAGTTGTAAACCTTCTATAACTATAAGAAAGATCTACCTTAACTAAGAAGGACACATTCTTCTGTAGCCACGTGGTTAAAGATTTACCACAAGTTTAACTCTTTACAGATTGCTGAGCTTAGAGAGAACACTGATGGCAGCATTCAGAAAGCCTGGAATCATTATGATGTTATTGATTTGAGATTTGTATCTTATATTAAACATTGGTTTATCTATCATACCAAGTTTCCTGTTGTCAGGGCGTACTTAGGTATGATCTAATATTGAAAGTCTATTGCAATGTTCCCCAACTCTAGTCATCAAGAGCCACCAACAGTACATGGTATTATCACCTGAGCAATACTAAGCAAATCCTGAAAACCTATCTGTTGCTGACTTTTGAGGACTGGAGTTGGGGAACACTTTTCTATTGTAGGTAATTATCCTTGAATGTAATTTTCCAATTGTTTTAGGCTCATCTTGGGTCTGTAAAATCGTTCCATTCAAATTGAAGATAAAATTTAAATAACGTATCCATAACAATATTCTTGTGAATGTCATTAAGAAATGAATCTTTGAAAATTGTATATAGTGACAATAATAAACCATCAATACTTTATTATGTTTATTTTTAATCAAAATAATTCATAGAATAAGATTCCAATTTTTCACATGGAATGGAGGCTAGATCCATAGAAAACCAATCCAATGGTTTCAGGATGCCCCTTTAATCATCCAATCTTACAAAAATTCCCCATGAATGCTACTTAACTCATAATAATAGTTTCCCTCCATCCCCATGTCTTCAACACTCATGCAATTCTTATTCCAGCACTTGTTAGTCATAATATGCATCTGTAATATTTGCTAAACTTGCTGCCTTTCCCTTGGGTCTTCCATTTATCCTTGACCCACCTTAGGTTTTAAAAGTCTTTAAAGGGAATCTGTCAGCAAGTTGTTATTACCTTATCTTATAGCAACAATATGTCAGCACAGAAAACCCCTGGATTCAACAAAGCATCACATGCATTAATGGCTAAAGCCATTCTGACCCAATCAAAGAATTTAGTTTCAGGAGCACATCATAGATGGGAGAGACCAGGCTCTCAGTAGAGATTGTACATTGACTGTGAGGTGTCAATCATAGCATGGGGCATGTTGGACTGCCTTGCAAGTAGTCATGTAATGTTATCACAGGGTAATAAAGCCTTTAGATTACATTATCAGTAACACAGGCCCTGATAAGAGAAGCATAGTTGCTTTTCTTTTTTTAACCCCCACAGCATGCTGTCCTCAGCTTACATAGCAAAATCCGCAAGAGCTGATTTCCTTTTAGGGTAGCTTTACACGCCGCAACTTTTGGTGGCAATTGTAAGCGATCTAACGTGCGCGTGCATGTTTTTCATGGCTGCCTCCGATCACCGAAAGCGCTTTTACACACCGCAATTTCGCCCTCAACCTAAGGCAATGTGTCGCCCCGGAAATCGCCACCCCAACAGCGGGAAACATCTGGTAGACTGCCCTCGCCCCTTCACACGCCGCAATCCCCAAAGGAATGTGGGTGTCCATGGTTAGCGCCGCGAGAACATAGGCATGGCATACTGGTGTATACCACACCCCAAACACGCTGATTAGACAACGCAATAGCGTTATGATTGGCCAGCTTTCGCAGGAAGGCTGGCTAATACATGACGCCATTGCCATTGTGTGGTGGTGAATGGACAGCTGTTCAAATATGGCGTGGTATCAAGTGACAGCCAAAAGAAACACAGTAGCCACCACCAATCATCGCTGACGGGGCGCGGTCTCCAGCATGCTACAGGAAATCAATAAGCTATGTAGATTCCATGACTATCGCCCGTTTACACGCCAAAAGCCGGGAATCTCGCCTTCATGATTGCCTCTGATTTTTGAGCAGTGCTCTGTAATCGGAACCAGGTGACAGGTTTTTTATCGCCACCAAATTCCTGAAATACACGCCGCAACTACGAGGCAATTTGACGGTGATGGTGCCAGGGCAACATGTCGCTGGTCAGATTTCTCGCCGCGGTTGCAGCGTGTAAAGGTACCCTTAAAGTTTTAAATTTACCAATTGTTTTCTTAGGCAGAAGCCTACTTCATCCTCCTTCAACCTTATCCTAATTTTGCATATGAGTTTGTATTTGTGTGCACTTTCAATATTGGCTAAAAACTATGATTTCCGATAATTAATTTTAGCCAACTTAAATTATTTCTCCAAAAATAGTAAGCTTTTTCAATGATGCTATCAGATAATAGGGCTGCTTCATTTTGTGCTTAATTATGGCTGTTTACACTTACATGTTGCTAAGCATTTTTATGCAGCTCTATTGCCATTTTAATTTCAATTAACATTTCTCAAATTGCTACTTGTCAAATGCAAGTTAACATGAAGAATGTATACTCTTAATGATCACGCATTCTTTTCTGAGAGGAAAATTAGTTATTGTTAAATATTATCAACTAAAATGTCACTAGAACATGATCTATCGAATATACGCAGAATGTCTAAAGAGAAAATGTAGCAATACATTTCTTATATCTTTAGCGTTCCTTGGGGCTCACAAATCAATGCTCTGCTGAAATTGTGTTTACGAAATGGTTTTGGCCATAATACTATTTGTATGAGGGTGCAATATCTTTTTACTCACATAAATAACATTTTCACTAAATTGAGATGATTTATTAAACAGTCTTTGTCATATTTCTTTTGTATGACTTGTACTGTAGCGTGGGCTGTTTTCCCTAGCAGTCGTGCGCTATACAAAATGTTGTACTGGTAAGTTTTATTATACAGTTGTGGCCAAAAGAATTGACACCCCTGCAATACTGTCAGATAATACTCAGTTTCTTCCTGAAAATGATTGCAATCACAAATTCTTTGGTATTATTATCTTCATTTAATTTGTCTTCAATGAAAAAACACAAAATGAATTGTCCTAAAGCCAAATTGGATATAATTCCACACCAAGCATAAAAAAGGGGGTGGACAAAAGTATTAGGACTGTTAGAAAAATCATGTGATGCTTCTCTAATTTGTGTAATTAACAGCACCTGTAAATTACCTGTGGCACCTAACAGGTGTTGGCAATAACTAAATCACACTTGAAGCCAGTTGACATGGATTAAAGTTGACTCAACCTCTGTCCTGTGTCCTTGTGTGTACCACATTGAGCATGGAGAAAAGAAAGAAGACCAACGAACTGTCTGAGAACTTGAGTAACCAAATTGTGAGGAAGCATGAGCAATCTCAAGGCTACAAGTCTATCTCCAAAGACCTGAATGTTCCTGTGCCTACTGTGCGCAGTGTCATCAAGAAGTTTAAAGCCCATGGCACTGTGGTTAACCTCCCTAGATGTGGACGGAAAAGAAAAATTGACGAGAGATTTCAACGCAAGATTGTGCGGATGGTGGATAAAGAACCTCGACTAACATCCAAACAAGTTCAAGCTGCCCTGCAGTCCGAGGGTACAACAGTGATAACCTGTACTACCCGTTGGCGTCTGAATGAAAAGGGACTGTATGGTAGGATACCCAGGAAGACCCCACTTCTTACCCCGAGACATAAAAAAGCCAGGCTGGAGTTTGCCAAAACTTACCTAAGAAAGCCTACAACGTTTTGGAAGAATGTTCTCTGGTCAGATGAGACAAAAGTAGAGCTTTTTGGGCAAAGGCATCAACATAGAGTTTACAGGAGAAAAAAAGAGGCATTCAAAGAAACGAACACGGTCCCTACAGTCAAACATGGCGGAGGTTCCCTGATGTTTTGGGGTTGCTTTGCTGCCTCTGGCACTGGACTGCTTGACCGTGTGAATGGCATTATGAAGTCTGAAGACTACCAACAAATTTTGCAGCATAATGGAGGTCATGGGTCTTCCAGCAGGACAATGACCCAAAACACACTTCAAAAAGCACTAGAAAATGGTTTGAGAGAAAGCAATGGAGACTTCTAAGGTGGCCAGCAATGAGTCCAATCCCATAAAACACCTGTGGAGAGATCTAAAAATGGCAGTTTGGAGAAGGCACCTTTCAAATATCAGGGACCTTGTGCAGTTTGCCAAAGAAGAACGGTCTAAAATTTCAACAGAGCATTGTAGGAAACTCATTGATGGTTACCGGAAGCGGTTGATCGCAGTTATTTTGGCTAAAGGTTGTGCAACCAAGTATTAGGCTGAGGGTGCCAATACAGAAACTGGGTATTATCTGACAGAATTGCAGGGGTATCAATACTTTTGGTCACAACTGTATGACTATGATGAGTGTGTAATGAAATTATCTTCTCATAAATGTGGAGTAAGATTCTTAATTTTTCACTGTATAATTTCCAAGGATTTTTGAATTTCTACAGCTTTTATAAATATTGATGTAATAAAGGTTGTACCATCATAGAGACATCTTTCGTTCATGTATGCATAACATCGGTAGCCGTGAAAAGATGTTTTCACACTAGCTTTTTCTGCCTAAGGGAGAATCCGGCAGAAACCGGATGCTACCGAATCCAGTTTGTACCCCATTTACTTACAATGGAGACTCTGGCACATATGGTTGCATAAAGGTACCTTTACATGCCACAACTGGGGTATGAAAAATGAGAGGCAATCCGGAGTTCCGTCACCGTCGCCGTGAAATTGCTACGAAATTTTGGAACCCGGCGGTTATTTTCAAAGTTGCACCTGGTTGCGATTTCACTGCACTGTTTCAAAACCTGGGCAACCATGAAGGGGAAATTCTCTGCTTTTGGAGTGTGAAGGGGCGATAGGGCTGGAATCAGCGTTGCCTACTGATTTCCCGGAGGCATGCCACAGCGTGCTGAACACCGCACCCCATCAGCAATGATTGGTGGTGGCTTCTGTGTTTCCATTGGCTGTCCCTTCACAGGGCGCCATATTTGAACAGCTGTCCATTCACACTACACTATTGCAATGGCGTCATGTATTAGCCAGCCTTCCTGCGCAGGCTGGCCAATCATGACACTATTGCATTGTCTAATCAGCGTGTTTGGGGCGCGGAATACACAAGTCTGTCACACCTATGTGCTTGCGGCGCTGAACATGTACGCCCACATTCATTTGGGGATTGTGGCGTGTCAAGCGGCGTCGGGAGTCAACCAGATGTTTCCCACTGTTGGTGTGGGAACTTCCGGGACGAAACTTCACCTTAGGTTGAGGGCGAAATTGTGGCGTGTAAAAGTGCCTTCGGCGTTCAGAGGCAACCATAAAAAATGTGCACACGCACGTTAGGTTGCTTCCGATCGCCGCCAAAAGTTGCATCCGATCGCCGCCAAAAATTAGATACCCTAATAGACAGATAGATAGATAGATAGATATAGATATATCCGGTGCTTTACATCAGTTCCAGGCGGGTATCAACCACCAACATACCATATATGCGTAAAAAATGAACTGCAGTACTCGTCTCTACTTTTTCCTTATGCTTTTATTGGCCCTCAGATGAACATGGCGACGTTTCGGTGAACCTGTGACCTTCATCCAGGCTGCAGGAAGGTCACAGGTTGACCGAAACGTCGCCATGTTCATCTGAGGGCCAATAAAAGGATAAGGAAAAAGTAGAGACGAGTACTGCAGTTCATTTTTTATGGATAGATAGATATATGCAAGAAAATGAACTGCAGCACTCGTCTCAACTATGTCTTTTCGCCTTTATTGGCCCTCAGATGAACATGGCGACGTTTCGGTCAACCTGTGACCTTCTTCCAGCAATAAGAAGGTCACACGTTGACTGAAACATCGCCATGTTCATCTGAGGGCCAATAAAGGCAAAAAGACATAGTTGAGACGAGTGCTGCAGTTAATTTTTTTGCGTTTATGGTATGTTTGGTGGTTGATACCCACCTGGAACTGATAAAGCACCGAAGGTAAAACCTTCTTGAAACGCTGCTTTGAAACATTTCGAGATGAGGGGGGGAATTGGCCAGCACCTGTTCACAGGGATTCCTGGGGTTGCTGAGAGATCTCAATACGGCCACTATTGAAGAAACAGAGAGTGTGATGGAAGGATTGTTGCTACAAATTAAGGAAAAGCTTTCTCCTTATGCCCAATTAAAATTCAACAGTCAGAACGGAACGATCTGAAAAAAATTGAGAAGGAGGTAAAAGGGGCAAAAATTAAGAAGTTTCATCGTGATCTGAACGATTACAATTCAGATAAGGTTTATAGATGGAAGGCAGGCGGAAAATTTAAACCATTTTTTCGCCCGAAACCTCGTCCCCACCCGGGACCTCCTTCGAAACCTGCACCTAAAGACGTACCACCCCCACAAACACCTAGTGGTACTGACGAATCTGAGACGGAATCCATTCCGAGCGAAGGTGTCATGACAAGGTTCAGGAAACGTAACATTCCAGAAAAAGGTGCATCAGGAATATCCGGATCAGGATCCGGCAGAGCACTACAGGTGATAAATCTTTCATCACACTCTCTCTCTCAAATACAAATCGAGGTCTTGTCCAAGGGGTTGACCTTCTCACCTTCGAGTCCTTTCCGTTTTTTTACAGCCCTAAAAGACCTTCAGTTATTCTGCAGAAAGCTGTTACATAAAAGGCTACATGCCATGAAACAACGACCTGAGGACTTAGACTCAAGGGAGAGGGAAACCCTAAGAAACTTGAAAGACCTAATGGAAGTGGCGGATCCTGGTAACCACGGTGAGTTTCCCCCACACATACGGCCTAGATCTACGAGGTTCCCTCCCTTGTCCGCCTGTTCTCAAATAGAAATCTTCTCCAAAGTGGTGACTGAGGATTTCAAAAAATTACCCACACTGTGTCGGTCAGGGAACCTCAGTTACCAATAAAGACAGGATTTGCTCGATTTGGAGAGGATGAATGACATAGTGACAAAACCAGCGGACAAGGGGGGTAACATCGTGATCTGGCCTGTTGAGAAATACGACCGCGAGGTGTTTCGCCAACTTCGTGACAAGGATACCTAAACTAAGCTGACCTATAATCCTGTGGCCTCTTTCTCTAAAGCCCTCCAGGCCATCCTGGGTCGTGCATGCGACCTAGGAATTATCACTAAACAGGTTGTAGAGGGACTCACTGTCAAATACCCGAAAATTCCAACACTGTACCTGTTACCTAAGATCCACAAGGACCCCGCCGTCCCCCCGGGGCGTCCAATAGTGTCCGGCATAGGGGGACTATGTAACCCAGTATGTCAATTCATTGAATTTTTTTTAAAACCTTTGGTAGAAAATTTGCCCTCCTATGTTCGTGATACATTGGACGTCCTGAAGCGGATAGACGGGGTCGTTGTGGAACCGGGTGCTTTGTTGGTAACAGCTGATGTTGAGTCCCTCTACACCTGTATCAAGCATGATGATGGGCTGGAGGCAGCTAAATACTTTCTGCTGGCCAGTGGGCGTGAGGTTTCTCTGTGTAATCTAATCTTGGAGCTGCTCCGCTTTGCCCTCACCCACAACATTTTTGTATTTAAAGATCAGTTCTACCGCCAAACTCGTGGCACTGCCATGGGCGCGGTCTGTGCCCCCTCATACGCAAACCTCTTCCTGGGGTGCTGGGAGAGGGGTTTGTTGTGCGAGGGGTGTGGGCCGGCCGATGCCCATGTGCAGTGCTGGTGGAGGTATATTGATGACCTGTTTATTTTGTGGGGGGGCAGTGCGGAGCAGCTCGGAGCATTCATGGGCCGTCTTGCCATGAATAGCATTAATGTCAGGCTAACACATAAGTCTGACAACAGAAGGATTGACTTCTTAGACATTTGTATGCCCATTGGTCATGATAACATACTACATATGGACGTTTACCGTAAGTCAACCTCTGTTAATGCTTTACTTCATGCAAGTTCGGCCCATGTGACATCCACAATTAATGCCATTCCCACTGGCCAGTTCCTCAGAATGCGACGCATTTGTTCGTCGGAAGAAGCGTTTGAAAGACAGGCCCTGACTTAAAACAAAGTTTTAGAGAAAGGGGCTACAGTAATAGGTCGGTAAAAAGAGCATACTTAAGAGCGAACCATGCATCGCGTCATGAGCTCCTCTATAAACAAAATGATAAGGAGAGGGTGGATATGCAGCCTCCCAGGTTTATTTCCACATTTAACCAGAGTTGGAGGGAGGTAATACCTGAATGACCTCTTGTAACAGCCCGACGCTCTCGGAACCTACGTGACATGTTAGTTAACAGTCACCACGTTCCTGTTCCCCCTAACCCTTTTGGGTACATAGGTCCCCGGCGACGGGGCAGTACGCCCTGTGGTCACTGTGTCGCATGCCCGAAAGTTCAGCGCGTGGGCTCTTTCTCCTCCTCCGATGGCTCCAAAAATTATGATATCTGGGAATATATATCGTGTGGTTCGAGTCATGCGGTGTATTACGCCACGTGCTCTTGCCAGCTGATTTATATTGGGATTATTAAGAGGGAGCTACAGAGGACGGTCAGGGAACACATGTGTGGCATTCTGGGTGTGGCACAGGTTGAGGATATATCAACCCTTAAAACAATACCCAGGCACTTCCTGGAACACCATGATTGTGATCCCACATCCCTTCAGTTTAGAGGGATTGAAATAATTCATGGTGGGATCCGTGGTGGCGATTTGGGGAAGTTGCTGCTGCAAAGTGAAACATGGTGGATAGTGACTCTTGACACTATGTCACCGCGGGGGTTGAACGAAAAACTATAATTTGCCTCGTTTCTTTAGCCATCACCGCTCGTCTGAGTAGTTAGGTTTACCCATAAACTGATTGTGATAGGTCCGTTGGACCATTGTGTTTTTATGTATTTTGTTATGAGTTTTTATCTGTAGTCCACAGGTTTCTGTCAATCTCCTTAAAAATGGTATACATGGCCTCTTGGAGCCTACAAGAACATCAATCGGATATAACAGTGGATCTTGCAGCGCAGATTGTAAAATTACAAGACTGAAGTGACCTGAGAAGCAAATGACGGAGGATACAATCTTGGATTACCTCCCCCTCCTATTTATAACTGTTTCACATGTCCATATAGTCATAAGTATGATTTATACATGATGAGCGATGCATAACCTTTATTGTTTATTGATTACTATTGATACCTGGCCTTCTGACGCTGTGTGCCTGGCACCTGCTCCTCCGTCCCCTTGTGCGGCCCCCTGTACCGCCCTGGTCTGGGTGACGCGTCCCTGGACTTGGGGCTGGTGTGGCCTGCACTTGGGGGCGAGGTTGAGTATGGTTGCCGGGGCAACCCATCGCTGGGATCATGTGATCGGGAGATGGCGACGGCTGCTCCACTCTGATGATGCGGGGTCGCGTGACGTCACTTCCGGTCGCGTGACATGGCCGCAAAGTCACTTCCGGTTCCGGGTGACGCGGCTGCATGCGGCCACTATAAAATGGAGACGGCAGCATTCCTCCCTATCTCCCTGATGAAGTGGCTGTGAGGGGTGCCCCCTAGCCACGAAACAGCGTCGGGGTCTGCAGCCCTGACATCTCTCCCTCCATCTGGTCCCTGATCATTGCGGTACTGGTATTTAGGGGGGGTGTTTCTCTGCTACTTTTTAATTATTTGTCTAATGCTCCTTTTCTGTGAGGGCTGCTGGGAACAGTAGTCATCCTTGTAATGTACTGTAATATATTGCACTAGAGATAGCACCTTATGTCATAGTATCTACTGACATTGAATCATCAAGGTTTTTGTCTTTTTCATACATCACAGTGATAATTGATATTTGATAGAGGTGGAACCCTATTGGATTACCCGACTAGTATTATACATTGGTATACGCTGTTTTTCACTTTGGGACAGAGATACCCTGTATTTAGATTGCTTTAATAATGGTATGGGGAGAATCAAATTAGTGCAATATTAATAATTGATTGAGTATTATATATTTATGTACTTTTGTTTTGTAAGCAGAATTATTTCCCCCATGAATTTTCAGAGTCTTGTTTGACCTTGTAAATTTCATGATGTACCTATATGTTTCGGGGTCCTGACCCACTGCACTTGTCCTCCTTCCATGTCCAGATTATTAAATTATAAATAAAAGCACTTTGTTAACATTAGCCATTGCTCTTTTCTCGTTGATTTATATGTTGTTGAGCGCTGACATGGTAGTCACCCTACAAGGTGGCTTATCTTGTTTATCGATAAATTTATATTAAAAGCATAAGGAAAAAGTAGAGACGAGTGCTGCAGTTCATTTTTTATGGATAGATAGATAGAGATAGATAGACACAAAAAAATGAACTGCAGCACTCGTCTCAACTATGTCTTTTCGCCTTTATTGGCACTCAGATGAACATGGCGACGTTTCGGTCAACCTGTGACCTTCTTCCAGCAAGAAGAAGGTCACAGGTTCACCGAAATGTCGCCATGTTCATCTGAGGGCCAATAAAGGCGAAAAGACATAGTTGAGACGAGTGCTGAAAGAAGGTCTAAGGACAGAAACGTCCCACCATGATGCCTGAAGGCCATTAAAGGCGGAATACACCTATTGGAGTGCTGCGGTCATTTTTCGGTCTAGATAGATAGCTTCTGGGGCCGCCCATTAGAGTTCATCAATGTTCACTGCACTTACTGGCAATGGCCAATTAGAGAGGCTCACTCTCTGTGAGAGCGTTCCCACAATCTGTACCAGTGTCTGTTCTTGTTTGCCATACACATTAGTGTCCGGAAAAAAACCTGCCCTCGTACTGTGTAAAATAAATAAATAATGGAAAAAAAATCATAGGGCTTTGCTGTACTTTTCATTCTCAGTACAGATAAAGAAGACAGCTGCTGGCTGCTACTCTGGCATCAAGGTGATAGGAGGGGTTAATGACAGCTGAATATTGACAGTTTGTCATTAAGCCCCGGGTTAGTATTTTCAGGCATCTTCTGATATCCTACCATTACCAATCTGGTAGGTGAATATAGGTATAGGTAACCTGTCATGTGAAAAACACATTTAACCTGAATATATGGTCAATCTGCAGTTTAATAGCATTCTGACATTTGCTGACATTGAGAGCCCCGCTGCCGGGAGAAGATTAACTTTATTCCTATCAGCAACGTTTGACTTTCAGTTATAGAGGTTTCTTTGTGAACCATATTTTAAGGATGGTCCAATTATCATACTGACTAATATTTGATTATTAAAAATAAATACCAATTAACATATTTCCATCATTTAAATGCAATATACACCTGCAACGCATTTAAGTAACGTGCTGTCAACATATTATATATTTGCCCCTTCACCCCAAGTCAATTTTCCATTAAAATTTTTTCCCCCCTTTTTCCAAGAGCCATAACGTTTTTATTTCTCTGTCCATAAAGCCATATGAGAGCTTGCTCTTTGCAGCACAAGCTGTACTTTGGCACCATTCAATTTACCATATATTGTACTGGAAAATGGGAATAAAAATCCAAGTGTGGTGAACTGCAAAAAAAATTGAAATTCCACGATGGTTTGTTAGGCTTTTCATTTGTCATGTTCATTAGATGATAAAACTGACCTGATGGTATGATTAATTAGGTCAGTATGAGTCTGTGGATACCAAACATGTATAGCTTTTTATTATTTGAGTGGTGAAAATAATAAAAAATGTGTCCCCCCCAACAAAAATTGCAGATTTGTCATTTTCTGAGAGCTATAAAAGTTCTAATTTTTCAAGATCTGGTAATAATTGATTGCTTATCTTTTGCAGTGTTAGCTGACAATTTTAGGTATACAATTTTAATGTGTATATTGTTTATTTTGAATGACTTTTTTTGCATTGTATTGCAAAGTTGCAGCAATCAAAAAACTTAATTTTTTTTGAAATTACGCAGTTTTGTAATCGGAGTAATTAATTTTATATTTTGATAGATCAGACTTTTCTGAATGTGGGGATACCAAATATTTGTATTTTGCTTTTTTGCTCTTGTTTTCTTTGCAATGGAACAAAAGGGAAGTGGCTTAAACTTTTGTTTTTTTTTATATTTTATATTATATATTTTATATTTATTTATTATATTAATACACAGCTGCAGCTGTGTGATTGCTTGTGCTGCACAGAGCCACGCATTAGCAAAGCTCTGTACAGCACAAATGATCATCTCCTGTAAACCCTGGTGCTCAGCTAGCATTCACAGGGAATTCACAATGACTGGGGCTTATCACTGATCTCTGGATGTCATGACAACCCATTGTCTTCCCGAGATTACATTATAAGGTCACCAATGGGAGCAGCAAATAGCGCATTTCCTACTGTTGTAAGTTAAAACACACTGTCAGACTTTGACAACCAGCATGATTTAACTATATAGAGGCACAGCTAGATCTTTAATCACCTGCACCTGTTATTATCTGATCATATGAGCATGTGCAAGTAAAGATGTATGCCCTTCGTGTTAGCCTACATCAAACCAGAAGCATACATATATGACATTGGTTGTGAAGGTGTTAATTAATGTGCCTATCAACTTTACATTTCTTAACAGAATTTAATATATAGATGGCACGATTAAACTAACAAAAGCTAGTAAACCATTTTCTCTAATTCATTTATAGGTAACATCTTATAGTTCATTATAATAATAGTAATTATAATAATAATAATGATAATACATCTTTATATATATAGCACCAACATATTCTGCAGCGCTTTACAATACAATGGTTCATAATCGAAAAATATACAATACAGTAAGTAATTCCAGTAGAGAAAGAATACAGCACAATAATTGGATAAAATACAATAAGCATAGAATCAATGTGAAAAATACAATACAATAAATAAAACAAAAAATAAAGGAGACCCTGATCAAAAGAGCTTACAATCTACAACAGGATAGGGGTTACACAAATTACAGGGGCTTATTCCACTGATGGTCGAGGCATCTTGAAGAAATGGGGGAAAGAAATGAAGTTGCATGAAAGGTCATCAGACAAGCTGTGTAGAGCTTTTGGGTTTGGTGGAGTTTGAAGAAGAGTTATGTCCAGAGAGATAGTGAATGGGCTATATACAGTACAAAGGAATTTTGTTAGGGACCATGATAGGCCGCCTTAAAAAGATGTGCTTTAGGGTGCGTCTGAAGCCATGCAAGTTGAGTATAGTCCTAATGTCTTGGGGTAGAGCATTCCAGAGAATTGGTGCACCTCGGGAGAAGTCTTGGAGCCAGGAGTGGGAGGATCGGATTAAGAGCAGATGTTAGTCGAAGGTCATTTGTAGAATGTAGTGAACGGGTGGGGTGATAGACAGAGGTGAGGGAAGAGATGTAGGGAGGTGCTGCACTGTGAAGAGCTTTGTGGGGGAGACCAAGCAATTTTAAATGGATCCTATACTGTATGGGCAGCCAATGCAATGACTGGCATAGAGCAGAAGCATCTGAGTAATGGTTGGCCAGATGGGTGATCTTGGCTGCTGCATTAAGGATGGACTTAAGAGGGGAAAGTTTAGAGAGGGGCAGGCCAATTAATAGAGAATTGCTGTAGTCAAGGCAGGAGTGGATAAGGGCCACGGTGAGGGATTTGTTGTTTCCATGGTGAGAAAGGGGCAGATTCTAGAGATGTTCTTCAGGTGTAAGCGACAAGAGTGGATGAGAGATTGTGTATGGGAGGTGAAGGAGAGATCAGTGTCAAACATTATCATGGTGCTGCACACTGAGAGAGAGATGTCAGATTTAGAGAGGTTAGTGAAGGGCGGGATCAAAAGACGTTCAGTATTGGAAAGTTGAGTTTCAAATAGAGGGCAGACATGATGCTGGAAACTGCGGCCAGACAGTCATTGGTGTTCTGTAAAACAGCATGGGTAAGGTCAGGAGCTGAAGTGTATAATTGTGTGTCATCAGCATAGAGATGATACTGGAAACCAAATCTGCTGATGATGTGTCCAATCGGGGCTGTGTAGAGAGAGAAGAGAAGAGGTCCAAGTACTGAACCCTGAGGGACCCCAATAGTGAGAGAAAGAGGGGAGGAAGTTAAGCCAGCGAATGTTACACTGAAAGAGCGGTCAGAAAAATAGGAAGAGAACCAGGAAAGAGCCGATGGAGTGCAGCATAGAAAATAGGAGATGGTGGTCAACATTGTCAAAAGCTGCAGAGAGGTCAAGAAGAATAGGCAGAGAGTAGTCACCATTACGTTTTGCCGTCAGAAGGTCATTGGTCACTTTGATGAGGGCAGTTTCTGTAGAGTGAAGGGGGCGGAAACCAGACTGTAATGGATCTAGAAGAGAGTGAGTAGAGAGGTAACGGGTGAGGCGAGTGTAGACCAGGTGCTCCAAGAGTTTAGAGATGAAGGGGAGATTAGAGACTGGTCTTTAGTTATTTGTGCAGGATGGGTCAAGAGAATTTTTCTTTAATAATGGAGTAATGATTGTGTGTTTGAAGGAGGAGGGAAAGATGCTGGAAGAGAGAGAGAGGTTGAAGATTTTGGTTAGGTGAGAAGTGACGACCGGAGAGAGAGACTGGAGTAGGTGTGAGGGAATGGAGTCAGTGGTGCTTGTAGTGGGACAAAGAAAGAGAGGAGCCTGGCGACATCTTATTCTGTAACTTGGTCAAATGTGGAGACTGAGCCAGAGGACATGTGGGAAAGCATGGGAGTGACAGCACTTGGAGGCTGGGAGCTGATTTCAAGGCAGATGTTGTCTATTTTCTCCATAAAGTAAGAGGCCAGATCATCAGCACAGACATCAGTGATAGGGGTCTGCAGTTTAGCACTGAGGAGAGAGTGAATGGTGTCAAAAAGTTTTTTTTGGATTGTTGGATAGAGAGGAGACCAGGGTGGTAAAGTAAGTCTGTTAGCAAGGTGAAGGGAATGTTTTTTGGTGTGCGAGTTTTCCTGCATAGGCGTTCAGCACTCCTAGAGCATCGCTGGAGGAATCAAGTTTGTGATGTGAGCCAAGCCTATTTTGTTCTATGTTTGGTGGTTTTGAAGGTGAGGGGTGCTACTTGGTCCAGGGTGCTTCTGGTAGCATCATTGTAGTAATTTACTGCCAGATCTGGACAGGGGAATGAGGACATTGGGGACAGTGATGAGTGTAGAGAGTCTATGAGTGCAAGAGGGTTAATGGCCTGTAGATTTCTGGATGTGTGATAGGTAGGGGTGGGCTGTGGTGAGCGAGGGTTAGTGAGCGTTAAGGAGAGAATGTTGTGGTCAGAGAGAGGAAGAGGTGAATTATTTAAGGAGGAGGTTAAGCAATGCCGGGTAAAGATCAGGTCAAGGGTGTTACCATCTTGTGTGTCTCAGAGGTTAAGAGCTGTGAGAGGCCAAGAGATGTGGTTAGAGATAGGAGCTGGGATGCAGATGGGGAGATGGGGCTGTTTATGGGAATGTTAAAGTCTCCCAGAACGAGGGTTGGTAATTCTGAGGACATGAAATGCTGCAGCCACGCTGAGAAATGATCGAGAAACTGGGTGGGAGACCCTGGGGGGCGATATACTTCTGCTACTCAGAAGGGGGGGTCAAAGATCCTAATGGTGTAAACCTCAAAAGAAGGGAATGAGAGGGATGGGGCTGGAGGGATGTCCTGGAAAGTATATTGTGGGGACAGGAGAAAGCCACCTTCACCACCATGTCTGTTCCCAGGTCTTGGGGAGTGGGAGAAATGTAGGCCGCCATGAGAAATAGCAGCAAGGGAAGCAGTGTCTGAGTCCAATAACTGCAGTCATGTGACCCGATGATGCTGCCGGGTTGTCACATCATGGCAGGTCCTACAGGCATCAGGACGGAGGTGCTGGAGGCATCGGTAGATCGCTGGACAGGCGAGCATAGAGATTTTTTTATTTTTAAGTTAAAAATGAAAGCGGCCTTAAAATCACCCCAAGTGGACACTGTGGAATCTCTACTTTTAGGACCTGCCGAGATGTCACAACCCGGCAGCGTCATCGGTTCACGTGACCGGTTACAGCGGTAACTGTGGTCATGTGACCAGATGACGCTGCTGGGTTGTGACATCACGGCAGGTCCTACATTCATGAGGTGCTGGAGGCATCAGTGGATCGCCAGACAGGTGAGCATAGAGATTTTTTATTTTTAACCCTTTCTTTTACATAATTTCACTTCCGCAATGTATGTAAATACATTGCGGAAGTGAAAATGCCCCGCACAGCTCATTCATTCGTTTTCAATGGTGTTCGAAGGTGTTCGAAGAACATTCAATGAACAGTCGACAAAGACACCCCCAATTCGACAAATCAAATCAAATTCGAACACTAGTGTGGTGGTTTATCTCTAGCTGTCACAGAGAATGGGTGTCTTTGACTTGCTGTTAAAGTAACCTGAAGACTGCCCATTTATTTTAGCATCTAGAATGTATGGACAGTTTCCTGGTTACTCCAACAGCCAACCACAGATGCCCACTCTCTGTGACAATATCTGTACTTAGCTGTAGAGACCCTCAGCAGTGAGAAAAGAAGAATAGGGAGGATGTGATAAGAATAATGATGTTGTGTAATAACTATTTTCTTTCTTTTTACACTCCCCCACCCCTGAAGCAAACTGTAACAGTACTTCCCAGGGAAGCCGCATTTGAGGTTTGTGCCTTAACACAAGGTGTTCATTACGGACCACAAACTTTATATTCTGGCTCACCCATCACTACTCATGAGCTCTCTCACTCTTTAACCGGCCTCAATAGATTAATTTTAATACTAGCGTTATTAAAACACTATGACAAGAAACTCCAACATAAGTATATATATAGGGCAGCACGGTAGCTCAAGTGGTTAGCACTGCAGCCTTTGCAGCGCTGGGGTCTTGAAGTCCTGGGTTCAATTCCCACCAAGGACAACATCTGCAAAGAGTTTGTATGTTCTCCCTGTGTTTGCGTGGGTTTCCTCCCACATTGTAAAGACATACTGATAGGATGTTTAGATTGTGAGCTCCAAGAGAGACAGCATTACTCATGCATGTAAAGTGCTATGGAATTAATAGCGCTATATGAATGAATTATATAAATTATTATATCAACCTCAACAAGACTATCAATTGTAATTAATAATGTATGCTGGAGTGTAAAATTTGGTGGCTAAGTTGCTTTAACTAATAATTGATTCATTATGCAGATTAGTAATTGTCCCAATGGCTAGATCAACATTGATCAAGAATGGACAGAATTTCCAAATGTAGGCAATCAGTTCAGCAGCACTTAGACCAGCTTCACACCATGATTTTTTGTGTCCGGGTCTGTCCAATGCAAACCGGACAGAACCGGATCCAATATTACTCCCATGTATCCCTATGGTGCCGGATGGCTGTTATTTGCCATCTGGTTTTGTGGTTTTCCAGGAGGATCCGATTCTTTTTGTTTTTGGCACCGGACACAAAATTTGAGTCTGCATCATTTTTTGGGTCTGGTGCCAATAACAAACAGAACCGGATCCTCCCGGATTCGGAGTAATCCGGTACCCATTACATGGGAGTCAATGGGCGCCAGATCGCTCCAGATCTGGCAAAAAATTGTACAGTTTCCCGGACGCTTGGTACTGACAGAGAGGCGGCTGTGAAATGCAGGTGTGCTCATTCAGCACCATGGACAGCGCAGCATTTCACAGCTGCCACTGAAGTTCAGAACCTGGAGAGCTCCACGGCTGAAATTTCAGTACCATGGGCAGCTCCCCTGCACCGGTGTTAATGATATTTCAGGATAGGGGGACATATTTGCCCTCAGTTTCTGCACGTCCGGGACATTCAGGTTGTGTCCGGTGTATCCTGTAAAAACACCGGACACAACCTGACAGCTCCAAACCATGGTGTGAAGCCGGCCTAACACCTTAAATTATATTTCATATCAGCTGATACTTCTAAAGTCTTCTTTGAACAGAAAAAAAACCAACAAGTTACTGTCTATTTATAACTTATTTTGGTGTTAAAAATTATTCTTTGTTGTCCCCTAGAAAGATGTGTCATTATTTTCCATGCTCGTGAAGTTCTGCCGAACTGTAAGCTTTAAGACACACTTGTCCCCTTATGAATGTCTTATAAATTAAGGTTTGTTGAAGGACAGAATTTACTACACCATAAAAATGTAAAATAGTTATGTTGGGAATAATTTTATATTACGTTATAGTAGAATTTGTAGATATAAGGATATGAAGTGATGTCTATTTAATGGACAAAACATAATGTCTGGCATGCCTGACACAATAGTTTTGTAAAAATGAGAAACAAAAGCTGGTGGAGGGGGTTGCTAGTAGTGTATTCGGTAATTTGACAAATGAGGGACCAGCAATAAATACAAATATGTTAACAGCAACACTACTGCAAATGATCAACTGCAAGCACAATTTTGCACAACTATGCAATTCTAGATAATTTTCCAGAAAAGTAATGCTGCAATTAAAGGGAACCTGTGACATGGAAAGATGATATTAACCTGCAGATATGAGGTTCATCTGCAGATTCCTAAAATCCTGAACCAGCCCAGTCCCTAAAATATGGTGAAAGTTTTTGCATCGGCATATTTTAAGCACTATAATTTTTCACACTGCTGCTGAGTCGTATGAGAGCAATATTTTGCAGAGTTGAGTTGCCATATGTTTTGGCACTATTTTCAGGCACATAACATTTTTTACCTATTTTTATTCTGATTTTTGGTAGGCAGACTGAATTAAAACCAGCAGTTCAAATGTTTTATTTTTCATATGTGGTTCAAAGTGTGATTAAAAATGATAAGACAGCTCTATTCTCCAGGTCACATTACAGTGATATCACATTTATATCATTTTTTTATGTTTTGCTACTTTTACTCAATTAAAACTATTTTAGTGAAGTAACAGTTGTTTTTGCATTGCTGTAGTCTGAGACCTGTAGCTTTTCTTTTATATTTCTCTGCTGATTGAGCTGTTTGGAAACTTGTTTTTTTGCAGGAAAAGATGTTTTCAGTGATATCATTTTGATGGACATTTGATCTTTTGAATGTGTTTTAATCCACTTTTCTGCTAGTAAGATGAAAAAAAATAGCATATTGCCACATTTTTTATTTATTTTGCGGTGTTCACAGCAGGAGTTATCTGTATTATTTTGTTTATTTTTATGTAGACCTTTTAATTAGAATAATATGTTTTCATTTTTTTCTTATTTTGTGATTTTAATTAAAGTTTTTTTACATTTTGGAACTTTAAATTTTAATATTTTGATCACTGCTATAAAGTATTGAAGTGCAGTTTAATTGCAATATACTATACCTGTCAGAGTTACTCTGACAGAACAGCTTTTATCCCATGCTACTGGCATGTTCTGATAGGCCATTTTAATTGTCAGACCAGGTAGTTCCAATTTAAACTTTGGGTGCCATGATCATGTTGTGCATGTCCTGATTTGGTGGGAGAGGGTACTCACTCCCTCTCTTGGTCTTCAAAAAGCTGCAATTGCAATTGATCATGGCATTCAGGGGGTTAAAAAGCCAGGGGTGACGTGGTCACTATCCCTGACTATGACAGCTAGAACTCAGCTAGAACTTAGGCTGAGCTCTATGCCGCATGATCACCATGACTTAAATTTATGTCATTTTACAGGAACCCCTTCCCTGCCATTACATAAAATGATGTCAAATGTTGTGTACCTGAACAGACCTCTGGGGGTGCGCCATCTCTTCAGAAGTTCAACCTTTACCCTTCACTGGCCATGAGAAGTGGAGCTTCACCTCTGGATGGCAGAGCTGGCAAGGATGCTCGCTCTGACTGGGTATTAAGTTCCTGTAGATTTACTCCTGGTATCGCTGGGAGGCAGGATGCTGCTGATCTCAGCAATTGTGCTCTCCAGGGGCCCCAGGACACCAGGTTCCCTGGTGTTAGCTAAAGCCAACAGACATAAGACATCATGTCTGCTGGGGTAGTCAGGTGGTGTAAGGTTCCCTCCCCTTCCCTCTACTCCCCTCCTCCATTTTCTCTTTGGACTGAGGATGTAGATTAGGTGTTGCCTCAGTAATGCCAGGTGACCACTGGTGTCAGAAGTCTGATCGGCATACTGCACTTGCTTGTTTTCAGCACGTCATTTCACCACTACCCAGCCTTACAATATGAAACTTAAACTGCCTTACTACTATATAATATACTAGCTGGGAGCCCGATTCTAAAGAATCGGGTAGTCTAGAATCCATATATAGTTTATTTACTAATATTTAGGGGAGTGCGGTGAAATTAATTGTGTGTATACAGGTGGCTCAGTGGGTAGCACAGTATACGGTGGCTCAGTGGTTAGCACTGCGCGGTGGCTTAGTGGTTAGCAAAGTATGGTCGCTCAGTGTTTAGCAGTGTACGGTGGCTTAGTGGTTAGCGCTGTATACGGTGGGTTAGTAGTTAGCAGGGAGTATGGTGGGTCAGTGGTTAGCAGAGTATACGATGGCTCAGTGGTTAGCACTGCGCGGTGTCTCAGTGGTTAGCACTGCGCGGTGTCTCAGTGGTTAGCACTGCGCGGTGGCTCAGTGGTTAGCACTGCGCGGTGGCTCAGTGGTTAGGACTGCGTGGTTGGTGAGTGGTTAGCAGTGCGTGGTGGCTCAGTGGTTAGCACTGCGCGGTGGTTCAGTGGTTAGTTGTGAGTGCGGTGGGCCGAGTGGTCAGCGCAGTGCGGCGGGCAGAGTGGTCAGCGCAGTGCAGCGGGCAGAGTGGTTAGCGCAGTGCGGTGTGCAGAGTGGTCAGCAGAGGACAGAGGCACTCTGCCTGTCATGCTTACCAGCGGGTCATCGTCTTCCCCGCCACGGCATTTTCACTCCGCCGTCCCCAGCATCTTGGCTCCACTCATGCAGAGCATTGCTCCTGTGCAGCCTCCTCTCTGCAGAGCATTGCTCCTGTGCAGCCTCCTCTCTGCAGAGCAATGCTCCTGTGCAGCCTCCTCTCTGCAGAGCATTGCTCCTGTGCAGCCTCCTCTCTGCAGAGCGTTGCTCCTGTGCAGCCTCCTCTCTGCAGAGCAATGCTCCTGTGCAGCCTCCTCTCTGCAGAGCATTGCTCCTGTGCAGCCTCCTCTCTGCAGAGCAATGCTCCTGTGCAGCCTTCCCTCTGCAGAGCAATGCTCCTGTGCAGCCTCCCCTCATGCAGAGCAATGCTCCTGTGCAGCCTCCTCTCTGCAGAGCATTGCTTCTGTGCAGCCTCCTCTCTGCAGAGCATTGCTCCTGTGCAGCCTCCTCTCTGCAGAGCAATGCGCCTGTGCAGCCTCCCCTCATGCAGAGCAATGCTCCTGTGCAGCCTCCTCTGTGCAGAGCATTGCTCCTGTGCAGCCTCCCCTCATGCAGAGCAATGCTCCTGTGCAGCCTCCCCTCTGCAGAGCATTGCTCCTGTGCAGCCTCTTCTCTGCAGAGCAATGCTCCTGTGCAGCCTCTTCTCTGCAGAACAATGCTCCTGTGCAGCCTCCTCTCTGCAGAGCATTGCTCCTGTGCAGCCTCCTCTCTGCAGAGCAATGCTCCTGTGCAGCCTCCTCTCTGCAGAGCAATGCTCCTGTGCAGCCTCCCCTCATGCAGAGCAATGCTCCTGTGCAGCCTCCTCTCTGCAGAGCATTGCTCCTGTGCAGCCTCCTCTCTGCAGAGCATTGCTCCTGTGCAGCCTCCTCTCTGCAGAGCAATGCTCCTGTGCAGTCTCCCCTCATGCAGAGAAATGCTCCTGTGCAGCCTCCTCTGTGCAGAGCATTGCTCCTGTGAAGCCTCCCCTCATGCAGAGCAATGCTCCTGTGCAACCTCCCCTCTGCAGAGCATTGGTCCTGTGCAGCCTCTTCTCTGCAGAGCAATGCTCCTGTGCAGCCTCCTGTCTTCAGAGTAATGCTCCTGTGCAGCCTCCTCTCTGCAGAGCAATGCTCCTGTGCAGCATCCTCTCTGCAGAGCAATGCTCCTGTGCAGCCTCCCCTCATGCAGAGCAATGCTCCTGTGCAGCCTCCTCTCTGCAGAGCATTGCTCCTGTGCAGCCTCCTCTCTGCAGAGCATTGCTCCTGTGCAGCCTCCTCTCTGCAGAGCAATGCTCCTGTGCAGCCTCCCCTCTGCAGAGCAATGCTCCTGTGCAGCATCCGCTCATGCAGAGCAATGCTCCTGTGCAGCCTCCTCTGTGCAGAGCATTGCTCCTGTGCAGCCTCCCCTCATGCAGAGCATTGGTCCTGTGCAGCCTATTCTCTCTCTGCACAGCAATGCTCCTGTGCAGCCTCCTGTCTGCAGAGCAATGCTCCTGTGCAGCCTCCTCTCTGCAGAGCAATGCTTCTGTGTAGCCTCCTCTCTGCAGAGCAATGCTTCTGTGCAGCCTCCCCTCATGCAGAGCAATGCTCCTGTGCAGCCTCCTCTCTGCAGAGCATTGCCCCTGTGCAGCCTCCTCTCTGCAGAGCATTGCTCCTGTGCAGCCTCCTCTCTGCAGAGCAATGCTCCTGTGCAGCCTCCCATCATGCAGAGCAATGCCCCTGTGCAGTCTCCTCTCTGCAGAGCATTGCTCCTGTGCAGCCTCCCCTCATGCAGAGCAATGCTCCTGTGCAGCCTCCCCTCTGCAGAGCATTGCTCCTGTGCAGCCTCTTATCTGCAGAGCAATGCTCCTGTGCAGCCTCTTCTCTGCAGAGCATTGCTCCTGTGCAGCCTCCTCTCTGCAGAGCAATGCTCCTGTGCAGCCTCCTCTCTGCAGAGCAATGCTCCTGTGCAGCCTCCCCTCATGCAGAGCAATGCTCCTGTGCAGCCTCCTCTCTGCAGAGAATTGCTCCTGTGCAGCCTCCTCTCTGCAGAGCATTGCTCCTGTGCAGCCTCCTCTCTGCAGAGCAATGCTCCTGTGCAGCCTCCCCTCATGCAGAGCAATGCTCCTGTGCAGCCTCCTCTGTGCAGAGTATTGATCCTGTGCAGCCCCCTCCTGTCTGCAGAGCATTGCTCCTGTGCAGCCTCCCCTCTGCAGAGCATTGCTCCTGTGCAGCCTCTTCTCTGCAGAGCATTGCTCCTGTGCAGCCCCCTCCTGTCTGAAGAGCATTGCTCTTGTGCAGCCTCCTCTCACCTGTATCCTGGAGATCAGCTCTTGGGGGCTCAGTCCGGGGTCCTCTGTCACCTCTATTTTCCCTTGTGATCGCAGGATGTCAGAGGCAGAGAATCACTGATGACGGACACGTCTGATGTGAGACAGCGGCATGATGTCTCCTGTGCTGACACTGCAGCAATTAAAGTGCCTGTGATGATGTCACAGTCATGTGATATAGCCCCGCCCATACCAGTGACATCATCTCAGGTCCTGCAAGCCGTGGGGGGGGGGAGGATAGAGAAGAGAGAGGACTCTGCAAGGACTCGCAAAGGCATTGCGAGTGAGGCAGCCACGGACACGATGACGGAAACAGCGCCGAATATGACGGAAGTGCCTTAAGGTAATTATATATTAGATACTTAAAAAATTAAGATAATGAGCACATTGGCAAATTCATGTATGCCCAATAGTTATGAAATGGAGACATTGTCACCATATCAAACATACCTCATCTATGCCCCCCAAAAAGCCTAAAAATGTAAAAGACTGATAGGTTCTACCATTAAATACCGTAATACTAGCTTTAGGTTGATGTGGAGAATGCTTAATCAAAAATGGGGGGCAATCACTATTTCCAACAGTACACTTCAAAAAAATAAATACTGAGCTTTCTCCCCTGTTTTTAGCTTTGGATTCCACATATCCTTTAAATGTATAGAGTTTTAGCCAAAGAGAGTTATTAGATTTGGGGTTCTAGCTGGGAAAGTTCACCTTGTTGTAGTTGCTGGAAACTCATATATTGGGAAAATTGCACGCTAAACATTATAATTGTATAAATATATTCTATCTAGCAGTAATGCAATTTAAATATCATATATCTATTATATTGTATATATCTTGGCATATATATATAGCTCTCAATCCAATGTAGAAAAAAGAGAAGCGGCACTCAATCTTTTTTCTACATTGGACTGATTATCTGTTTGCTTATTGAAGCGTGCAACACCCATTGCCAGGAGCAACCCCAGGTAGCCTTATACTTCATTGCAGATAACCTGTTGGTGCCCGGTCCCCTACACAATTGGAGACTTTCTAGTGATATATATAGCTCTGCTCTATGATTTGGTTTGAATAGTATATAGTCATATCAGGTTGCAGCATCTTGCTTTATTGATGCCGATGTTAGGAGATGCTGATAAGTTTTTTCTTGTTTTGTTTTTGTAGTTTTCTATGGCTGTTCTCTATGTCTACATTAAAGGAAACCTGTCAGGACGTGGTAGCCCTCTAACCTATCTCAACCTGTCCCTGCACCTTCCTATCTAATCCCTAACCATCCCTCCCTGTGCTAAGGGGGCCCTATAATGAGGGAGAAAAATAAGTAATACACTTATAAACTGTTTCCAGTTGGAGACTGAAAAGGCGAACTCAAGGCTTCATTCTCCCCTCCTCGTGCTGTCTTTACCCGCCTCGCTGGGCATCCACATTCTCCTTGGGCTGTGACACCTCCTATTTGAAGCCTGCACGTACCACGTGATCATCCCCACAATACACCGGGCCGGATATGACATTTTAGCCCGGGCATCACATGATCACAAGAAGCAGGCATTTCAAATAGGAGGAGTCACAGGCCAAGAAGAATGCAGACGCCCAGCGGGGCAGGTGAAGACAGCACGATGAGGGGATAATGGAGCCCGCCTTTCAGTTTCCAACTGGAGACAGTTTGTAAGTATAAAACTTATTTTCTCCCTCCTTATAGAGCCCTTTAGCACAGAGAGGGATGGTTAGGGATTAGATAGGAAGGTGCAGGGACAGGTAGAGATAGGTTAGAGGGCTACCATGACCAGACAGGTTCCCTTTAAGTTAAAAAAAAAAACGTTTGGCTCATAGATATAAAATGCCCCCAAAATTGCTGGATAATGGATTGCATGATGGGATATATTAACACCTTAGTGACTGCCCACTGTATTTATACGTCCTGAAAACAGGGTCCTTATTCTGTTAGGAAGTGAAAACAAGTCATAACAGAATAAACCCTGTAGTGCCCCCCAGTGGCCGAAAATCTCCGGGGTTTCAGCTACCGGGGGTAGCTGAGATGCTGCAGATGATAAATCAGGCCGGTTTTTACCGATACCGGCTTTGTGATCACGGTTATACACAGTTTACCGGTGTATAACCATGATCACATAAACATATACAGAATCGCTGGTAAAAATACTGATTTCTCTGTCATGCCACAGGATCACACCTGTGGCATGACAGAGAAATGTCTGCCTTGTCTCTCGGTACCGGTACACAGCCCCCGGTACCGGTACAGAGCCTGCACTACCCTCCCCTTCTCCTAAAATGGCGCCGCTGCAGCCTCCTTCTGCAGATTCCTTTCTGATGTGACATGTGTGACATGTCACATCAGAGAGGGACCTAGTGCAGTGCCCTGCCCCCTGTTTCCACCCCGAACCGGCTCCCCTGAACCCCCGTTATCGTCCTCCTCCTCCTCTCTAAAATAGCGCCGCAGCGATCAGGAACCGCCAGCTGCCAACTCCTGCTCAATCCTCTCCAATGTGACATGTCACACATGTCACATCGGAGAGGGACCTAATGCACCCTGGCCCCCTGTTTCTAACCACCCCCCTGGTCATCCCCCGATCTTACCTGTCTTCATCTCCCTAGACTGGTGCGGCTCCTTCTGTCCCTGCCCTGTCTGCCGGCATCATGCGCAGACAGAGCAGATAATGCTCTGTCTGCTAATAGACAGCTAATGACCTGAGGTCATGGCTGGTCAGGATCCTTTGTTCACAAAGGGTCAATTGTGATCCCATGATGGGATCACAATTGACCCTTTGTGAACAAAGGATCCTGACCTGACATGACCTCACTGAGGTCATGAGCTGTCAGTCTATGCAGAGACTGCACTGTCTGTGATTAGACTGACAGCTCATGATCGCAGTGAGGTCATGTCAGGTCAGGTCAATGATGGGATCACAATTGACGCTTTGTGAACCAAGGATCCTGACCTGAAATCACCCTACTGAGGTCATTACCTGTCATTCTCCTGGAAGAATGCCAGATTTTATAGCATATGGGGACGCCCCCATATGCTGTAAAAGACTGGAAATCATCTAGGGACCTCCCACTGGACTACGTCAGACCTTCCTGCTGAACTATGTCGGACCTTCCTACTTGACTACATCGGATGCCAAAGAATAATAAAGATGGGGTCTAAATAGTGTCTGTGTTTTTTTCTAATAAAAATATTTTTTTCTGTCTTGTGTCTTCTTTACAATTTACTAGGGATTGTTAATGGCCCGGTCTAATATTGGCCAGACATTAAGAATCTTGGGCTTAGTGCCAGCTGCAAAAAAAGCTGGCATTAACCCCTTATTACCCAGTCTGCCACCGCTACACGGCAGCTGGAAGAGCTGGATACAGTGCTTCTATGAATGCGCCATTTTCTGGGGCAGCTGCGGACTGCAATTCGCAGTGGGGGGGCCCAGAAAGCTTGGGCCTTCCTACGCTGAGGATTCCAGCCCCCAGCTGCCTAGTTGTACCTGGCTGGCCCAAAAATGTGGCGAAGCCCACGCCATTTTTTTTTTTTAATAATTTAAAGAAATAATTTTAAAAAAATAGAGCTTCCCTATATTTTTGGTTTCAAGCCAGGTAAAACTAGGCAGAAGGGGTTGATGGCAGCCCGTAGCTGCCTGCTGTACCTGGCTGGACCAAAAATATGGCGAAGCCCCACGTAGGTTTTTTTTAAAAATTTAATAAAGAAATACTAAAAAAAAAAAGCAGGAGAGGAGACGACCAGGACACGGTGTCTCCGTATCTTGTGCACATGCTCTAAAAGTGAGAAATTGTGTGAAAAAAAGAAAATGTTCAATATGACTTTATCAAATTTTGTGAAGTAGCTGTAGGTTCCAAGTGTTCACTATACCCCTAGATATAATCCTTGAGGCGTCTAGTTTCCAAAATGGGGTCACTTGTGCGGGAGTTCCAATGTTTAGGCACATAGGAGCTCCCCATATGCGACATGGTGTCCGCTAACTATTGGAGCTAATTTCCATACAAATTGTTAGCGGACACCATGCCACATATGGAGAGCCCCTGTGTGCCTAAGCATTGGAGCTCCCCCACAAGTGACCCCATGTTGGAAACTAGACCCCCCAAGGAACATATCTAGATGCATAGTGAGCACTTTCAACCCCCAGGTGCTTCACAAATTAGTCCGTAAAAAGGAAAAAAAGAAGATTTTGTGGAAAAAAAAGTACTTTTTCATTTTTACGGATCAGTTTGTGAAGCACCTGGGGGTTCAAAATGTTCACTATGCATCTAGATAAGTTCCTTGGGGCTTCTAGTTTACAAAATGGGGTCACTTGTGGGAGAGCCCCAATGTTTAGGCACATAGGGGGTCTCCATACGTGACATGGTGTCCACTAACAATTGGAATTGTAAGTGGATACCATGTCGTGTATGGCGAGCCCCTGTGTGCCTAAACATTGGAGCTCCCCACAAGTGACCCCATTTTGGAAACTAGACACCCAAAGGAACTTATTTAGATGCATAGTGAGTGCTTTGAAACCCCATATGCTTCACAAATTGATCCGTAAAAATTAAAAGTACTTTTTTTTTCACAAAAATCTTTTTTCTTTTTACGGACTAATTTGTGAAGCACCTGGGGGTTCAAAGTGCTCCCACCCATCTAGATAAGTTCCTTGGGGCGTCTAGTTTCGAAAATAGGGTCACTTGTGGGGGAGCTCCAATGTTTAGGCACACAGGGGCTCTCCATATGTGACATGGTGTCCGCTAACAATTGGAGCTAATTTTCCATTCAAATTGTTAGCGGACACCATGTCGCGTATGGAGAGCTCCTGTGTGCCTAAACATTGGAGCTCCCCCACAAGTGACCCCATTTTGGAAACTTGACCCCCAAGGAACGTATCTATATGCATAGTGAGCACATTGAACTTTCTGGTGCTTTACAAATTGATCCGTAAAATTTAAAAAGTACTTTCTATTCCACAAAAATGTTCTTTTGTCCTCAATGTTTTCATTTTCACATGAGCAACAGGATAAAATGCATCCTAAAATTTGTTGGGCAATTTCTCCTGAGTACACCGATACCTCATATGCAGTCATAAACCACTGTTTGGGCGCACGGCAGGGCTCGAAAGGGAAGGAGCGCCATCTGACTTTTTGAATGGTAGATTAGCTTCAAAAGTCAAACTGCGCTCCCTCCCTTCTGAGCCCTGCCGTGCGCCCAAACAGTAGTTTATGACCACATATGAGGTATCAGTGTACTCAGGAGAAATTGGAGGAGGATGCATTTTATCCTGTTGCCCATGTGAAAATGAAAAAATTTAGGCTAAAAGAACATTTTTGTTGGAAAAATTAAAATGTCCATTTTTTGTTTCCACTTTGCTTTAGTTGCTGTGAAGCACCTGAAGGGTTAATAATCTTCTTGAATGTAGTTTTGAGTAACTTGAGGGGTGCAGTTTTTGGAATGGTGTCACTTTTGGGTGTTTTCTGTCATGTACACCCCTCAAAGGGACTTCAAATGTGATGTGGTCACTAAAAAAATGGTTTTGTAAATTTTGCTGGATAAATGAAAAATTGCTGAAGAACTTTGAACCCTTATAACTTCCTAACAATTTTTTTTTTTCCAAAATTAAGCTGATGTAAAGTAGACATGTGGGAAATCTTATTTATTAACTATTTTGCGTCACATATCTCTCTGGTTTAGCAGAATAAAAATTAAAAATTTGAAAATTGCTAAATTTTCAAAATCTTTGCCCATTTTTTTATATTTTCACAAATAAACACAAAAATTATCGACCTAAATTTACCACTAACATGAAGCCCAATATGTCACGAAAAAACAATCTCAGAATCGCTAGGATCCATTGGAGCGTTCCAGAGTTATAACCTCATAAAGGGACACTGGTCAGAATTGACAAAAAAGGTCTGGTCATTAAGGTGGAAATTGGCTCCGTCACTAAGGGGTTAAACTCTGTTTCAATAACTTTGTAAACAAAATAGAATATGGATCAGACATCTTTTGTTTTCATAAATGTACATATTCTAGCACCAAAGAAATGATGCAGTAGATTCCAAAAAATTATAATTTTGCATTTATCTGAAGTAAAATTGTTTCTCGCAGCTTTAAGCAGCATTGATTAATAAAATAGTTTTCTAGCGTTGAGCGTACCTGGGTTTGGCCGGAAATATTTTTGATGACCAAGTGCAGGTAAAACATAGCTGTGGGCTACAACCCTTAGCTGTCTGCTTTACTTTGGCTGGTTATCAAAATAGAGGGGACCCATCCCACATAATTTGTTTAATTATTTAAATAAATACATTTTAAAGAAAATGGCATTGACTGTGTTTCATTTTTCATAACCAGCCAAAGTAAAGCAGACAGCTGGGGCTGGTAGTATCAGGGTGGGAAGGGCCATGGTTATGTGACTCTTCCTTGCTACATCATGTTATCACACACAAACAAACACTGCACACACCCATGTATATAAACACACTTCCCATATGGTTCCTAACAGTCTGTTTTGTCTTCAGTTTCTCTAGACACCATTAGTTAAATGACCTTGGGTGACTTCATGGTCACATGACTGTGATGTCACCAAAGGTCCTAAAGCACTCCTAATGTTGAAATAAAAATGCTTGAGGACTCTAAGAGAGTGGAAGCCATGAGAAATTGCCCAGTGCATTGCCCCTTCTCTCTAATGCCAGTCATGCATACCAGCCTGTCTCATCTTCAGTTCCTCTAGACACTTATAGTTAAAGGACCTTTAGTGACCTCATGGTCAAATGACCAGTATGTCACCAAAGGTACTTAAGCAGTCTTTACTTTGGAATAGAAAAGTTTGGGGCCCCTAAGAGATTTAGAGCCCTGGGAATTTGACAGGTTTGCCCTTTTTCCCCCAACACCGGCCTTGACTGTAACTATGGCTTATTTTTGGAGTATGGCTTATATTTCAAACTTACTTTTAAAATCCTGTAAAATCCTGCTGATGCTTTTTTGGGGGGTATGATTTATTTTAGGAGAAACAAAGAATATAGCCTGTGCTTGTCTTTAACCTTAACAATCTTATCTAGCTCCAGTTTGTGCTATTAATTTCTTAAATGTTTTGTCAGTTGCATATAGTGATATTTAAGTAGTAGTAGGATCTTGGCATTTATCCATTTTGGCACTTAAGCCCATTTAGCTTCTCCTTTTTTACATGATTTGAGGGCTATCTATAGTTTTCATTACAAAAAGAGAGCGAGAGGGGCGCTTCTGTGCAAAATCAGAGGGGTGAGCGTTGACTAACGGTGCATGGGAGTTATCACTAACCTTCCCAGGTTATGCAGCCTGCATAACCCGGTGATCTATAGTTTTCATGGCAAACAGCAGCCTGAAAGCCTCCATCACAAATAGCTTAGCGCACTTATAAAGCACAGCAACAGGCACAATTAAAATAGTTTCTTTTTTATATTTCAATTTTTTTTAGCCACTTGAAATTAAAGAAAAACTGCATGTTCAGTATTGATGTACTTCTACTGAGCTGAAGAATCAATTTACATCAACTTTATCACGTAATAAACACAGATTTGCTATTTTGCAATTTGGCTTTTTTATTCCAATTAGTTAGTACATGTCATGGTAGAATGAGTACTGTTATTCAAAAGAACGACTTGTCCCCATAAAAAAGCCCCTGTAAAACTATATCAATGGGAAAATAAAAAACGTATGGCTTTTGAATAAAAGGATAGAAAAATGAAGTGCAAAAACAGAAAATTGCCATGTTGGGAAAGGGTTAAAAAAATGAAATCCCTTTCCCAAGAATTCCACACTAAAAATTCTAAAAATGTACACAGCCAAAAGCCAGCATCCGAGACGGTAGTGTTATATAGACTGTTACCTATTAATTATCAGATGTGCATTGTTTGCAGCATACACTTTGTGTAATAAAAAGTTACAGTTAAATGTCTAGATTTGTATTTTGATACCAAGAAAATCTGCCCCTTCACAATTGAAATTGTTACTGACACTGATTTTAGATCTTTTTTTAATGGTGACTTACTGCTGTTTATTAGTGAACTAAAAATAAAGAAAAAACTGTGTAACTGGAAATAAAATATGAATGTTCTGACTTAAGGTACCGTTACACGGTACGAAATTGTGAACGATATCGTTCACAACGTCACGGGTTTGAGTCTTTGAAACAACATCGTTAGGACGTCGTTGTGTGTAACACGGGATACGACTACGATAAATCGTTGGATCACTGATCCAGATTTGAGAACATGTTCTCAAATCAAACGATCCTCGATCAGACGAACCTGCTGCATCGTTGTGTGTGACACCGCGATAATGATATCGCTAATGACTTCTCCTATTCACAGTGAACAAGTATCGTTTGCTGGGTTGTGCGAACGATAGCTGCTCGCCACATCGTTGGTGCGTCGTCCACGATATCTAGACCAACGATGTCAAAAAGATGTCCTAACGACCAAAATCGTTGGTGATATCTTAACGACATTGAACGTGTAACGGTACCTTTACCCATGTAATGAGACCGGCTATTTAAAAGACTTATAGGTAATATTCAAAGAAGAAATGGCCACCTAGCTTCATCTTGGATTGATTGATGGCTCTCCCTCTCTCACTGAGTTTAAGAGGCTTGACAAACAAGCTGAGCCAGGCAGTTAAAAGAAACCTGTCATGTGAAAAATGCTATTAACCTGCAGATATGCGGATAATTTGCAGGTTAATAGCATTACTGACACCATACGACTACCACAAAGAGGGCCATGATGCCAGGAGGAAATTATATTTATTCCTCCAGGCTGCCTCAGGTTATAAGTTATAGAGGAGTGGCAGGCTGATTTCATTCACGAGTCAATGTATACATTGATGGCTATAACCGTGCCCCCAGCATTAACTGACAACCGGCTCTGTACTGCTGCAATGCTGGAGAAGTGGTTGCAGCCGTCGCCTACTATACATTGACTGTGAATGAAATCAAGCCTGCCACTCCTCTAAACTTAAAACCTGAGGATGCCTGGAGGAATAAATGTAGATCCTTCCTGGCAGCATGGCCCTCTATTATACTCTGGGCTGTCAGTGATTCCGTGCTTGCCATGCACTTATTTCTGAAAGCTTGAGCCAGCCGGTAGGAATAAAGCTAATTTCCAAGTGGTTGTACAGCATCAGAAACTATTAACCTGCGCATTAACCCCATCTGTAGGTTAATAGCTGTTTTACATGACAAGTTCCCTTTAAAACTGAATAGGGACTTCCTAAAAGGCATCTTTTAGACAGTTTTAATAATTTACACTACCGTGTTTCTTTCTGCACGCTGCAGCCAATCAGAACCTGCTGGCTGACTGCTCCGCCATGACAATTGTCTTTTGAAACTGTATTTCTTTTAAAATGATGCGGTATAACCAAGCAAAAGAAAGCTTTTATGCTAAGGAATCCTATTGCCTTTTCATACTGTCTAAAGTTGGGTTAGAAAAAAGGTTCAATTTAGATGCATTATTGAGAAAAAAAAATGGAAGCTGGCAACACAGGATAAAAAATGTGATAAAACAATGCAGGATTCTGTGCACTGTTCACATAGAATTTCTCTGATTGTTTTGATATTTGCTTTTTTAAGTGCATTTAAAATTGAAAATCTGGAATTAGTTTTCTAAAATCCCACTTTATAAAACACTTTCATTGTAAAAAGAATGTCAAAAACGATCCTCTAACAATGGATAAGCTGCAGGTACACAGATGCCATCTACTTGAACACTTAGCAAGCTCTGAAGTGGAAAACATATTATGTTTTAATGTCATGATTGTACCTTATTATAATTGCAGCCCGTATCAAAAATAACCAGCATTATGTTCACAGATAATTTCAATCACCATAGTCCTCCTCTAATTATTTTTGACAAATGAAGCAAGAAAAAAGAATGACGATGGTGATGAAAGCGACTTCTTGCTTTTTCATAAAGATCTGGAATACTAATTTCTTTCCAAATTGTAAATGTGTAAAAGGGGTATGAATTAAAGGAAAACTCTATACAAAAATCATAAACACATACTTAGTATGGTTGAAAATAGACAAGTCCATCAAGTCCAACTAGGGAACTAAGGATGGATAAAGTGGGGATAATGTATATACTTACATCATGACCTAGTCTGCCCTAAAGAGTTAGTATTGCCTTCCCGATCCTTAGCATCGATCAACAGTATAGACATCCAGAAAAATAATTTTATACATGCATATATAAGTACCGGTATTTCTATTATGTGAATGAAATCTACTCAAAATTTACCAAACACCACATTTTGTATATCAAAAGGTTAAAAAATAGAAAAAATATTATACTCCTCTTACAACTCAACTCTACAGCCTATCTATTCCTCACCGTCACAATTCTGGTCTTTCCCGTATCCTGTGATCTTCAGAGCACACGTTGAATTCATGCATGCCATAGGGGTGGGATGTCCAGCAGAGTATTAGTGCTCTCACAAGACCTTGGTTTGAGGTGACAGTGAATGGGTTGTAGCAGATCATCACAGTCAACCTGGATATAATCACTGCATACTCTTAATAATTTGCAACTAAAGTGTTTAATGGTGGATAGAAACCAAATTGTTACCATGGGGTTAAAGGGAATCTGTCACCCCCTTTGAGCATTTTAAACTGTGCCCACCAGCTTACACATGATGTAAATGGGGTTCTAGTAACCCCTGTTTGTGCCCAGACTGAACCCTCATACCTGTGAAAACAACTTTTTGAACTTTTATTGTGTCCAGCGGTGGCCTACCATTAAGTCACGGAGGCTGCTATATGGTCATGGTGGCTAAACCCCTCGCCGCCCCCCGGGCTGCAAAACCCACACAGCATGTTTTAAACTTTTCGACCCTCCTCTGGCCGGCATAGTGGAGCGGGTGTCCTGCATTCCATAGAACATAGTGCAGATGTCTTGCTTCAGTAACAATCTCGCAAGATGTCGGCACTATGCATGGACACCCGATCCACTGCACAAGCGTGAGTGCCGCTGTAAGTGCTGACATCTCACGAGATTAGTGAAGTCATCTGCTCTATGTTCTGTGGACACCAGTTCCACTGCACCTGCGCGATTGCTCTTGTCACTCAAGCGCTGGCCAGAGGAGGGGCGAGAAGTTTAAAATATGCTGGCTTAGGTTTTCCATCCCGCATGGGCAGCGAGGGTTTTAGTCACCATGACCATATAGCAGCCTCCGTGACTCAATAGGAGGCCACCGCTGGACACAATAAAAGTTGTTTTTTCACAGGTATGAGGGTCAGTCTGGGCACATACAGGGGTTACTAGAACCCAATTTACATCATGTGTAAGCTGGTGGGCACAGTTTAAAATGTCTAAATTGGGTGACAGGTTCCTTCAAGGTTTTTATCAGTGCAGTCTTGATCACCAAGTTGCTAGAAGTAAGAGATACAAAAATAAGTGTAAACATAAAAATAAGGTACATACAATATTACAGAGCTACATGCCTCAACAGTTAGACATAGTGCATGTAGTGTCTTCGAAATTTGTATACAAACAAGAAAGCATATGCAAATGCATATACATAGAAAGCACAAGTTGAGTGCATATGGAATACATTGGACATAGGCCAGGTTCACACATACAAATCCGTTTTTTAAGCCCTTAGAAAAACGGATGTGTTATTCTAAGGGTGCCAATAGTGTCCCCTGAGGTCCTGGACATTTTTGCAAATTTTGGGACTTAGTAATTTTTTCATGAAAAACGCATATGCGTTAACACATGTGTTAACGCAGGTGTCTATATGTACCATGCGTTAACGCATGAATTTCCCATAGGGCCCCATGTTAAAAAAAGCATGCGTTTTTTGAAAGCACCCCAAAAACGCAGCTAGTAGCGTTTTTGGGCTGCTGCATTAAAGCACATACATTTTTAAAAAAACGCACACACATGCGTTAACGCATATGCCTTTTTGGACTTTTGGATATTCCCAAAAACAGATTTAAGGCAAAAACGGATGGTATGTGTGAACCTGGTCATAAGGTTGCATTCTAATCACCAGTTCAATTAGTGAAAATCAGTATTGACTCATATGAAGAACATGAGATATTATTTATGAAAATGTCTAATGCACATCCAGAGAAAATGACAAAGAATGTGTATGAATAACCATACATGAGTTACAGAAGTCATAGTTGTAGAAAAAAAAGGGGTGAGGGTATCACTGTATGGTATTAGATTATGTAGTTAATTTCGTTGGGGGTCGGTTAATCCAAAATTAAAGTTGTATGTTCTCAAGATATTTTATTATCCCCTTCACCTCCATTCGATTTTCCATTTTTTGTTTTTGGCTCCCATTCTTCCAACAGCCATAACTTTTTTTCAGTCATTATAGACATATGAGGGTTTATTTTTGTAGGATGAATTTTACTTTTGAGCGACATCTTTCATTTTGCAATATAGTGAACAGAAAAATGAGAAAAAGAATCAAAGTGTGGTAAAATTGCAAGAAAGAAGTGCTAATGTGACACCCCTGCGGGGATTGCCACAGGACCCATTGGTGCAGGGAAGGATGTACACCTTGGCACACACAGCACCCAACACTCCCACCCCAAGCCTAGAGGGGGAGCTTCACTGGCTGCCCTTAAGCCAGATCCCCTATAAAGATCCAGGTCTGAGGGAGGAGTCAGGACAGTTAGGACTGAAGAACAGTTAGGACAGAAGGTCAGCTAGGACTGAAGAGTCTAGAGGGGTTGGTTGCTGGGATTAGGCCAGAACCAGAGAGAACTGACCCAGCTGTGCGGTGCCCTAGAGAGAAGGATGAAGGCCAGTGGGAGTACAGAAAGAAGAAGGGAACATATTGGTTACCCTTAAGGTACCTTTATTGCTATATTGCTAGGCAATTTCACTGGCATTTTGCTGGTTGCAGTGAAATCATGGACATATTGTTCCATTTGTACACAGCAACAAAATAGAACAATGTGTCCATGATTTCACTGCAACCAGCAAATTGCCAGTGAAATTGCCTAGCAATATTGCTGTGTGTGAAAGTACCTTTATAGTTCACCCAGACACCAGGATCCGTGTCTGCAATTATTGACTTATGACAGAGAAACCCTGGAGAAACAGGAGGATCTAGTTCCCCCTGAAGCTCAGAAAGCACAGTGCCCAAACGCGACCAGCTTAGGACCAGGGACCTCAAGGAACTTATAGGGATCCTAAGAGGAGGTCCTCACCGGTAGTTGTGAAAGGAGCATCCTGAGGAGAACAGAGCGGCAGATCTAGATTTAGGCAGATCTACCCAAAGTTATCACTAGTACACACAGAGAAGGCCTCACAACTCTCCAAGGTGGCCGAAACCCATGATTCTGCCACTACCATGTTTGACACCGGGGATGGTGTTTTGAGGGTGATGAGCTGTGTTGATTTTACGTCAAACATATCGTTTTGCATTGTGGCCAAAAAGTTTGATTTTGGTTTCATCTGACCAGAGCCCTTATTCCACATGTTTGGTGTCTCCCAGGTGGCTTGTGGCAGATTTCAAACGAGACTTTTTACGGATATCTTTGAGAAATGGCTTTCTTCTTGCCACTCCTCAATAAAGTCCAAATTTCTGCAGTGTACGACTGATTGTTGTCCTATGGACAGACTCTCCTACCTCAGCTGTAGATCTCTGCAGTTCATCCAGAGTGATCATGGGCCTTTTGGCTGCATCTCTGATCAGTCTTCTCCTTATTTGAGATGAAAGATTAGAGGGACGACCAGGTCTTGGTAGATTGGTCTGATACTCCTTCCATTTCAATATGACAGTGCTCCTTGAGATGTTTAAAACTTAGGAAATCTTTTCGTATCCAAATCGGCTTTAAACTTCGCCACAAAAGTATCTCGGACCTGCCTGGTGTGTTCCTTGGTCTTCATGATGCTCTCTGCTCTTGAAACTGAACCCTGAGACTATCACAGAGCAGGTGCATTTATACAGAGACTTGATTACACACAGATGGATTCTATTTATCATTCCCAGTCATTTATGACAACATTGGATCATTCAGAGATCCTCACTGAACTTCTGGAGTGAGTTTACTGCACTGAAAGTAAAGGGGCCGAATAATATTGCACACCCCACTTTTCAGTTTTTTATTTGTTTAAAAATTTAAAATATCCAATAAATTTTGTTCCACTTCACGATTGTGTCCCACTTGTTGATTCTTCGCAAAAAAATTGGAATGTATATCTTTATGTTTGAAGCCTGAAATGTGGCAAAAAGTTGAAAAGTTCAAGTGGGCCAAATACTTTCACAAGGCACTGTATGTTCAAGATGCTCTGTCGAATTGGCCTGAGATCTAACACTAAACAAAAATCACCCTGGTTAATGAATGTGTCTGCTTATATCCACTTGATCATTCATTGCATGATATTGGGGACGTCACGATTGGTGGAATAAGACTGTGCTCTCATTGACTAGATTTCAAGCTGCCTGGACAATGTTCATTTAAATGATATGGGCAGAGAGGGGCCAAGGAGGGTGATATTTAGAATGCCATCCTGACCACAAACAATGGTGGCAGATGTAGTTTACATAGAATCAGCAATACACATAGTAATACAAAGGACTTTTAGGAAGATTAAGTTCTCTGGCCTTTTATGATAAGAGGTGAGATAATTACATTACACACGTTAAACACTACCAGATATCTACAAGACTTGTAGGAACAATGAGTGGGCCATAACAAGGTAGAAAACAAAATACAAATACTGTCTGGCTACATAAGAAGCCATCCTATGTTATACATTAAAGAAGTCCCTTTTGTCACAATATCCACCAGAAATATCACACTTAAAGTCCCCCACATTGAGCTAGGACCCAAGTTTATTGCTCCATATGATATAACTAAGTTGGTCAATCCAACACTCTACCATTTTCAACTTTTTCTTTATTTCTAGATTTTCAACCTTAAAATTGAGGTTTCCAAAAGTATTGATCCTAAGGGGCTCTGTGCAATATCTTGTACATTAGAAAAGCAATGGGCCAGAGTAAGGGTGCCGTCACATTTGGCGATGTTCTAGCGATCCCGACAATGATACGACCTGGTAAGGATCGCTGGAACGTCGCTATGTGGTCGCTGGGAGATTCAAACAGGCAGATCTACTCAACGACGCAGCAACAATACGGTGACCCATATAACGACCTCGGCGGTCGCTGGGACCCTGTCACACAGCAGCTAGTCTGACGACTCAGGCCAATGTGGCTGAGTTCTGAGTCGCCAACGAGGTAATTGTTAAGGCGTCAAACACACCAATGCATGCTGGCCAGCGGGAGCCCAACAATCAAAAAGTGGTCCAGGCCATTTCGACACGATCCGATCTCACAACGGGGGCCTGGTCGCTGCTACGTGTCAAACATAGCGAGATCGCTGGCGAGGTCGCTGTTACGTCACAAAACCTGTGATACAACAGTGATCTCGCTATGTATAATGGGGGCTTTAAGCTCTTGAGTATCAGATAATCACATCAATGCCAACAATCTTATCAAGAGGTTTTGTCTTTCCCTAATCTCATCCTTAGGGTTTGAAGGTCTCTCACAAGAAGAAGGAAAAGTGGCATCCATGTTAATACTTGACTTTTCTGTTAATGATTCATTATGGACAATGTAGGGTGACATTTCCCTGGTAATTGTGATGTTGTACCAGGCAGGGGACTAGGGGTTATTTCTTTGCTTTGGTTCCTTATTACATAATTTTATGAACCCAGGGTGGAGTTAGATTATATATACTTTTGAGTCTCTGTCTCCTTGCCATTTATAAGTCCTTCATATTCTGGTTCATAATGCTGTGCTTAGATTTGATAGTTTTATTGTTTGCCTGTTTAAGGACTCATCTGGTTTACTGACTATTCTTATTTATAATTTTACAACTTGTCTTTACCTCCTGATTTTGACCCAGCAACCTCACAATTCCTGCTAAATTGCTCTACTGACCACAAACTATTCTGAGGACTCAACACAGGTTCCATTTTTTTGTCTACATACCTTTAGAGGTGTTAAAGGTGTAAGTCTCTGACCACCCTGGATCCTGATAGTTGGTATAGCCAAGCCATCACAAAGCCTGTCTATGAAAGGCCTTTTTTGAGCTTCTATGAGTCCTTTTACACGTCACAGATACTTACCTGCTCATCCTGACCCACTCCTCAACACTCCATGTCTACTTAACTAATTGCTTGCCTAATGATAATTTTAGTCCACTTAATATAGACAATTGCTCTAAGTGTTACGTTTTTCTTCCAGAAGTATAATGTGAGCTTCCAGGTAAGTAACATGCTCACATTTTCACATTTTGAAAATTACTAGTATTGAAATAAAAACATGAATTTGTGGTAAGCTGTCACAGGATGGCTATGCGGTATTTGTCTGTGTGTGGCCACCTATTGGTTGGGATATGAATTGCAGTCTGTCAAGTGCTTTGCAGAAAATATTGCAGTATTGCTTAATATGTGTCTTTTGGGAAATTGGAGTGTGTAGCCAAATTCTATCAATTGTAAAGGTTGACACATCTGCATCTCAGTGACACATGTAATATTGTGTTGACATAATAATAAAATTAAAGAGAATTACGCTCTGATACCTCAACATGACAGTGTCAGATTATAGATAAATATATTTATTATATTTAATGTTTAATGAGAGTTCAGATTGAATTTGAAAATGTATCATGTTTATCTAAGCATTACAACTAAATTCCTTTTGGTTACATTAAATAAGTGCCGTAATCCTCCATCATTTTTACTGGATGGATAAGCAAAGCAGTTATATGTTCATTAATTCAATGATAGATCTCTCTCTGAGGATGGAATACTGTCAATTACACAAAATTAAACTGACTTAGTGGGAAATTAAAGCAGTGATATGAAAATTATCCCAGACACCATTGCACTTACTGCTGTTATGTCTGCTGTATTTTATAATTTATTGAAGCTTTTTGGGGTGCAGTATACTATTTTCTCTGGCAAATTAAATATACCGTATATACTCGTGTATAAGCCGAGTTTTTCAGCCCAAAAATTGGGCTGAAAAGTCCCCCCCTCGGCTTATACACGGGTCATACGGTATGCTCTGGGGGGGGGCTGTGACCGGGGGCTGGAGGAGGCAGGAGGGGGCCGCGGTAACCGCAGGCGGTCACGTGGGGTCGCCTCATTAGTGCAATGAATATACACAGCATCCCCCCGTCCATCAACGGCGGGGGGATGCCGTGCATATTGCAATACACAGCCCCCTCCCTCCTTATTATGGGACCCCCGGTTAGTAATAAACAGCCCCCCCTCCTTATCATGTCCACCCCCAGGCTGCGGCAAGCTGTCAAAATAACAAACTTTCATACATCACCTTCCGGCGCAGCTCCTCCGCTCCTCCGGTCCTCCGCTCCTCCGCTCGCCGGCTTCTTCTTCCTGATTGTGCCGGTGTCATGTGACCGGGCGCAGGAGATGACGTCATTTCCTGCGCGCGGTCACAGAAGCCGGCACAAGAAGAAGAAGAAGTCGGGACCGGAGGAGCGGAGGACCGGAGGAGCGGAGGAGCTGCGCCGGAAGGTGATGTATGAAAGTTTGTTATTTTGACAGCTTGCCGCAGCCTGGGGGGGACATGATAAGGAGGTGGGGGGCTGTTTACTACCACTGGGGCTGTAGGATACTATCACTGGGGCTGTATACTACCACTGGGGCTGCTGGATACAACCACTGGGGCTGTATATACCTCTGGGGCTGCTGTATACTACACTGGGGCTGTATATACCACTGGGGCTGCTGGATACAACCACTGGGGCTGTATATACCTCTGGGGCTGCTGTATACTACCACTGGGGCTGTATATACCTCTGGGGCTGCTGTATACTACCACTGGGGCTGTATATACCTCTGGGGCTGCTGGATACTACCACTGGGGCTGTATATACCCCTGGGGCTGCTGTATACTACCACTGGGGCTGTATATACCTCTGGGGCTGCTGTATACTACCACTGGGGCTGTATATACCTCTGGGGCTGCTGTATACTACCACTGGGGCTGTATATACCTCTGGGGCTGCTGTATACTACCACTGGGGCTGTATATACCTCTGGGGCTGCTGTATACTACCACTGGGGCTGTATATACCTCTGGGGCTGCTGTATACTACCACTGGGGCTGTATATACCTCTGGGGCTGCTGTATACTACCACTGGGGCTGTATATACCTCTGGGGCTGCTGTATACTACCACTGGGGCTGTATATACCTCTGGGGCTGCTGTATACTACCACTGGGGCTGTATATACCTCTGGGGCTGCTGGATACTACCACTGGGGCTGTATATACCCCTGGGGCTGCTGTATACTACCACTGGGGCTGTATATACCTCTGGGGCTGCTGTATACTACCACTGGGGCTGTATATACCTCTGGGGCTGCTGTATACTACCACTGGGGCTGTATATACCTCTGGGGCTGCTGGATACTTCCACTGGGGCTGCTGTATACTACCACTGGGGCTGTATATACCTCTGGGGCTGCTGTATACTACCACTGGGGCTGTATATACCTCTGGGGCTGCTGCTGTATACTACCTCTGGGGCTGCTGTATACTACCACTGGGGCTGCTGTGTATACCTTTGGGGCTGCTGTATACTACCTCTGGGGCTGCTGTATACTACCTCTGGGGATGCTGTATACTACCACTGGGGCTGTATATACCTCTGGGGCTGCTGTATACTACCACTGGGGCTGTATATACCACTGGGCTGCTGTATACTAATCACTGGGGCTGCTGCTGCTGTATATACCACTGGGGCTGTATATACCACTGGGGCTGCTGTATACACCTCGGGGCTGGTGTATACTACCACTGGGGCTGCTGTATATACCTCTGGGGCTGCTGTATACCACACTGCTGGGGGCTGTATACCTGTGCTGGGGTCCACCCTCGGCTTATACATGAGTCAATAGGTTTTCCCAGGTTTTGGGGGCAAAAGTAGGGGGGTCGGCTTATACACGGGTCGGCTTATACACGAGTATATACGGTAATGTTAATAATTAATAAAATTATATATGCAAAGTACTTAATCAAATTAATCTATAAATGTTGCTTAATATTACATGTAACATATTTAGCATATAAATTGTAAAATCATAACAGTTAATACTAGAGATGAGCAGATTTATTCAACTGAAGTTTAATTCTACTCGAATATACAAAAAAATATAGCATTTTTTGAGAATACAGATGTTTGCAAATTTAATTTGCGACAATTTAAGGTACCGTTACATGCTTCAATGCTGAATGTCATTAGGACATCGTTTTGACATCGTTGATGAGATGTCCCACATGTAGATATCGTGGACGATGCCCCAAGGATCCAGCGAGCAGGTATCTTTCATACAACCCAGTGAAAGATACTTGTTCATTGATGTGAATGGGCGAAGTCGTGAATGACATCGTTATCATCGTGTCACACACAACGATGCAGTAGGTTGGCTGATCGTGGATTGTCTGATTTAAGAACATGTTCTCAAATCTGTGATATACGATCCTACCATTTATCGTAGTCATATCACGGTGTTAAATACAACGGCGTCCTAACAATGTCGTTTCAATGCCTCCAAACCTGTGACGTTTGAGCGATATCGTTCACGATATCTTATCGTGTAAGTGTACCTTTAGTAGTTTGCAATCCGGCAAGCCGACATTTTACTGGACCTTAGACAGCCAGCAAAACTTTAATAATAAATAAATAAACTTGTGATATTACTGCTCACCTCTTTAGTCCCTCCATTGCTCATTGTGTGCCGTCTGGTCTGGGGAAAGTGTATAAGAAAGGAATGGCGGTTTCTGGGGCGCTCAAAGAAGGAGGCACAGGAATAGGTTATAAATACTTTCATTTACTTTGCAACAAAAAAGAGGTCTTCACAACGTGTTTCAGTGGTAAACTCCGCCTTCATCAGGTGATATAAAATAGGAAGGGGGAACAAGAGGCGCAATAGTGCCCTATCACTCAGACACTAAGAGATGAGAGGTATATTGTCAAAACCACTCACCTATTCCAGTTGTGATGACCCACAACTGGCTTGAAGGCATATAATCAATACCGGCTGCTGCAGGACCTCCACCAACCACTCGCACGTGGGAAGACTCTCAGGAAGCTGGGAAAAGGTGTGTGACAGTCCGCGCCACCGGGTACCAAAGAAATCACCTGGGATGCAGGAAGTTATTTCAAGCTTTGTCTTTATTCTCCAACATGTTTCAGCGCTCCACCTGGCGCCTTCCTTAGGGATATTCAACTATATCCCTGAGGAAGGCGCCAGGTGGAGCGCTGAAACATGTTGGAGAATAAAGACAAAGCTTGAAATAACTTCCTGCATCCCAGGAGATTTCTTTGGTACCCGGTGGCGCGGACTGTCACACACCTTTTCCCAGCTTCATCAGGTGATGACCTCAAATAACACTCCAGATTTTTATAGGGTGAAATTATAATGACATCATTAACTATAGCACTTCCAATAGATTCTTTAAAGGGGAATACAAACCGGTGTGCTGTACAAGCCTGTTCCCCGCAGTCACCAGGATTTCACTAGGATACAAGCCTGTTCCCCGCAGTCACCAGGATTTCACTAGAATACAAGCCTGTTCCCTGCAGTCACCAGGATTTCACTAGGAGCGCCCCTCTGCTCTCTATTCTGTTTATCACTAGCGTCTGGTCTGGGGAAGACATAGACATCTTGTTCTCAATATTCCCCTCACAGAATTAATAAACACAGAACTTAAACACATGCTAAAAAAGAAGAAAGAAATGTTTATCAAATTGAAAGAGGGAGGCATATCTAAAGAAGATTATACTTCAGTCTGCAAAGCCTGCAGGGCACGCATCAGATTACCTGAAACTGATAATGAATTAAGGCTTGCAAGAGACATCAGAACCAATAAAAAAGGATTTTGGGAGTTATGTCAAAAGTAAAAGAAAAGTTGCAAAGGATCTTTACAGAAACAAAATGGTGAAGTGATTAAAAATGATGATGAGCAGGTTGAACTTTTAAATTGCTATTTTGTATCTGTTTTTTCTCAGAAGGGGTTCAACATTAGTCCGCCTCCACGGGGTATACCCTGGGTAACGCTAAAGGACTAACAATTTTGACAACTGAACAATTAAATGACATTTAGATAGTCCTGGTCAATATATTTTACATCATACTTGATAATCAACAAAGGATCAACTTTCTGCGGCTCCTCTTGGGGTTCTTCAACACCTGTCTTCAGAATATCTACCCTTGCCTTGGGTACTCTGCTGCAGAATATTGTGCACCAGTATGGTTGAATAGTTGTCATGTGAATGCAATCGACACTCAGCTGAACAACTCTATGTGCATAATATCTGGTGCTATCAGACCTACACCCATCCACTGGTTACCTGTATTGAGCCATATCACACCTGCAAACCTGAGAAGACAAAAGCTCCTACTTAAAGAATACACCAAAGAAGTAAATAATGAAAACCTCCCAATACATCAAAATATCCAAGGTTTTCAAATACAGCGACTGAAATCAAGACATCCATCCATCCGAACTGCAATTACCCTGTATAAACACGATCTCAATTCAGAAGAGAAATGGTGAGAACTTGGGTCAGTGCAGTAGACAGTGCGCTTCAAACATTTCCTCACTCACAAAATCCACCACCAGGATTCAATCTACCAAGGAAAACCTGGGTCACTGCTGAATTCGTATTAGAACAAACTTTGGTGTCTGTGCAGATCTTATGCATTAGTGGGGAAAATCTGACTCTCCTGCCTGTGACTGCAGGGCTGACCCTTTCAGAACAATTCAGTACATTTTTGAGGAGCTTCCCCTCAGATCTTACATGGTGACAAGAATGATTTCTACACTGGAATGTTATTGCATGCATAAAAAACCTTAGTATCCAATTCTGTTTTCTGTTCCTTTGTTCCTGTCAGTCACTATTTATTATTCATCATTCATTCTTATATGATGTTAAAATATATGTTCATAAGATTTATCATGACACCCATGGTCCTCCATATATTATAATGCACCCCTCAAAGGCCTCCATATTTTATAAAGCACACACCATATTCCTCCATATATTATACTGCACACCGAACAGTCCTCCACATTGCATTATGCACATTCCATAGTCTTCAATATTTTATGCACACTTCACAGGCTCCTTGCTGTATATTCAGTCTTATAAGTTTCCATATTGAATAATGCACACACCCGTTAGAAATTCATATAATATAATGCACCCCCACAGTTCTCCATATTGAATAATGCACCCCATTGTCCTACATAAAATATAATGTACCCCAATAGTCCTTCATTTTTGATTTATATACACCCTAAAGGCACCTGTGTATATATATATATATATATATATATATAATATATATATATATTATACAGAATTGTGCAATGCACCCCCATAGTTCTTTATATAATATAATGCACACCCCATAATCATCCATACAGTATTACGACCATCAGTGTACTCATTGATGAGAAAAATAAATACTTGCATCCCGTCATCTCTGTTCCACCTTCAATAGTGAGAGGTCTGCAGCTCTGCTCATCTATGCTCAGCAGGCCTCAGAAGTGACATCATGCTTACTGTGCTGAGATGTCAGACAACAGGGCAGAATGATAAAAGAGGGAGTGTCAGTGGAGCGCTCCTGCTTTATTTATTGGTTTCAATTTTATCAGTATCCAGGATGCTGATACAGTTGAATGGGTGAGGGACTAGGTACCAGTTTGGCACTGGCATCGATCCCCCCTCAACTCATGGCCCCACTTGTTGATGCATAGTTGGATGCTATTAGCTGTATGCCACCGCTCTTATGGTTTCTATTTAATTCAGTTGGAGGCACAGCCTGTAAGAAAAAGTTTGCAATAAAATTTAAATCAGCATATTGCATTTCAACAAATATCTATATTAATAATTGCAAGTCATTTGAATAATTTAAAAAAACTTAAGAAACTGATAGTTGACTTCTACCAAGAGATTGAAGGCCTAGTTACATTTTCTGCTTTCCGAAACACTAGAAAATTACAGCTACCAATAATAGTCTGCTGTACTCAGCTATGGAAGTCGCTTCCAAGCACTTCACTGCTCTTTGAATGATTATAACATATTATGTGGCATTAACATTTGTCTTTCCTTCATTAAAGATCTCAGAGTCAAGAAAGCTCAATTGAGTTGGAAATTTGATGTGAATATATAAGACCTGCTTTTCACCAGGTCAATAGTTCATCACTCAAGTTCATTCCATTACATTATTGGACTATATTTAATTCATTCATTGATCATATTTGTCCTTTCTTGTGATGTAAACTCTGGCTGCATTCTAATGAAATCGTCACATTGCTTTCATAAGATAAAATACAAGGGAATGTAATTCTTGAATCGTAAATTAATTCTATACACAGCACTGAAAAATAAAACAGACAACCAACAGTACGTCTGGAGTATAGATCACAACTTTTATCAAATCTTTTATAATAAAGTTACTAAAATATTAATAGGGGTCATTTCACTTTCTTGGTTTTAGTGAAATGTGTATACTCAATACAATATCAATTATTGAGCATCTTTAACCTTTCAACTTATAAAGCAAAAGCCTGAAGTGAAATGCCAAAACATTGCAGGATAGGTTTTAGGATAAGTTATGAACTGTACAGACAGATCACGGTCTTGACCCAGGTTGGACATTGTTAGAAAGAGCTGTACCAAAAAGTAACAGACAAACTAGAAGCCGGTTAATAGAATGCATTGATAACTTTCATCAACATATTAAAAAGAACCTGTCAACTCTCCTTACTTCTTTTTTTTTCAGTAAAAATATGTATTCTCTTTAAAAAAACAGCTCTAGAATATAGTTTTAAAGACCTTTGATACCTCTTTATATCTTGCTGAATTGACAATTGTCTTTTTCTAGTTGGAGGGTTGCTTAAACTGAATAATATTCAGAGATGACAGTGCCTGATGTGGCACCCTGCCCTAACAGGTAGCCACAGGACAACCTAGTGCATTGAGGGATTTCTACAAAAGGTAACCTACACACTCAAAACCTTCCACCTAGGGTTGTAGGGGGAGCTCCACTTGCTGTCTTTAAGCAAGATTGTGGCGCCCCTCTGGCAGGATGCCACAGGAAGGTACTGCATCCCAAACAAAAGTGCCTCCATAGTCACAGGTAGAGGGGGGAGCTACAGAGTCTGTAACTAAAATCACAAGATCCCAATCACAGCCACCCTAGCACCAGGGACTGTATATTCAGTAGGTCCCAGGGGGGTGGAGCTCAGCAGAGAGGGAGACGTGACGTAAGTGACAGTGACAGTTGACATCAGTCAGTCAGATGGTGAGAGGAACTGAAAGAGGACGGACGCAGCTGAGACAGCAGCTCTGATAGGAGGGTGCCTTAAACCTAAAGAGGTACCAAGACAAGAAAAGGGGCACACCAGACTTGGTGACAGCAGTCTGGAGTGTCCAGGTCACCACCAGTGTACCGGAACTGAGGTGGTTTGCCAGGTTTATCCCAAACCACTGACCGGCAGGCTGTGATCCTGATAAGGAGTCACAGCACCCATCAAGAAGTTCAACATCTGTCCCATAGCCGGGTTCAAGATGCTGACAAGTGAAAAGAAACTTTAAGCAACAGACCCTGAGGACCAGAGACTAGACTTGTGAGTGGGGAAGTAAAGAGCTAAAAGAGCCCTTAAGAGCAGGACCGAGGAAAGTGTAGAAGGGTGTCTAAGGCAGACTCTGTGGCGAACCTCAAAGCCAGTGTCAACTAACCCCTGGAATCTGGACTGTACCATGTACCTTAAATATCTGCCTGGTACCAGTAAAAAGAACTGTTTGAGCTGATCTGGACTCTGTCTCTAGTTAATCCGTCACCTAAAAGACCTCAACAACACCTGAGAGGTAAAGAATACTAATCTCCTGATCCACCCCACTGCCCTGAGGTAAAGCTCCGCCTGTGGGGAGCTGTACTACCCAAAGCTGCATCACCATCATCTCAGCGGCTGGCTGCAGCGCTGGTAACTATATTACCAGGTACTACAGGTGGCGTCATGTATAATAATCCCCCATCTCAAATAGTTTTCCCCTCAGCCATTGAGTATCCAGGGCACGGGACAGGGAACCGACAAGCCGTGATCCCTACTGAAGTAGCAAGCTGTCCCGGTATCCGAGTACCCCCTACCTTGTCGACTGACTCAAGATCCCATATAAATACAGGTGCTGGGGGCGGGGTTAGTCAGTCCATGCAGTATGGAGTAGTACTGTGAAGACAAACTGGTGCCAGAGCCACGCTAGGCCCGAACCAGAGGACAGTCTAGCCAGAGTGAGGTACCCGAGAGTGAAGTTCGGAGGCAAGGCTAGAGAGAAAGAAGTTGAATTGGGGCAGAGGAGCCATACCGGCTTTCTCCACAGAAGCAACCCGGACACCGTAGTCCGGGTCTGCTAAGGAGCATTTAGCCCAGCAGAAGAACACCGGTCAGACCAAAGAGACTTTGGTTTCCCTGGTCACCTGTAACCACAAACCAAACAAAGAGCCAGGACCCGCAGAAAATCCCCAGAGGTAGCGGCAATCCGCAGAAGGTTCTTACACGAGGTCAGAGTTACAGAGGAAGAGAAAAGTGCTGGAAGCCAGGCCAGGTTCTATACAGGTCAGGGCTTCACCACAATTAAGAGAAGAGACAAGGAGGCCTTACAAATGACTCGCTGTGGAAATCCTATAGTGCATCCTGACCACCTGAAGTGTATCTTGGACAGTGCCGGTTTGTCATCAGTAAAGGTACGGAAAACTACTACTCCCTGTGTGTGTGTCAGTTCTTACAGCTCTGATCCTGTTCAGCATAGAGACTGTAATTACCTCCTGCCTGCAGAACCTCATACCTGTGCCAACTACTATCCCTACATCACTGCCCTGGAGACCCTCTCCGCCTATGGGGAGTTATACCTTCAGGCTGCTCATCCAACATCCCCAGAGGTCTGCCACAGTGCTGGTGCCATCACCAGACTCCGTAGGTGGTGTCACGACATCTACACTCAAATCCCTGTAAGTAATTCCCCCCTTTATAAAGCGACCCCCAGGGCACAGTCCCAGGCAATGACCACCTGTGACATTCCCAGTATCCAATGCTGGCATCCGAGTATCCCAAGCCTTGGGGCGGGTCACTGACTGTGTAGAAAAAGATAACATAGTAAACGTGTAGTCAGCAATCTTGAAAAAAATGTTTAACTCCTCTACGACCTATGATGTATAGGAATATAATAGGCCACCTTGCTCCATTTGATAAGAGCTTACATGCTGAACTTGCATCATCCCCCACACATGTAAGCTGATCTGATCAGCTGGCATGTGAAGCTAGCAGCATCGACCGGATCAGCAATATGATTGACACTGTTAAATGTTTGGATCATGCTGTCAATCACTGACAAAGCAATTAAAAGCACTGTGGCAGGGATAGTGCTATTCCCTGCAGGCATCGGAGGTCCTGTGATGCAATCATAGGATCTTAATACATTGCCATAACAGCCTGGGGTCATGTGAGGACCCAGAAAGCTGTCATGACTCACTTGCTATGGATACCGTCGAGCGCCTGCATCCACAGAAAGTGCTCATTTCACAGCTGTGCAGTAGCATGGGTATGAACAGGAGGACCCATCACACTGTGCAAAGCTAAGGTACCCTTAGGGCCAGTGTAAAATAAAGTATAAGCTAAATAAATTTATAGAAATAAAACCATAAAAGTTCAAATCACCCCCTTTTACCCAATGGAAAACAAAAGTCTTAAAGAAAAGAAATATTCATATAATTGGTATCGCCGTGTTCAGGAATGCCAGATTTATCAAAATATAAAATCAATTACCGTATATACTCGCGTATAAGCCGAGTTTTTCAGCCCAAAAATTGGGCTGAAAAGTACCTCCCTCGGCTTATACGCGAGTCAGTGACAGTCCCTATGAGTATACAGAAGCCCCAGCAGCCCCAGTAATCCAGGGCCCCCCAGCCTTGCTCCGGTCACCTGTAAAGCAAAATATACTTATCACTGTCCCGCTGACGTCCGCGCCCGCATCTGCTGGCATAGCGATCCTCCATCTTCTTGCGTCTTCTTCCGGTTTCCTGTGTTCGTCGCAGGCAATGACGTCATTGCCGGCGCCGAACACAGGAAGTCGGAAGAAGACGCATGAAGATGGAGGATCGCTATGCCGGCAGATGCGGGTGCGGACGGCAGCGGGACAGTGATAAGTATATTTTGCTTTACAGGTGACCGGAGCAAGGCTGGGGGGCCCTGGATTACTGGGGCTGCTGTATACTACCGCTGGGGCTGCCGGGGCTGCTGTATACTACCACTGGGGCTGCTGGGGCTCCTATATACTACCACTGGGGCTGCTGGGGCTCCTATATACTACCACTGGGGCTGCTGGGGCTGCTGTATATTACCACTGGGGCTGCTGGGGCTGCTGTATACTACCACTGGGGCTGCTGGGGCTGCTGTATACTACCACTGGGGCTGCTGGGGCTCTTATATACTACCACTGGGGCTGCTGTATACTACCACTGGGGCTCCTATATACTACCACTGGGGCAGCTGGGGCTCCTATATACTACCACTGGGGCTGCTGGGGCTGCTGTATACTACCACTGGGGCTGCTGGGGCTGCTATATACTACCACTGGGGCTGCTGGGGCTGCTATATACTACCACTGGGACTGCTATATACTACCACTGGGGCTGCTATATACTACCACTGGGGCTGCTGTATACTGCCACTGGGGCTGCTGTATACTACCACTGGGGCTGCTGTATACTACCACTGGGGAGGCCTGTATACCACTGGGGGGGGCCTGTATACCACACTGCTGGGGGCTGTATACCTGTGCTGGGGTCCACCCTCGGCTTATACACGAGTCAATAGGTTTTTCCAGATTTTTGGGGCAAACGTAGGGGGGTCGGTTTATACACGGGTCGGCTTATACACGAGTATATACGGTAATCAGATTTGTAAACTGCATAACAGAAAAAAACAACCAAATGCGAAAAATACATTTTTTTGGTTACCACAACACTGCAATAAAATGCAATAACAGGCGATCAAAACAGTGCATCTATCCAAAAACTGTATCATTACAAATATCAGTTCAAGCCACAAAACGTAAGCTGTCACACAACCCCATATCCCAAAAAAATGAGAACACTATGGGTCTCATAAAATGTCATAAAAATGCAATTATTTTTCTTTAAAAATGTTAGAATTTTTTTTCACTACTTATATAAAAGTAAAAGTATACATGATTGATCTCTACAAACTCCTACCAACACAAGGCATCATACTCTCATGTCAATTTTACCATGTAGTGAATGGTGAATAAAACAAAAACAAAGCAATCATGTAATTGACTTTTTGATTACTAAATTACTTTCACCAATCCAGCTAGAGGATATTGGCTGTAAACCAGAAGAAAACAACAGCGTATTTCACAACATCCTGCAGTATCAGACTTTTTAGGATACCTACATTGTAAAAACTGTCTAAAAATTATCCCTTTTCAGGGACAGATGGATGCATTGCTCTTTTTTATAGACTGTTGGGGTAAACAGAAGAAACCATGGCATTTTCACCCAGTTGGGTGCAACAATTTGTCCTGTCTGGGGAGTATAAAGACCTTTACACTTTACTAAATGAATAAGTGATAGCTTTTTTCATCAGCCATCAAAAATTAGCCCTTTAATAGAGAGACAACACAAGTGTACTGTACTGTTTTAAATAACAATTGTAAGTAATAACCTCTCAACTAGAAATGAGAAAATATCATATTTTGGGGGTTTACCGCTGGTTGCTAATCACAAAATCATTATGTAATTAGAAAAGCATTTTATCAAGTCATACTAAAATGATCCCCTTATCTGTAGAGACTAAAGAGTGGCACTGTTTGAACAACAGGAGATTCTGACTTATTATCATCAAACTTTTTCAAAATGAACCCTATTTTTAAAGATGTTTCTGGAAAGTATTAAAACATGGGAGTATGTTTCTCAGCATCAGTCATACAGTTAAGCTCTAGGAAAACACATTGGACAGCCAAGATATTTTTGGCTGATATGGCTGTGCAGTGGAGATGATAGCAGCGGAATGGTAGACAATTTAAATAGGGCATGCATGTTGATGTTTGTTAGATAAGGGCCAGCAACGTCAGCTATGGAAGCAATAGTATAATCAAACACTGTGAATCACCATGGGAATCTAGGGGATACGTGGCTGTGGCAACAGCAGCAGGCTTAAGGGTACCTTTACACACGGCTACATTTGTAGCTTGTCACCAGGTAACTTACTGGTTGCAGTGAAATCATGGATACATGATTCCATTTGTACACAGCAACAAGATAGAACCATGTATCCATGATTTCACTGCAACCAGTAAGTTACCTGGTGACAAGCTACAAATGTAGCCGTGTGTAAAGGTACCCTAAGAGTTAAGATGGAGCAGGAAGGAAAGATTCTATATAGAGCCAGCAATTGCAGCCCCAGTAAAAGGAGTATTGTTGTACACTATGAAACACAGTGGTCCACCAGCGAATGTATTGCATTCATGACTGAGAAGTGGCTATAGCAGGTGCAGAACAGTTGAGAGTTAAGATGGGACAGGCAACCAGAAATATTTAAAAAACAAATCTTAGATGCCGGGCACCACTAGGATTTTTACATAGGGAGCTTCCCCATATGTCGTTCGTCTGGATAGAGCAACTGTGCACCTGGGTGTGCGTGGGCTCACTCCACTGTATACATGACAAAACAGTTCAGAAAAAAGAGGGCACTCACCCAATCGGTTGGGTGAGTGCCCTCTTTTTTTCTGAACAGAAATTTTTAAAAGTTAATAAAATTGAAATCTTATCCCAGAGTATAATTTGGAATTGGAATTACTTGGAGAGAAAGGCTAGGGTCACGTTAATGTTTTCAGTGCTGCCCATGGTAGCACTGCGTTAACACTGCCCATACTAACCTATGGAGGCCCCGCCGCTAACGCGACATCAACTCTGGCATTAGAGGGTGCGTTATTTCCAAACGCGAGGAAAGATGCTGTCGACAGTGTCTTTGCTCGCATTTGGAAATAATGCGAGATTACCCTCTGATGCCTATGGTGATGTCGCGTTAGGGGCGGGGCCTCCATAAATTAGTATGGGCAGTGTTAACACAGTGCTACCATGGTGGTAGCAACGCATTTATGCTGACGCCACCTATGTTTTCAGTGTTACCCCCCGGGCAGCACTGAAAACATTAATGTGACCCTAGCCAGAGTGTCTTTATCTAATAAAAGTATTTTTTTATTTTTATTTATATGCCTGTGGATAGATTTGAGCTGTGAACTTTTTGTTCCTTATTTTTGTTCATAAATTTTTTGTTTTTAAGTTTCTATTTATGCTATCATATACCAATGAAATGAAGCTCGCATGAAACTTACGGTATTCCTTTTAATATTATTATTATTTGGATCTCAGACGAAACCTAGAGGTCTTTATTTTCTTCACTTATCTCCATATATAATCTCTAAGGTCAGGTTTAACAGTTTGGGTATTAGATTGTATTATTGATTCATCCAATTAGTCTAAGTTGTTCTGTATTTTCTGATTAAGGCAAGTGAAATCTGGTAATGAGGTATATTTTTAATTGACTTTTGTAAATGTATAACTGGAGTTCTCAATAGATCTACATATTCATACCTAATAATCAGCTGTACTAATTTATATTTTTTAATAGTGAAATCTAAATATATCTCATTGTACATGACTGTGCACAAAATTATTATCATACATGATAATTGGAAACTTTTTCATAGTCAAATTGAATATTACTTCCTTTTAAATAATATTATTGCCAATCTATAAGAAACACAATGAGTAGATACCGTCTAGTAAGTAAATATATAGATGTAATACATGAAAAAACATAGCATGCCTAGTTGACAAACCAAAAACACGTACCAGAACACAAGTTGGTATACATATTTGTGTAAGGTCATTGACAGGCAAGCACAGACTAGAAGAAGGAATAGATATCCTATAGTAAATAAAATGACGCTTCACCTCAACTTCACCTCTACCACAATATGGTATTAATGAAAATGGTTGCTCAGGGAGCAAAAACATTGCTTCACAAGTCTTTGCCTGCAAAGTCTGACAATCTACAATTGATTGGTGAGGATACCCTAGGTGAGGGTAGAGCAGGTCTGAGGGTTACTGCAGATTCTAGGCTCATCAAAGAGGTAGGTATTCAGGTTCTTTTAAAGGTTTCCAAGGTACATGAGAGTCTTATGTGTTGGGGCAGAGAGTTCTAGAATAAGGATAAACCACAGGAGAAATCTAGTATGCAATTGTGGGAAGAGGAGATAAAAGAGGGATGAGAAGGCAATCTTTGAGGATAGGAGGTTATGTGCAGGTAAGTACCAGGAGACTAGGTCACAGATGTATAGAGGAGATAGCTTGCAGATAGCCTTAGATGTCATAGTTAAAGAGGACTGTCACCCCCCTGCTGCATGGCAAACTAAATGCAGCACTGAATGCAGCATGTCTGCTGCATTCAGGGAAGGGCTCCCCCACGTCTCTAGCCCCCTGTAAGCTACAAAAAAGACATTAGAAAACTTACAGATAAGTAGTCTAATGGGTTGGATTTTATTAAGAGGTCTTTACTGCTGGCACAGTCCTCCAGTCCTCCTCCTTGTGTATTCCGCCCCTTCTATGTCTCTGCTTGGCCTCCTGATCTGTTGGCTCTGTCCTCCTTCTCTCCTGCTCTCTGTCACTCAACCTGCCGCACAGAGGATGAGGACGAGGAAGAGAAGAAGGTAGAAGAGGCAGAAGACCCTGTTTCCCAGCCATGTGTAGCACCCCCACAAGAGGCCTTTGAATGGGAGAATACCATGTGGAGATCCCTACCCCTTCCCAGAAACTATCCTATAGGCATGAACCACTCCAGCTGGTCTCCTTTGAGGAAATTAGGCCCGTGGATAACACTGCCCGAGAGTTGTTGCCTTTACCTAAGGCCAATGATTTTCCTCACCAAAGTACCCAAGGCATGGTGGTGGCATTCATCTGGATAGGGAGTTTGGCTTCATAGCGACAGAATGCACTGGTCATCTGTACTGTCAACTGGTCCACCTTGCTGCATTAACATCTTCCTAAAAGGCACCACTCACTTTATATTTAGGAGAAAGTCACCTTCATAAAGATGAATGGCAGTAAGGGGTGGTTTGCGGTAGGCGTAAGTTGGGTTGCCAATGCCAAGGACTTTGAAAACTTGCAGAAGGAGACCAAGTTGGATATTATATGGTATCGCTGTGGGCCAAGCCTATCTTGGTTAGACAGGCAGCTGAATATAAACCCACAGGGGCCATCAAATACCTGAAGGACCTGTCGATGTGGCCCCAGTTCCTCCAATCTTCCTAGAGGGGGTGGTCGTTCTTTAACTCATCCATCCTCTTTTCCAGTGGTGGTCATGATGGGGTGTGCTGGGGGGCAGGTGGTGGTGGAGAATGCCGATAGATTAGTAGCCCCTGCGACCCACTGAGACCATCCGGTATCGGCGAGTACCATGAGAAATGGCTACCTCTATCCTGGGCTGCGATGAGAAAGCTGCTATAAAGCTTTTCCTCTAGTTAAAGAAAAGACTTCTCTAAAAAAGGCCTGTTGTTGGGTCACTGACTCGACCCTTAGTTGGCATTTTGGCTGGAGGAGGACTTTTTTCCAGTTGTTTTTGAGGTCTTCGAAGAGCAAGGCCTGTTTTTTGTTAATTGTATTCTTCCCCTTCCAAAGTTTAATGCAGGTTGTGCTTCCTCATTCTGGGGCTACACCTCAAAGTCCTTAATGGACTTTGCGCCATTTTGTAATAAATTTTGCTGAGCCCTTTGGGGCTTTCATTATATATACTGTATATAGCCCAGAAAAGTCTATGACAAAAAAGTGCTGTGCCCATGTTGCTTTTTTTTCCTTGTACATATTGTTAAGACTACTTTTTTCTGCCTCAAAATCTGCACCAAATCTGCAAGAACAAAAAACACTTTGACACAGCACTTCTGAACTCTCATAGACTTTGCTGCCTTCAGGATAGACATGCAGATTTTGATGCAGATACTCAAAATTTGCTTCAAAAGAAGCATCAAAAACATACCGTGGGAATAGGGGAACAATATGGTGGAGTCATGACTCATATTCACAGAAAGCATTCCTCATATGCTGTGAGAGCCAGCACGCAGACACTGATGAGAGTATAGCAAGCAGTGCCATCACAAATATTCCTGCAGCTCAGACTCGAAGGGTCACAGAGGGGTTATCCTGCAAGTTTTAATTGCGCTGCACTCCCTAACATCACTGTTTATCAAATGCACTGTCTCACGATACTGGTGAGATATATCTACTACATCTCGTTCAATATCATGGCTCTCATAATACAACCTCTGTTATTAGCATTAATGCCACTGACGTTACCTCATGTCACACAGCAGGATTCCCTGCTGCATGATACAAGCTGTGTAACCTGTCAAGGTAATCATGGCTTGTCACACTACTGGGAGCCGTGCAGTGCCTGCTGTCCCACCTTATGGTGGATGCAGTCGCTGATCTTTCCCTCATATGCTGGGACTACTTTAAATGGGTTTCATCTTTTTTTTTTTTTGGGGGGGGTTCTAGATATTTATGACATCCTTTTTTGGGGGGTTGGGTGGAATGGGAAACTTTCAAGATTGTTTATTTTATTTAAAAAAAGGTAAAAGAGGAATGTATTGGGTTTAATTTTCAAATACAATATTTATTGGTGAGGTGATTTGTGGCCTTACTGACTTGGTTAAAATATCGGCTATCTGATTGACTCCTTGACATTATTAACCTCTGGGCTTGTTGCCAGCTGACAATACCCAGCTGTCATCACCTCGGAATACCCTTACCCTCTTTTCCAAACCACCTGGGCAGTAGGAGAGCCAGGGCAAAGCACCAGGAGTGGAGCATCTAATGAGGGTGTCACTCCTGGGGTGGCTGCTGGCAGATAATTTTTTTTCCAGATTTTAAAATCTTTAAAAATGTTAAAGATTACTCAACTTCTCAGCTATACAAGTGGGTGGATGAATGGATAGTTTGATGTATGTAGAGATATATTTACGGATAGAGGGAAAAAATAGATAGATTTACAGATAAATGTCAAACAGCTTTATAATGTCCCACCCCTATATATAATGCAAGCTTACAATCTTTAGTAGTTAATGTAGGAATTGTCCCGCACAACCCTTGCAGACTTTTAAGTATAATCCTTATAATAGTAAGGGGAGGAGATGCCGACAGCCTCACCACTATGTGGCGGTGCTATCCTAAAGGAAAAGTTCATCCAATACAGCACATAGAATGAAAGGATGCACTCACCGCAGGTGGACTTGACATCTTTATTTGACAACTTACATGCGGGAAGGCTGAAGGCGGACTACAGGATGTAGGCTCATCTGACAAGGACAAATTACTTCTCGCTACCTGAGCGTCTACGGTTCCACAACATGCCATGACGTGCTTCTGCATTTTTATGTGCATGCGGTGAGTGTATTCTTTTCTTCTATGTGCTGTATTTGCACCCTTTAGTGCCTTTCATGTTCCACTAAAGGGTGTTTTAGTCAGGTATTTATCTTTACCAAACTAATTAATAAAAAATACCATGGGGTAACCCCTATTTTTCTTCTCCAGCTAGGTTACAGCAGACAAATGCAGCCTCCGCACCACAGCAGGTAACTTTACCTTGGCTATTATCAAAATTGGGAGGAAACCTAATGACAATTTTTTCAATTAATTATTTATTTTTACAGTGATTTGACATCAGTTTGGTTGTAACACTAGCAACCAATAACAGACACCGGCAGAGAGGGTGGGCAGAGCGAAGTCTGACTTTAATCAATCAAGGGAGGTAAGCAAGGTGACAGCAGTGCTGAAGCTTGGTAAGTAATAGTCTAGGAAGCTAATGGCTTAGCAATACAGCAGGGCTCCACTGTAAAATGGTTTAAGCTGTATTTGGCAGCTTTCTGGGTCCTTTCAAGGTATTTTTAGGCCCCTGATTATCTCTTCCATTGATTTGAAAGGTTTGGAAGTTCAGTGAACTGTTCACTGATCTATTCGGCTAACATATGCCAGTTCGGCGAACTGAGCCAAACTCAAACTTGAAAAGGTTTGCTCAACCTGCAGAGGACCAGTGAGCAAGGCCAAGGGGAGGAAGTGAGTGTTTAAAAGTTAAAAGAGGCAGCTGAGTGGGAAGGGTCAATGGGGATGTTCATGTCACCCATGCATGATGATAGTGGGGATGTCAGTGGAAAGGAAATGAAGTAGCCAGGTGGTGAAGTGGTCAAAAAAGGAGTCAACTGGCCCTGGAGGGTGTAAAATGATAGCCAGTTGGAGGTTCGAGGGAAAGAAGATGCAGATGGACTGCACCTCATAAAAGGGTAGAGCAATGGACGTTGTTAGTGGAATTGGGGTGAAGGAGCAGTTATTTGACTCTAGCAAACCAATTCCTCCACCATGTATGTGGCTGAGGTGGTGGGTGGGAAAGAGAGAATCTGCCATAAGAAAGTGCAGCTGGAGAGGGGGTGAGACATGTTTTAGTGAGGCCAAGGATGGAGAGTTTGATAGTGATAAAAAACTTTGTGGATGTATAAAAATGTGTTGCTGACAAAGCGTGCATTCCATAGGGATCCAGTTAGAGGGACTTTGGGAGCAGAGGCTGGGCGAATGGGGTAAGGTTAGAAAGTTTGCAGAAATTTATGAAAGATCATGGAAGGGGGCGAAAAGGGCCAAGATTTGGAGAGATATCACTAGCAATAGGGAAAAGCATAAAAAGGGTGCTGGAGAGGGAATTAGATAGCCATGTGTCTGGAAACAAAGAGTTTTGTTTTGAGAACAGATCTGAGAAGTAGGTGAGATGGATGGGAAGGAATGAGGGAGGGATGACCAATTCATTTCTAGGTGTAGGGATTAGGAGGGTTAGTAGGAAGCGAGGGTTATAAGGGTAAAAGTGGAAAGAAGCAGAAACAGTGACTATGTTTCCAGTTACCTTCACTTCCTTTCTGGTTTAATTCTGGTCTAATTTATTGCAGTACACTTGTATGAGACACTTTGATGAGACACAAAGTAGACTAAAGTATATGCAGACTTATTGTTCAAAATATAGACACATAGAAATGCATTGAGGTGTGAAGAAGAGAAGAATGGACTGGACTCATTTTGATCATTTAATCAAAGATGAGCAGATGCTAGAAAACACAGGCAGAGTAAAAAAGCAGGTCATTAACATAAAGTAGGGAGCGAGTAGTGGAGTGGGCAGTTACAGGCATACCACTGGAACATGCAATAGAGGTAGGATGTTGGGAAAGTTGAGAAGGTTAAGTACGGTATACCAGTGGAAAAAGTAGACAAAATAGACATGATGATTAGATGATGATCAGAGAGTGGTAATGATAGATGATGATGTGCATCATAATAATTCTGGTTTAATTCATTGCAGTACCCTTACATGAAGCACTTTGATGAGACCAAATGCATACAGGTTAACTTAAAGGTATGCTTCAGTTTAAACCCGTTCCTGACAACTGTAAATGTAAAAAAAAAGATATAACCGAATTACCCCTTTTTCCTTCTTCTCAGAAAATAGCAACACAATAAAAAGAAAAAAAAAACAAAATTTAAAAAAAAATCAGATTTATTTTTCACTACTAAAATAATAAACTAGTACAGTTTTGTATTGTCTTAATTATGCTGATGAGGAGAATCATACTGCAAAGTCATGCTTACTGGACAAAGTATGCTATAGAAACAATTTCAGATTTTTATTTTGCATTTTCCCTTGTAATTTTTTTACTATTTCCGAGTAAACTACTGTATATACTCGTGTATAAGCCGACCCGTGTATAAGCCGACCCCCCTACTTTTGCCCCCAAAAACTGGGAAAACTTATTGACTCGCGTATAAGCCGAGGGTGGACTCCAGCACAGGTATACAACCCCCAGCAGTGAGGTATACAGCAGCCTCCCCAGTGGTAGTATACAGCAGCAGCCCCAGTGGTAGTATACAGCAGCCCCAGAGGTATATACAGCCCCAGAGGTATATGCAGCCCCAGAGGTATATGCAGCCCCATATGCAACCCCAGAGGTATATGCAGCCCCATATGCAGCCCCAGAGGTATATGCAGCCCCATATGCAGCCCCAGAGGTATATGCAGCCCCATATGCAGCCCCAGAGGTATATGCAGCCCCATATGTAGCCCCATATGTATATGCAGCCCCATATGTATATGCAGCCCCATATGCAGCCCCAGGGTATATGCAGCCCCAGAGGTATATGCAGCCCCATATGCAGCCCCAGAGGTATATGCAGCCCCAGAGGTATATGCAGCCCCAGAGGTATATACAGCAGCCCTAGTGGTGTATACAGCAGCCCCAGTGGTAGTATACAGCAGCCCTTAGGTAGTATACAGCAGCCCCAGTGCTGTATACAGCAGCAGCCCCAGGGCTGTATACAGCAGAAGCCCCAGGGCTGTATACAGCAGAAGCCCCAGGGCTGTATACAGCAGAAGCCCCAGGGCTGTATACAGCAGAAGCCCCAGGGCTGTATACAGCAGAAGCCCCAGGGCTGTATACAGCAGCAGCCCCAGGGCTGTATACAGCCGCAGCCCCAGGGCTGTATACAGCCGCAGCCCCAGGGCTGTATACAGCCGCAGCCCCGGAGGTATACAGGCCCCCCCATCAAGCTCCAGGGCCCCCCCCTTGAGGTCTGAAAAATAAAAAAAAATCAATACTTCACCTGTCCGACGTCTTCTGCCGCTGTGCGATCCCCAGTTCCAAGTGAGATCTCTTCTGACAGGACCTGTGGTGATGTCAGAGGGGCGTTCCCGGACACTCGCGGTCATGTGATACATATCACATGACCGCGAACAGCCAATCAGCGCTGGGAACGCCCCGGGAACGCCCCCCCTCTGACGTCACCACAGGTCTTCTCAGTACACCTCTCACTGAATGAAGCCCGATATCGCGTGTCGGCAGCTGCGGACGGCGCGACAGGAGACTGGCAAGTATCATATTCCTTTACAGGACGCCGCTCAAGGGGGGGGCCCTGGAGCTTGATGGGGGGGGCCTGTATACCTCCGGGGCTGCGGCTGTATATATACATATACTCACGTATAAGCCGAGGGGGGACTTTTCAGCCCAAATTTTGGGCTGAAAAAGTCGGCTTATACGCGAGTATATACGGTATATGGTAAAATATGTGATATAATTCAAAGGTATTACTTGGCCTACAAGAACACACCCTTATGTGTGTACGTGGGCAGAAAAATAAAAAAGTTATGGTTCTTGGAAGGACGGAAGATTTTCTGTATATATTATAGAAGTTATAGCAGACTTTAACATAGCGAATGTACAATGTAAAATCCTGCTTTATAAAGCCTTTATACTTGATCCTTTGATATAAATTGTTCATGATTTCTTACACTTAAAGTAGATGATCTATTTGCAGTATTTTATCCCAACATTATCCTTGGAAAGTGAATTACACAAGTGACATAAGCGCCTTAAGCCATTACTAAGTCAAATATATAAAACTCACCGCATGGCCTTCTGTATATAGACAGCCCAATTTACTCAACCAAAAATGACCTGATAACCTATATATAATGAAAAAGGAAAGTCCATCTCATAGTGAAAACTTACATTGTCATTTTTTTGCTGTCAAACACAGGATGATGGGATCGTGACATTTAGGAAAACTTGTTAAACTTGGTGAAATAGGGGAATGCATCACTGAAACGGAACCAATTAAACATGAGTGGAGGAGACTGAACCATGAATATAGGTAAACTGCTCGACCATTTGTAGAATGTTATATTTAATTTTTTTTAAGAGAAAAAATGACAGACATTCTGTTATATTCATATAGTTTAACTTTAATGCACTTATAATGAAGACAAAATATTCACTTCTTATATCAGAAAAATCAGATGGATGAATTTGTTGGACAAGATTGACAACCTTATGACATGTGAACTACTCATTTTGCTCAACACTACAGTTTAGAAGTAGTGATGAGCGAGTGTAATTGATACTACTTGCTACTAGCACGGATAGTACGGTAATAGCAATACTCGTTAGTCAGTGAGTATCGCTGGTGGTCTTGAGTGATGTGTTGATTGTTATCGATCCGACACAAATTCCCAGCTCCCTTCAGTACACAATAGGAGCTGGCACCTCAGTGAAAGCAGATTGAATGTTTTTTTTTTTTTTGTGATATATAATTATGGTCATATGTCATCTCTTTGTTACAATGCCCGTGTGGTCTACAATACATTGGACGAACTATACAGACAATGCATTTGAGACTGAATAAGCATCGCCAAAACATACGCAACGGTTTCATGCAACATAGTCTGTCGCAGCATTACTGTATATTTCATCTGAGAAATGATGTAAGTTTGAGGTTGATTATAATTGAACATATACCTGCTACAGTTCAGAATTGATATAGCTCCTTGATAAAAAAAAGAAAGTTACTGGATATTTAAACTTGGCACATTGAATCCAGAAAGCCTGAATTTAAATATTGAGAATGTAACTAAATGAAAGGTATACATTCTAAGGCATTTCTTCATTTTTAGATAAAATTTCTTAAATAAAAAATTTTTGAAACATTTTTTAAAGAAACATTTTAAGAAAAATCCCTTTTGTATAAAACGAATATTTGAAAAGCCCTTTTAGTAAGTATTATATAGGTAATTGTACACATTTTATAATTGTATGAATTTGATATGATTACAGTTCGTCTGTTTCTATTATGATCAAGAAATAATTATACGGAGGGAGAATCTGTCAGATTTAATGTGAAATGTTTTAGCATAATTATTTCCATCAATGAGGTTAGTACTCAAAATAATTAATTAATGTTGTTTTTATTAATGTTATGTGTTTTCTCTGGTTGGTAATGTATAGAAGCTTATACTGATGTAACACTATGCAATTGTACACTTCTCACTTGTACAATCCTCAGAAAGTTTGGAAGGTTAGATAGGGTTAAATGACATCACACAGCTAATGATTTACTATTTGTTCTTGTATCTTTAAATGTCACTTCTACCTGTTTCCCTGTAAACTCCATCTGAGGAAGATGGCATCATGCCGTTGAAACGCGTAGTGGATTAACATGAATAAAACAGGCGTGTTAACCTATAATTAATCTCTCTTGCTCTTCAGCGCTCCAATATGAACACAAAAATCATTGGTTTCTCTTGGAATCTGAGGCCAGAGCAGCAGAAGAGCGGTGAGAGCTTCCCCAGCCTACAGGACCTGGCATGATGTCATTGCTAACACGGGAATCAGGTGACCGGGAAGTGTACACCACGTGACTGGAGCAAGCAGCTGGGGAGACTGCAGTCAGTAGAGGACCACGAACAGGCTGTCACGCTTTGATCCGGTATTGTGCAGGGCTGCACACAACACCCTCAGGTGAGCACATAACCTCTCCACCACTTAATTATCCCACTAGACAACCAGGTATTGCTCTTATTTTGCAGATTGAATGTTAGGCTCTGTCTGTAAGGCAGAACAGCAAATAAGCCTACCCTCCCTGTTCCAGAAAGACTTGTTTTATAACTGGATGTATGTGGGCAGATCCAATCACTAATTGACTAACATTGGACTCGCTATTCAGACGAATATGGGAGCATTAAAAAGTTCTCATCATGAGTATAGCGAATACGAATAGTACGCCACTCACTCATAACTGTGTAGAAGCACTGGCCTTTTAGTCAACTTTCAATTGTAAAAAAAAGTAAATACACCGGTATGCAAATTTGAGATTATGAAGATTGATTTAAATCCAGTTACTGATTCTTATGTGTTCTTATACCCTGATATAAAAAAAACCCTCTTCTATATGCTATGCATGGATTTTTCACAAAACGTGCATGAAATGACAAAAGTTAGGCTGTGGTCACAGTACCATTTTTCACATGCGTTTTTGGAGACCTGCGTTTTCAAAAACGCATGTAAAAAACGCACCCATAGGCCCCCATGTTAAAAAACGCATGCCCTAATAGCCAAAAAGCATGTGTGACAGTCCCATGCGTTTTTGGAGCATATCTAAAAACGCATGCGTTTTTTAATAAGGGGCCTTATGGAAAACGCATGCAAAAACGCATGTACAATTAGTGCCATTCAAAAACGCATGCGTTCCCCATAGGAGCCCATGTTAAAAAAACGCATGCGTTTCCGGAAACGCATGCGTTTTTTTAACATGGGCTCCTATGGGAAACGCATGCGTTTTTGAATGGCACTAAAAGGTGCTAATTGTACATGCGTTTTTGCATGCGTTTCCCATAGGAACCCATGTTATAAAAACGCATGCGTTTTCTACAAAAACGCATGCGTTTTTCAAAACGCTCAAAAAAATACTACAAGCACTATTTTTGGGTGCAGATTCAAAAACGCACCCAAAAACGCAGGGAGCCATCAGAGACCTTACAAAAGTCATCCTGACATGAAAAAAGCATGAGTTTTGTTAAATCAATAAAAAAAACGCATGGCAACTGTGACCACAGCCTTAGATGGACAAGAATAATCTTTTTTGAAGCCAAAAAGTACTCAATATCATATATCAAAATGAATTTAACTTTCATTGTGTAACTTTTTTGGAACTTTTTTTAGTTTTTTCCTTTTCCCTTCAAAGTTAGGCTAGGGTCACACTTGCATTTTTTTCATGCTTTTTTGGAGACCTGCGTTTTTAAAAAAGCATGTAAAAACGCACCCATAGGCCCCCATGTTAAAAAACGTATGCCCTAATAGCAAAAACACATGTCTTAATAGCAAAAACGCATGTCTAAAGTGCCTTGTGTTTTTGGCATGAGTTTTTGCACTTATGTGAGTAGCTGACATAAAAAATGCATGGTACATTAGTACCATTTAGTGCCATCCAAAAACGCATGCGTTTTCCATAGGGGCCCATGTTATAAAAACGCATGTGTTTTCTAAAAAACGCATGCGTTTTTAAAACAGCACCATAAAATAGTGCATGCACTATTTTTGGGTGCTGATTTAAAAACGCATGCAAAAACGCAGGGTGCCATCAGACACCTTAAGAAACGTATGCTGAAATGGAAAAAAGCATGCACAAATGCATGCTTTTTTTTAAGGCACTAAAAAAACTCATACCAAGTGTGACCCTAGCCTTAATCTTGATACCTTTTCTCTTAAAGAAGGCCTGTGGATATTCAGTGTTATGCATCCAGCAGTAGTCTCCCAACATATTCACGTTCTACCTACCTTGGTATTGTTATTTCAGCTCCTTGATATCCTGATGATATATTTCTCCTTGCTGTTTGCTAACAGCACTAAGGTTTCTAGTCCAAATCTGAATGTAAAAAATATCATTTCAAATTCATTAGAAAACTCAAGGCTTTAAAACATTACAGCAAGTTCTCCAAGATGGACTTAAATTTTAGATCTTTACTGTTACCTAGGAAATCTTTCCCATTTTCTTTAAAAGAACCTCAAGCCCTTGTCTTAACAGCTTTAATATTTAAAAGTCTCTCCTTCTTCCAGTAGTAGTAAGGTTAATGTGGAGTGGTGGCAGGAGAACGTTAGTGGGATCAACTAAACTTTCAGCAACTATTTTCTTGAGTATAGGTTGCAAAGCTGTTCTTGTTGACCAACTTTTTTGCATTAAAGTGATGAGTTCTATCCCAGCTGTCTCATTCACAAAAAACATAAGTACTTTGTGTATCCTCCTTATTGCTCAAAGAGCAAAGAGAGAACTTTCAGGTCACCACATATTGACAATCCTTGATTTGGGTAGTTAGGTTTCTTGAGCATAAAGTCTAATTCACACAGCTTTCCTTTGAGTGAACAGAATGCTCTACAGGCACTGACATATACTTTCTGCCATTGTGCAGCAGCACAACTTTAAGAAATTTTGGAAGATGGATTAATACATTTTTCTTTGCCACAGCAACCAATTACAGCACAGAGTACAATAATTTCTAACCAATCTAATGACACTAAAATCATCCACCTAAAGGTCATGAAAAGGGGTCAAATTATGGTATAAAAAAGCCAATGGAGTCAACGTTTGTGAAAAACTATACTTTATGGGGTTTTTATATATATTTTTCAATGAGTTCAGCAATTGACAGTATATGAAAATCTCCTCTTACTTTTCAAACAATTTTACCCTTGTATATTTTTCATAACAGGAATTCTCATGTTTTCTTTTTTAAATATTGATATCTAATTAAAGGGAACCAACCACCTCAGATGACGACTATAAGCAGTTAATACATGTCCCTGCACCCTACCTACACCGTTCCAGCTATGTTTTTGCTAAGAATATTGATAAATGCAAACCGAAATATGCACTTTGTAAACTTACATTCCTGCGTACTTGAGGGCGTCTCCCTCGGGCTCTCGTACTAGAGGGCTGTGCTCATCATGTCTGCTCTCCCCCTCCCTTATGCACGCCCCCTCTCAGCCTGCTATACTGTGTGAGGCTGATTGCGTCATTAAGGGGGCGGGGCTAAATCGCGCATCCCGGTAGCCCCGCCCCTTTATGACGCAATCAGCCTCACATCACTATAGCAGGCTGAGAGGAGGCGTGCATAAGGGAGGGGGAGAGCAGGCATGACGAGCACATCTCACAAGTGCCAGCACACACAGGGAGACGCCCTCAAGTACGCAGGAATGTAAGTTTACAAAGTGCATATTTCGGTTTGCATTTATCAATATTCTTAGCAAAAACATAGCTGGAACGGTGTAGGTAGGGTGCAGGGACATGTATTAACTGCTTATAGTCGTCATCTGAGGTGGTTGGTTCCCTTTAAGTGTGCTTCAGTGCAATATAATTTAATATTTATGCAAAAATGTACATTTAAAATAAAAATAAACTATGTCTTCATGATAACCAAGACAAAGTTTAATTTTTTTTTTTTTAAATGCATATTTGTTATCCCAAATTCAAACTTTATAAACATCAAATAGGCGTTCAAACACATGTACCACTCAGGGGCTTTCTTTTCCAATTGACACCCTTTTCTGAAATTGTAAACTATTTAACTCTGTGGTTTTCATTTTTTATTTTATCACTGGGGTTCTTCTGATGAAGAAGTTGGTTCAACTTCAAAATGCATAAAGAATAAACCGCTTCATCAACCCTGTACAACATTTCCTGGATTTCTTGATTCATTTCAGCACTGCAGACTTCTACCAACATCCTCTTCGTATTGATTTACACACTTGGATATCTTGACCTAAGGGAAGGGCAGCAGCTGTCAATCTCTGATTCCACAGCTGTGGACTGAAGAATCCCAAAAAGTGGGCAGTGAATATACTCATCACCCACCCTATCTCTCAATAGGATAGGACTTTATTTGGGCTTGGTGTTTCCCTATCCCCCTTTTATGGTACCTTTACACGCCGCGACGGCAGGCTGGATACATCCCGCTACTTCACGTGCACGAGCACGCTCAAACGGCTACAAACGGTCAACGCACCCTCTTTACACGCCGCCATAAGGTGCGCTACGCCACGCTACATCTGTAGCTAGATACATCGCCGGATGTATCTGTAGCTTAGCGTACCACATTTACACAGCGCTACAACAAGCTAATATGGGCGGACCTGGTACAGCAGGGACAGCACATAGGCGTGCCACAATCTTGGCTTACGAGCTGTCCGTACGATGATAGGACGAAGCAATAACATCCTGATTGGCCAGGCATCGCAGGAGGCTGGTTAATACAGCACGCTCGAGCGATTGTGTAGTGTGACTGGTCAGCTCCTTAAATATGCCTCCCTAGGCAGCGACTACCAATCGTCATGCAGGAGCTTCCACCAATGATCGCTGATGGGGCGCGGTATCCGGAGCCTGGGTCACGCCTTAGCTACATTGCAGCTACAGCCCCGGGTGTCCAGAGTTCCCTTCCGTTGCCTCTTTACACGCCGATACAGCTTGCTACAATCGGCTTTGTAGCCATCAGTTTTCGAGCAGACCTAGGAAACAGATGTATCTGTTGCCGGCTGCAGTGTCACGTCTTCAGACGCCGCTACGACGGGCGATATTGGCGCTACAAGCTACATTTGTAGCCTGTAGCGGGATGTATCCAGCCTGCCGTCGCGGCGTGTAAAGGTACCATTACTGATCATGGCTTTACAAACATTTGGCATTCTCTAAGTTTTCTCAGGTAGTCACATAGAATGGCTTTACAAAAGTCTTGAGATTTCCCACAGGTGCTGGGCACTTGTTAGCTGTTTTGCCTTCACTCTACAGTGCAAGTCATCTTCAACTATCTCAACTGTGTCCAAGTCAAATGGAGGCTATGAGTGTGCTCTATTTTGGACAAATCTAGCTAAAGGACAATCATATGTACAAAACTAAAAAAATAAGACCTTCATAATAGAGTGGCCAGACTGAAACTGTTGCTCAGCAAAAATCGCATGATAGCCCATTTGCAGTATTCCAGAAACACTTAAGAATCTCAATTTATGAAGTAAGCAATTCTTTAGTTTGAAATCAAGATTACACAATTTTCCCCAAAATAATAAAAATAAGTATAAATTGGTGATTGCTGCAGGTTCAACTGTAAGAACCCTCCAGTGATTCTGACAAAAACACTATGCAACCCTTTTTTGATTTGAGCAGAGGTGCACATAATCAGCCTCTACTTCATTCATTGTTGGAAAAATCGCATTGTTTTACTATCCATTTTCTGACAATAATTAAAGCAGAGGTCGATTATGCACACCTATGCTTCCTTTTAGATTGGGCTGCAAAGCCCTGTTCTCAGGGCTCCATAGTTATAAGTTCAGTATCTCTGTGGGACCCAGATGCAAGTCCCTCAGTGAGTAGCAAGCTATCCCTTATCCCAGAGTTCCTCAACTCTAGTTTTCAAGAACCTACAACAGTGCATGTTTTTAGGATTTCCATATGAACGAGGTGATAATTTAATTGCCAGCACAGGTGATGTTTTCTGTGCAATGCTAAGGAAATCCTGAAAATATGCACTGTTGGTGGCTCTTGAGACCTGGAGTTATGTAACACAGACTTTTCTTATTGAAACAGAGTAACTTGCTATTTTGGTACCATTTAAGTTCTTTGGTTCGAAAGACTAATGTATGAAGGAAATTGGCCAATATAATCTGTACAGTGCAGCCTTGTAGTGGCAGGACCACATAATAAGGATGTTCTCAGCTGTAGATTAAACGGATACAGAATTTTTAGGCCTCAAAATGGATTGAAGTTTTGTCTTTCAACCTTTGAAACAAAACTATAAGCACACAGCAAAAGCAATGCATGAGCTGTGTTACACACCTGTCCCAAGTAGCCTGGTCTATGGTTCCTTCACCTCATGTGTTCCATATTGGATTTCTCAGGTTACCTGGTGTGGGGAAGTTACACCATCTTCTCATGAGGTTTGAGATAATCCAATTCCTTCATTCCACATGTCCTCAAGGAAGCTGTGCCATAGTTTTCTTTCAGAGCATAGCATTAGCCCCAGGTTATGGGTTTTTTTTGCTGCTCAGCACAATTCACATTGAACGAGTTGGCTACTACTTTTTAACTACTTTTTTGTTAATGGCCTCTCCTAAGAGGGTGTGACATCTGGCACTCCTACTGATTATCCATTACCATAACCAGTGAAGCTAGAAATTCTCAGATTCTGCCAATATATGCCAACTCTATCAAAACTAAACTGGTCAGGGTCAGGTCCAAACCCAATTTAAGTAATGGAGTTGTGGCATTCTGGCAGAATTTGAGAACTTCAAGTAGGTATTGGTGGTGGTAATTGCTAATCGAAGAGAGTGTCAAATGTTGCACCTCTCTGTCAGATATTAATGTACTATCCTGAGGGTATTAAGAAATTCACTGGCTAATCCCGAAAGTATATATAAAACCTTCAATCTTTATTTCTCCATTAAAAATCAGATAGGTCGGGAATACATCTCACACGCGTTTCTGGCATAAACACCGTTAACCTTCCTGAGGGTACGTCATCAATAAATAGTAATGGCCAGACTATTTAATTGGATTGAGTTAGAACCCGAGACATATCATGAATAATAGAAGAAAAAGACGGCACTCACCCTGATTTTCCTTGAAGGAGATTGTGCTTTATGCCATGACCATGGAGTGGGCTACACGAGATTAGGGGGGGAGGGAGGTTCGGAGGAGGACAGCACAATCTCCTTCAAGGAAAATCAGGGTGAGTGCCGTTTTTTCTTCTATTATTCATGATAAATCGCTGTATTGAAGACTTGAGCAATACCCTAGAGCAGAAGCTGGCAAAAAGAGCTAAGCAAGCGCCACCAGTGCCCGGGACTCTCTTGGACACAAGAACCCAAGACATAACCTATTTTTGAACCTATTACTGAAAGAAAGCAGTCATATTAGAATTCCTTTTAGACAGATTTCAGCACTGAAGAGAGTTAACTTGTACAGTAAATGCAGCTCTGGAAAAAAAAATCTCTTACTTCAAATTAATAAGAAATTAAGTATATTGATAATGTTACTTAACATTTTGCTTAGATATAAGATACGTAAGATTCACTTGTAAAATGCTGTTCAAGGTGAATATACTCCAAAAAAATCAGTGAAGAAGCTTTCAAAGACATTCAACATTTTATGTAGATTTAAATGGAAAATGTAAAAATATAAAAATGTTAATTTTTTTTTTTTTTAATTGTGGCATTTTACTTTGTAGCTTTGCATCAAGAAATATATATTACCTAGCACTGGCTGTATACACGGTGCTTCTAGGTTTTCTTAAAACTGTATAAATATGCCTGCTAGCACTTAAGCAGTCGTCATTAGTAAATTAGCTTGCCGATGTTCATTTACATTTCTTATGCATTTCAAAGCTAAAATTAAATTGCATATTCAAAATCTAAAACTTTTCATGCGCGGCTTATGAAACAATTGCAACTTCAAAAAACTTCAGTAAGAAAACCATTAAGGTAAAGTTTAATAAGGAAATAATAACACACTGTAATGCTTTTATATAAGATTCACACAAAGACCTTATAATAAATAATTATTTTAATAAATTATTTCCCTGTTGGCAGAATGGAACATAAAAATGCTTAAAAGAGCCACTTTGTTCTTGTTTTTAAAAAAATTACCCTTCTCGTATGTATTGGTATCATTATGTCACTCAGCATGGTTCCAGTATTAAACTTCTCTTTATCTTCGCATAATAGCTAACAATGCAAAAGTCAATGAATATTTAACTATGCGGCAGAGATGGATAGTTTTGCACACAATTTACTTTTTCTTTACTTAAAATTCTTACAACGATATTATGAGTTAGAACATGTAAGTGAATGATTTGGGAGCTTAGTAAAATTGATGGGTTAGATGAGGAATATTGGAATAATTTTTGTTTGTTTTCTAAATAGTAAGTAAAATAATAAAGAATACAAGATCTAAAGCATTAGAGATACCAGTATACTGTAAGTACATACATACATTATTCATGGTGAAAACACTATTATGATAGGTAACATAAGTAACCAGAATATTACAGATCATAAGTAGGGATGGACGAACTATTCTGGTTCGTGACCGGGGTTGTTTCATTAAAGTAAGCCAATAGCCAATACTCTTAATAAACAATTAGAAAAAAAGAAATCAGCACAAACTTCCTTTTGCGTATCGGGTGCAAAAATCCTGAATATTGCAATGTCCAAATGCAAAACTTATACTTCCCAAAAACCAGGCAGCACTCCAAAATCCATCAAAGAAGACAGCTTTAATGTAGCCCCTTGTGGCGCAACGTTTCAACCTCTACAAGGTCTTTATCAAGCACCTTAATATACTCTTAATATACTTACCGGGTGGATGTTCTCTATTCCTGGTGTGACGTGTCACTGCATCACCTCTGGGCCGTCCCTTATCTTCTTGGCGTATGTGATTGGCAATTGCAGCCAGTCACATGACTATTCCCCCGGAAGCCCGAAAGAGACATAGCGCCACAGCACAGCTGAAAGGGATAACATGGGCCCGGTAAGTATAATCAGTATGTTTACTAACCATTTACTTGCTTTAACAGAGCAACCCTGGTCAAGAACCTGGGGAAAATAGAGCAGTTTGCTGATCCTTAATCATAAGGTCAAAATGGTCCATTATTAAGTTGGAGTTTTGGAACCAAGATAAGGCAAACCTATAACAATCTAATTCCCAAATCTAAAGCCAGCATCTTCAAGTGTTTCTGGCCATTGTGGTTTTGTCAAGGAAGCAAAGTGTGTTGCTTGGCTCAGCATCTTCTGACAATAAATATAAGTTTTGGTATATATAAAGATAAGAAAAAAGCTCACCACCATGCAGATTCCAATTTAAAGCTTCAGCACTGATATTGTGGCAGGTGCTCGTCCTTCACTGTTGCCAGCAGAACATCAAGAAAATTCAACTCATACCAACACATGTAAAATCCATAGTTGTTTGTTTATTGTAAATCAATGATCAGGAGATGGAAGACATGTTTCTAGTGCTATGCGCCCTTAATCATAGAATGCAACTATGGAATTTGCAGACGTCTAAAAAGCACCATGTACCCATTCCTTTTACATAGAAGTCAAGTCCTCCCATACACATTAGACTAAAGTAGTAAGAATCTGCCAATATTGACACATTCAGCCCACAATCTAATGTGTATGAGTGCCATTGACTAATTGTATCCAGGGAGATAAGGATCTAGCAGTTCAGATTTAGCACTGAAGATCCCTATATTCTCTAAATGATAAGCCTCCAGAGGTATCTGGCAGCTATCGGCAAAGTGAGCATTCCTATTTATGGGAAAGTCTGCCAGCCAAACGATTAGACAGCTGTCTAAATATATGGGGACATTAATACACTTGTTTCCCAAGCCAGATTCCCAGCCCTCAGCCTGCATAAAGCATAAGCCCACACAGGGCGGCATCTGGGGCTGCGTGATATCACGTCACCTCAGCTCTCGGCATAACTGACAGAGATTCCGGAGACCTGATAAAACGCGATGACACCGTCTGAAGGATAACAGGAGAAGGACCCAGAAGCACAGGAGGAGGGGTAACAGAAACAAGGTGTTTAGGTCCTGGGAGAAGATATACCTCAATGACCTAAACTAATATCTTATAAAGTTAATATTTGGTGTCCCTGGGGGTATAGACATAAAATGCAGCCTAAGCGCTGATGAAGGTGGCTCTTTTAGTTAAATAGGTCCTGGGGGGGGGGTGACAGGTTCCCTTTAAAGAAATGATTGGAGTTGTTGTTGTTACCAGTCATCATCAAGTTGTGGAGAATACAGGAGGCATTTACTGGACTAGTTGCAGGTAGAGAATTGCAAAGCGTAACAAAGGGGTGGTAAGAAGGCAAAGTAATTTTCATTCAAATCCGTATCTATTTAGTGCCAAAATCTAAACTATTTTCTAATATACTTGCATTAACAATTCCCTATATTTCCCTAACTACACTATCTAACATTTATTCTCTTTTTTCATAAACTTCCTTTTTAATGATGTTAGTTTGAGAATCAATCCCAGTGAATGCTGGAATAAAAACAAGATGTCATCGGGGACTGAGTTGCAGTTACTGGCGCAGCCTTTATTCCCTCCTGACATGAGCGTCATCAGTGATATCCTATTTCAGGGCTGGGCTTATCCTATGTGATGTGCACTTCTGATTGCACAATGACTGCACACACTCTGTTGCCGGCTTAGATTAGTAGTCACAAGCTGGCACAAGAAGCAACGCCCAGAATCTCAGGTGTGCAGAGACCAGCATCAGCCCCATGAATGATGACACTGGTATTCATACGCTGGGTACTGTGACACCACTCTGGTGCCAGCTCATTACTGCTGATCAGGGCTTGGAATAGAGAGCATGTGTCATTGTGTACATTGCACATTGCACAGGGACTAGCCAAGCCCCTGAAATAAGTGTCATTGATGATGCTTCATTTCAGGGGGGACTAAGGCTGCAGCAGTGGCCACAGCATTATAATGCTGCCTGAATAAAAAAAGCACCCATGATATGCTCTGAATAAGCCCTATCGTTGTGCTCTCAAAAAAATAACTGCCCCTCATTGTGATCCTGCACAAAAACATGACCCTACATTGTCCCCCTTACACACCATGACCACTACAACCATTCCTCTTAATGAGTTACACCCACCACACCCCTTACTTATGAACTATGATTCTGCACTGTACTTCAGCCTATGCTGCCCCCTTTATGAACTGTATAACTTATTAGTCTTCTCTATACTGAGCCCACCAACACACCTTATTTTCATACTAGCCCATTATCAAGCTACCCGTTTCCATACTGAGCCTATCTTATGTTGCCTCTTTTCCATGCTGAACCAACCATGTAACCCTATTCCAATTCTGACCTCTCCCCACATTTTCCCCCCTTTTCCCATTTTAGATCCAACTCCGCATTCTGCCCCCTTTACCTAAGATTCCACACTCTCCTATTCATGCCACCATGTTTCACACAGTTCCCCACATCCATGTCTGTGCCTCTTCCATGACATCTCATGTTCTGCTGCCCCTCTCCCTGCACATCCCATGTTCTGTAGCCCTTTATCCCATGCACATCCATGTTTCTGCCCTCCCAGTTCTGTCCTTCCCATGCACATCCCATGTCTCTGCAGCCCCTTTCTCCCATGCACACCCATGTTCTGAGCCCCCTCTCCCATGCACATCCCATGTTCTTAGCCCCTTCCCATGCACATCCCTTGTTCTGAAGCCCTTCTTCCCATGCAAATCCCTTGTTCTGCAGCCCCACCTCCCATGTTAGTTGCAGCACCCCACCCATCCAATATCTTTGGCTATATAACGGTTAACTGCTCTCAGCTATAGCAGCCTCTTTCTTCCTCTGTGTCAGCGATGCAACTGACACAGGTGCCATCAGCGAAGAGGTAAACTTACCCCCTGCCGTGACATCAGGAGCGTGCACACACTGTGTCGTGTTTGGGAGCTTCACCAAACCTAAAGTACATGGGCACACAGAGCATTATTTCATCAGTGTCTTATAGAAGCTGATGATATTAATTAAAGGGTCACTGCTGCCTCTCCGCGGACACTCCTCTCCCCCAAAAAGACTCTGGTTTTGATTTAAAGTCTGGGCGAGGGGAGAAAACATTAAAGGATCTGTCACCTCCAAAAAGCCACCTAAGCTACAAAAACATGTCCCTGCAGCATCCTATCACTATCTCACACTCCTTTTGTCTCCTAAAAGCATCCTGTCAAAGTAGATAAAAACGATTTTATACTCACTCATTAGGCATTATAATTAGTAGGGGCTATATTCTTTAGCCCTTAGGGCATATTTGTTTTGGAGACTCCAGGATCCACCCTATAGATTGATAGAGACAATAGAGAAACGTCCATCTGCAAGTTTTTGCTCAGCTGGAAATAGGCTGAGGAAAAAGATTTACTGATAGTTAAACAGTTATATAATGTCCATTGCACCTACATCTTCTAAGCTTGGACCCTTTAGTGCCTTTCAAGCAGCACTAAAAGTTGTTTACTTTCACATAATAAATAAATTAGAGTTAGCCAGTTAAGGTAAGGCAGACATAAGCAGCCTTAAGCCCCCAGTTGGCAGATTTACCTTGGCTGACAATCCAAAACAGAAGTCACCCCAAAATTATTTACTTATAAATAATTAAATAAATTATAAAAATTGTCCCTAAAAATTGCAGGTCATAGCTGCCCTAGAATTGGCACCTCTATTAGATGCACCAATCGTGGTGCTTTGCTCCGACTCTCCCTGTTAACCTGATGTGGTGGCAAATGGGTTAATGGTATTTGGGGTTGATGCCAGCTCTGTAATGTCAGCTAGCATCAAGCTCAGGTGTTAGTAATATTAAGGTGTCTATCAGATACCCCACATTAGTAACCTAGTCAGTGATAAGAAAAATTAATACATCAAAAAATATCTTATTAGAAAAACACTCCCCAACACATTCCCTGTTTCACCAATTTATAAAAAAAGCTCACTCCCAAGTTAAAAATCTGCAGTAGTGCAGGGATTCCGTCGCAGTCGACCGAATCCTTTGTCTACAAAAGCAAACCTACAAGACATAAAGAGATAGACTTAGTAAAGAAAGAAATATGAGAGATACTTTCATTCACCAATATATTTCCCATCCAAATCCAAATAAAAAGGGCATTTACCTGTGGTGGAAATGGAAAAGAGTAAAGTGTGCAATGTTAGCCTCACTTTCCACCACCCCAACATATGTTTCACCCTGCTTCTAAGGTGTAGTCAGTTCAGAATACCAAGAGGATAGTGGATCAAAGAAAAAGGACAAGGCAATCAAGGATGGTCAGAGAAAATTTCAGGTTTAGCAGCAATAGATCAGATCACCACTAAAAGAAGAGTGGGGTCAACATGCACCAATGAGCAAAATGATATGACTGGCAGTAATCTGGAATTAACTACTCAGCTAAATAGCTGGGCAATCACAGGTAACTTGTAATACCTAAAGAAGCTCAGAAACTTCAAGTCATCGATTGTATGGCTGACCTGTCGATCAGCAAACTTACAGCTCAGCTGCCTCAGCACTAGATTAGACTACTGAGCTGTCACTCACCAAACTGACAGCTCAGCCCAGCATTGATTCCAGAGTGGAGCAAAACTGTCCTTCATTGCATCCAAGAGACACTGAGTGAATTACTTTACATTATATTGCTATATGCATGTCAATGAAGTTACTCTAGTGGTATCTCAACAGGGTTAATGGTAACCTATACAAATCAATACATTTTAATAGCTGACCAATATATAAAAGTGGGTTCCAAGTAATGTTTATCTTTGTGAATGGGTGGTAAATAAGTCCAGTATTCTGTACTCCTTCCCTTCCAGGCCCTGCCGTGCGCCCAAACAATGGTTTATGACCACATATGAGGTATCGGTGTACTCAGGAGAAATTGCCCAACAAATTTTAGGACCCATTTTATCTTGTTACCCATGTGAAAATGAAAAAATTGAGGCCAAAAGAAAATTAGTGTGAAAAAAAAGTACTGTTTCATTTTTACGGATCAATTTGTGAAGGGGCTTCAAAGTACTCACTATACATCTAGATAAGTTCCTTTGGTAGTCTAGTTTCCAAAATGGGGTCAATTGTGGAGAGTTCCAATGTTTAGACACACAGGGGCTCTCCATACACGACATGGTGTCCGCTAACAATTTGAGTGGAAAATTAGCTCCAATAGTTAGCGGACACTATGTCGCATATAGAGAGCCTCTATGCGCCTAAACATTGCAGCTCCCCCACAAATGACCTAATTTTGGAAACTAGACCCCGCAGGAACTTATCTAGATGCATAGTGAGCACTTTGAACCCTCAGGTGCTTCACAAATTAATCCGTAAAAATGAAAAAGAACTTTTTTTCTCAAAAATTTTCTTTTTTTATTTTTACGGATTAATTTCTGAAGCACCTGGGGGTTCAAAGTGCTCACTATGCATCTAGATAAGTTCCTTGGGGGGTATAGTTTCAATAATGGGATCACTTGTGGGGAAGCACCAATGTTTAGGCACACAGGGGCTCTCCATTAGCGACATGGTGTATGCTAACAATTTTAATGGAAAATTAGCTCCAATTGTTAGCGGACACCATGTTGTGTATGGAGAGCCCCTGAGTGCCTCAAAATGGGAGCTCCCCCACAAGTGACCCCATTTTGGAAACTAGACCCCCCAAAGTACTTATATAGGTGCATAGTGAGCACTTTGAACCCCCAGGTGCTTCACAAATTGATTTGTAAAAATGAAAAAGTACTTTTTTTTCACAAAAATTTTATTTTAGCCTCAATTGTTTCATTTTCACTTGGCAACAGGATAAAATGGATCCTAAAATTTATTGGCCAATTACTCCTGAGTAAACCAATACCTCATATGTTGTGGAAAACCACTGTTTGGGTGCACGGTAGGGCTCGGAAGGGAAGGAGCGCCATTTGACGCTCCAAGCGGAAAGTTAGCTGAAATCGTCAGTGAACACCATATCGCATTTGGAGATTCCCTAATGTGCCTAAACAATGGAGCTGATCCACATGTCAGATTTTGCACTGATGATATGGGGCTCATCTGTATTTTTGGTCACCAGCACAGATACAACAGGCAGGTACAGGCTGCCACCCACCCCCAATTGCCTAGTTTTAACCTGGCTGGTAATCAAAATACAGCGTAGCCCTTTATTTTTTTAATTCTTGAAACAATTAAAAAAAAAAAAACGATGTGGGCTTTGCCGCATATTTAGTTTCCAGCCAGGTACAACTAAGAAGCTACTGGCTGCTACCCACCCCCAGCTGCTTAGTTGTACCTGGCTGGTAACCAAATTACGGCGGAGCCCTTTTTTTTATTAATCATTTCTTGAAATAATGTAAAAAAAATGACGTGGGTTTCGCTGCATTTTTAGTTTCCAGCCAGGTACAACTAAGCAGCTGCGGGCTGCTACCCACCCCCAGCTGCTTAGTTGTACCTGGCTGGTAACCAAAATATGGCGGATCCCTATTTTTTCAATTATTTCTTTAAATAATTAAAAAAAAATGACATGGGCTTTGCCACATTTTTAGTTTCTAGCCAGGCACAACTAAGCAGCTACGGGCTGCTGCCCATCCCCAGCTGCTTAGTTGTACCTGGCTGGTAACCAAATTACGGCGGAGCCCTTTTTTTTTTTAATTATTTAATGAAATTATTTAAAAAAAAATCACTTGGGCTTTGCTGTATTTTTTAGCTTCCAGCCAGGTACAACTAGGCAGCTGGGAGCTGGAATTCACAGCATGGAGAGGCCCAAGCGTTCTGGGCCCCCCACGCTGCAAATTGCAGCCTGCAGTCATCCAAGGAAATGGCGCATTCATTAGAAGCACCATTTCCTGGCGCTGTACCCAGACTCTTCCAGTTGCCCTGGTGCCGGTGGCAAACTGGGTAATAAAGGGGTTAATGCCAGCTTTGCATTGGCAGCTGGCACTAAGCCCAAGGTTCATAATGTCAGGCCAATGTTAGACCCGACCATTGGGAACCTCTAAGTCAATAGTAAATATGACACCACACTGTGAAAAAAATTTTTTATTAGAAAAAAAAACAAAAATACATATTTGAACTCCATCTTTATAAACCCCCACATGCCCTCCGACGTAGTCCACAACGATGGTCCCACGACAGTCGGTTGACTCTAGAGACTACAGCAGGGGATCAAGCGTCATTTAGCTGTAGTCTCTGGGGTCACACTGATGCTGCACGGTATGGCAATGATCTGCCATACAGTGTAGCTGTCAGTGCTGCAAACCCAAGTCCCAAACTTCACATGATCTCTGAGGCTTGGGTCAGGTTACCAGATGTCGCCATGGCAACCTCAGGTTACCAGATGTAGCCATAGCCACCTAAGGTTGCCATAGCAACATCTGGTAACCTGAGATTGCCATGGCGACCTCTGGTAACCTGAGGTTGCCATGGCAACCTTAGGTGACCACATCAACATCTGGTAACCTGAGGTTGCCATGGCAACCTTAGGTGGCCATAGCAACATCTGGTAACCTGAAGTTGCCATGGCATACTCAGGTTACCTGATGTCGCCATGGCAACCTCAGGTTGGCAGACGTTGCTGTGGCCACGTAAGGTTGCCATGGCAACCTCAGGTTACCATGGTGATCAGCCCATTCCAATTACATTATGATGGGCTGATTACCGGACCCTAAGGGGGCGACACAGTGCCAGAGACAGCGACCACCTAGTGATTGCTGTCCCTGGCTGTCAGATTACTCCTCTTAGCCTCATGAAGGGGATGAGGTTGAAGGAGCGGGCTAGAGCCGCGGGAGAAGCCAGAGGAAGAGAGCGGGCACCGGAGGAGGAGGTGAGTGGGGAGAGCGGGGAGCATAGACAGGGTGGGGAGGAGGAAGCGAGGAGAGGAGGGTGGGGAGCAGAGGCAGGGTGAGGGGAGGAGAAAGTGGGGAGAGGATGGAGGAGACTGGGGAGCAAAGAAAGAAGTGGGGAGAGGACAGAGGAGACCGGGAAGCAGAGGAAGAAGCTAGGAGAGGACAGAGGAGACCGGGGAGCAGAGGAAGAAGTGGGGAGAGGACTGAGGAGACTGGGGAGTAGAGGTAGAAGTGGGGAGAGAACAGAGGAGACCGGAGAGCAGAGGAAGAAGCGGGGAGAGGACGGAGGGGACCGGGAAGCAGGAGAGCAGGCACAGGAGCAGTGGGCACAGGCCATGGCAACCTCAGGTGACCACAGCAACATCTGGTAACCTGAGGTTGCCTTGGCGACATCTGGTAACCTGAGGTTGCCATGGCTAACTTAGGTGGCCATAGCAACATCTGGTAACCTGAGGTTACCATGGCAACCTCAGGTTAGCAGATGTTGCTATGGCCACGTAAGGTTGCCATGGCAACCTCAGGTTACCATGGTGATCAGTCCATTCCAATTACATTATGATGGGCTGATCACCAGACTCTAAGGGGGCGACACAGTGCCAGAGACAGCGACCACATAGTGATCGGTGTCCCTGGCTGTCAGATCGCTCCTCTCAGCCTCATGAAGGGGATGAGGTTGAAGGAGCGGGCTAGAGCCGTGGGCACCAGAGAAAGAGGAGAGCGAGAGCAGCCAGAGGAAGAGAACGGGCACCGGAGGAGGAGGTGAGCGGGCAGACCGGGGAGCGTAGACAGGATGGGGAGGAGGAAGCGAGAAGAGGAGGGAGGGGAGCAGAGACAGGGGGAGGGGAGGAGAAAATTGGGAGAGGATGGGGGAGACCGGGGAGCAAAGAAAGAAGTGGGGAGAGGACAGAGGAGACTGGGGAGCAGAGGAAGAAGTGGGAAGAGGACAGAGAAGACCGGGGAGCAGAGGAAGAAGAGGGGAGAGGACAGAGGAGACCTGGGAGCAGAGGAAGAAGTGGAGAGAGGACAGAGGAGATCGGGGAGCAGAGGAAGAAGCGGGGAGAGGACGGAGGAGACCGTGAGGCAGGAGAGCGGGCGCAGGAGCAGTGGGCACAGGCAGAGGATGCATGCAGGAGCTGGGTACAGCTAAAAGCCCGGCTCCTGCAGAGATCATGCAGGGAAGTGCTGACATTCAGCATTTCCCTGCACGATTATGATGTGATCGGTCAGTCAGATTGACTGACCGATCACATCGCTCTGAGTGTGGAGGCCATTAAAAAGGGTCCCTACACCTCTGCCCCTGACCCCCAGCTGTCACTGACAGCTGTTAGATTTAAACTGTCACTGTTTGCTTACAAGCAGTGACAGTTCAAAGCCATGACGAGTTTAGCCATCATGATGCAAGAACTGACATCTTTTCATGATGGCTAAACTCGTCATTGGTCATAATTGGGTTAATAAAGATGAAGAATTTAATCAATATGGGACTCACCACTATATCCTTAATATAAGAAGCTTCTGAGTCAAAACTGTGGCTGAAGACCTGCACCAATAAGGCAGATTATACTTCAAATCAGGACACGGTGAGGCACTTTTCTCTTGATTTACCATTATGGATACCCTGAAATGATCGGAACAGTAACTATTCCAAAAGCAAAATAGAATTGAAATAACCAAGACACATGATGAATTATCTTTTAAGATCTATCTGTTGTTTTATATTCTGAATACTGACTGAGGTGAGATAATATAGATTCCTTGTTAACCTGAAGGTTTATTACTGGATTATTCTCCTTTTTAGTAAAATGATTTCCATTATCATTTATATTTTGTGGAATTAAATTTCTAATTACGACTTACTAATGATGTACTTCATTTCTTTCAGTAACTGCTAGTTATTTACTTTTTATTCCCTCGGAAGGTCAAACTTGTAAAGGTAGGGTAAAAAAATTAATTTTGCCTTGATCAACATTAGGAGCAATGACTTTAGATGATGACACATATTCTCTTTTATATTATGATAGCCTTGTGGCCTAATTTTATGGCTGCACTTTGCTTTCTACAAAATATCTTCTTGAAATAAACCAGATTAACTTTGAAGAAAACTACTGAATATCAATAAAAAAAGGGAACAGAAACTGCTAACTTGACACAAATTGGAGAATTATAGTAATTTGTAACTTGCTCTCTGACAGAACTTAAAAGGTCTAGGTCTGGCAGTGATGCAAAATTTATGAACAATTCTCATGCTCCTACACTTGAGGCTTTTTCAGAATAAAGTTCATAAAAAGTATAGAAAAAAACTGTAAAGTAATTTGCTGTTTTTACTGTGGGAGCCAAAATGAATAACATCTGTGATTTGCTAAAACTGAAAAACACAGAACATCAGACAGAAAACCACTTTACAACATTTTAGGTAATGCTGTAATCTAATAACCATTGTAAAACCTTCAGATCACAAAAACTAATTAAACGTCAGAATAGAATTGGTGGTTTAACAGCGTTTACATTTACACAAAAATGTGACGGTTATTACATTTTCTATTGAACAAAATAAAATGAAAGTCAAAATGTTTGTATGTTTAACCAAAAAAGCAAAACTATATCAGTGCATTTTTTTTCATATTTATTTAATGTTCTGTTTAACTGTTTTGGACTCGTTTTACACTGCTGGTTGCCCTTTGGCTAGGGTCAGACTTGCGTCTGCCCTTGAGCCTGCAGGGTTCGGCAGAAACTTAGTTTCTGGCCAGAGTAGCGCCAGCTGGTAACGCTATGCCCGCCTGACTATTCATCTCTATGGTAACCGGACGCTTTCCGCAGCCGCCGGCTCCACAGAGATCTCCATGATATGTGCTTTTGCAGAGAGCACAGGAAACGCGGTCTGCAGCGTTTTCCTGTGCTCTCTGCAAAAGCGCATATCCTGGAGATTTCTGTGGAGGCGGCAGCTGCGGTAAGCATCCGGTTGCTATAGAGATCCATAGACTGGCAGCACATAGCATTGCCTGCTGGTAACGCTATGCGCTGCTCCATGCAGAAACTAAGTTTCTGACGGATCGGCCAGGCTCAGGGGCAGACGCAAGTCTGACCCTAGCCTTTTAGAGTCTATAAACTCAATGAAAACTTTTACCAGTTTCTGCCCAGCATGTAAACTTGCATTACATCCCCAACACTTTTTAAAGGGAACGAACCACCATGATCTAAGGGTATAATTTAAAAGCAGCGCCATACACGCACTAAGATGGTGACATGAACCTTACCTTCAGTCTTCTAATTAGATGTTTGATTGTAGAGATAATGTTTGCAAAGTTAAGGAAATGTGTGCAGCAGGGGGACATAATATTGTGGGGTGGGTCGGTCGTCCATATAGATTATGCCTCTTGCATCTTCTTGATGTACCCCATTTTTTCTTTATTTAAATCTCATGCCAAGCCACCACTGCCGCTCCTGGCAACGCGTGTGCACTGCAATAGAAATGGTGACATCAGAGACAGCACATGCGGGTAATGCGATCTGTGATGCCATTTTACTGAGGACACTGTGGAGATGAGTATAAGCTGCATTTGTGCATGCAAAGTTTGAATTTTTGTTACCTGCATATGCGCCAGTGGTGCTTATATTAATCTTTTTCTAAGAGAAGGAGGTTGTTGGTCAAACACTTGTATTCAATATGGTGCAGTCATCCTATCTTCTTTGCAGAAAAACACTCCCAAATGATGTTATTTCCACTCCCTTGATTCACCATTAGGATGGTGTCCTTTGGGCTGTACTCATCCTTTTTCCTCCTTTAAATACGCTAAATAAAGTTGATACCAAAGAGTTCTATTTTGGTCTCATCTGACCCCATGATTTTCTCCCATGCTTCCCTCTGTATCATATAGATGGTAATTGGCAAACGTCAATCAAGCCTTGACTTATGGTGGCATAAGCAGGGGGGCCTTGTGAGCCCTGTAAGAATTTATTACATGACAGTGTCGTATGATACTAACAGTAATCCTTGAGATTGTTGTCCCAGCTCTCTTTAGATCGTTGATTGTGACCTCTTGAGTACTTCTTGGCCGATTCCTGACCTTCCTCAGAATTATCCTCACCCCACAATGCTGGATCCTGCATAAAGCCCCAGACCAAGGAAGATTGACAGTCATCTTGTGTATTTTCCATTTTCTAATATATGCACCAACAGTTGTTGACATCACACCTAGCTGTTTGCATATTGTCCTGTAGCCCATCCTAGTCTTGTCAAGATCTAAATTTTTTTCAGTGGTGTCCTAAGTCATCACTCCAGCTATGAAAGGGGCTGTAACAGCCCCCTCCATAGGATTGAGCGCTTAGGGGGTGGGTATCGCCCCCTCCATGCTGATGGAAGTAATATAATGAGAGTGATCACTCCCATCAGCTGAAGCATGGCAACAGTGCAGACCCGCATGTGCCTGCCCACCACCCACCTGTGCTGCCCACCCATGCCACTTGTCACCTGCCTCTGCCACCCACATGTGCTTACCCGCCACCTGCCTATGCCTACTGCTCCACTACAGCTTGATCTCCCTGCATGTAAATCAGGCTACAGTGAAGTGATCTGACAGCTGGGAACAGCAATCCGCTATGTGATCGCTGTGCCCTGGCTCTGTCACTCCCTAAGTGCTGTGATCTTGTGATCACAGCACTTAGGGTTCTAAAAGAGGGAGTGCACAGTAACTTAACTCTCCCTGTGGTGATTGGCTCAACGTAATGTAATTATGATCACCATGGTTACCCAGCGTTGCCATCGCAATGTCCGGTCACCTGGCCCAAGCCGCAGATATCATGTGATCTCTGAGACTTGGGTTTGCCACAGTGATGGTGCACTATATGACAATGATCTGCAGTACAGTGCACAATCACTTTGACACCAGAGACTACAACAAGGGATCAAGTGTCCTATTGTTGTAGTCGCTGAGGTCACAGTGATGGTGCAATATATTGCAGATCATTGCCATACTGTGCACCATCACTGTAACCCCACAGACTACAACAAAAGGACACTTGATCCCTTGCTGCAGTCTGCGGGGTCACAATGATGGTGCACTGTATGGCAATGATCTGTCATACAGTGCACCATGACTATGACCCCAGAGACTAAAACAAGAGTACGCTTGATCCCTTGCTGCAGTCTGTGGGGTCACAGTGATGGTGCAATGTATGGCAGATTATTGCCATACAGTGCACCATCACTATGACCTCAGAGACTACAATAAGAGGATTCTTGATCCTTTGCTGCAGTCTCTGAGATCACAGTGATGATACATTGTATAGCAGAGCACCATCAGTGTAACCCCAGAGACTGCAGGAAGATGACTTTTGATCCCATGCTGCAGTCTCTGGATGTAGCAGAGGCAATCGAGCATCGGGGGACCATCATTGTGGACTACGTTGGATGGCAAAATAAAGATGGAGTCTAAATTTGTGTTTGTGGTTTTATCTAGTAAAAATATTTTTCACTGTGGGGTGTATTTTTTTTTACTATTTATTAGAGATTCCTAATAGCCAGGTTTAACATTGGCTCGACATTATGAATCTTGGGCTTATAGCCAGCTGCCAATAAAAATGCTGGCATTAACCCCTATATTACCCAGTTTGCCACCGTCAAAAGGGCAACTGGAAAAGTCTGGATACAGCGCCAGAAAATGGCACTTCAATTTCTGGGGTGGCTGCAGGCTTCAATTTGTGGCATGGAGGGCCCGAAACGCTTGGGCTCTCCATGCTGAGGATTCCAGCCTCCAGCTTCCTACCGTGTTTCCCCGAAAGTAAGGCACCCCCGATTGTAAGGCCGCCTAGGGGTAAAGGGGGGGCCTGCTAATGTAAGGCCTCCCCCATTATAAGGCCTTACAACCGGGGGGGCCAATGTAAGGCCCCTAGCGGAGGGGGGGGGGAGCGGGAGCGGCCAGTCGCAGTCGCGATGACGTCATGCGCTGCGACGGGTCACATGATCCGGGAGACAGCCGAGGACAGAGGACGGACGCGCTGGCTGCTGCAAGAAGACCCTGGAGGGTAAGATGTCTGCAGCAGCAGCAGGGGGGGCCTCAGAACAGGGGGGTAGTGTGTCAGCAGGAGGGGGCCCATACCTATATACCGTATAATGCACTGCTCCCCCTGTCGCTGATTGACAGGGGGATGCAGTGCATATGTAATGAGTGGGCGCACGTGACGTGCGACCCGCTCCCGCAGTGTCCCAGCAGGAGGGGGCACACAATGTAAGATCCCCCGAAAGTAAGACCGGGGGCCACTTTTGGCCCCCAAAAAAATGTAAGACAGGGTCTTACTTTCGGGGAAATACGGTAGTTATACCTGGCTGGACCAAAAATACTGTGAAGCTCCACATCGGTTTTTTTTTTCAAAATAATTTCTATAAATAAAAAAACGATGTCGGGCTTTGCTGTATTTTTGGTTAGCAGCCAGGTACAACTAGGCAGCTAGGGGTGGGTGGCAGGCCATAGCTGCCAAGTTGTACCTGGCTGGCAACCAAAAATATTGCGAAGCCCCACGTAATTTTTAAAAAAATATTTCTACAACTTAAAAATGACGTGTTGCGTCGCCATATTTTTGGTTACCAGCAAGGTACAACATGACAGACAGGGGCTGGAATCCTTAGCGCTGACAGGCCCACTTTCTGGGACCCCAACACTGCGAATTGCAGCCCACAGCCACCCCAAAAAATGGTGTATTCAATAGAGGCGCCATTTTCTTGTATTGTACCGAGACTTTTCCAGTTGCCCTGGTGCCAGTGACAAACTAGGTGATAAAGGGGTTAATTTCAGCTTTTTTATTGGCAGATTCATAATGTCTTGCTAATGTTAGACCCCACCATTAGAAAATAGTAGATAATACAAAACATTCAGAGAAAAATAATTTTATTAGAACAAAAAACAAGCATATCTCAACTCCATCTTTATTACTTCCACATAACCCTCCATGCGCCTTCATTCAGAGTCTGCAGGGACAGAATAAGTGTCCTCTTTCTGCAGAGTCTGCAATCACACTGACCATAGGGACTCGGTGAGTGATGTCACCAGTCAGAGACTGCCACAGGGAAGTGGTGACGTCACTTGCTAAGTCATGAGGGCTCCCCAGTAAACTAAAAATGTTGTCACTTGTGGTGGATTTCCACTGTTTAGGCACATCAAGGGCTCTCCAAACAGGACATGACACCTGCAAACCATGCCATCCAAATCTGTGTTCAAAAATGTCACTCCCCCCCTTCAGAGCCCTGCTGTGCACCCAAACAGTGGTTTTCCGACACATATGAGGTATCGGTGTACTCAGAAGAAACTGCCCAACAAATGTTAGGATTCATTTTGTCTTGTTGCCCATGTGAAAATGAAAAAATTGAGGCAAAAATGAAAATTTTTGTGAAAAAAAAGTGCTTTTTCATTTTCACGGATCAATGTATGAAGCACCTTCGGGTTCAAAGTGCTCACTATGCATCTATATAAGTTCCTTGGGGTTCCAATTTCCAAAATGGGGTTACTTGTGAGGAGTTTTCACTGTTTAGGAAATCAACAGCTTTCCAAACATGACACTGTGTCCGCTAATGCTTGCAGCTAATTTTTCATTCAAAAAGTCAAATGGCGCTCCTTCCCTTCCGAGCCTTGCCGTGCACCCAAAAAGTGACCTCATATGGGGTATCAGTGTATTCAGCAAAGATTGCACAATAAATTTTAGAGTCCATTTTGTGCTGTCACCTTTGTGAAAATGCAATAATTGAGGCTAAAATAACATTTTTGTAGGAAAAATTAAAATGTTCATTTTCTCCTTTAATATTGCTTTAGTTGCTGTGAAGCACCTGAAGGGTTAATAATCTTTTTGAATGTGCTTTTGAGTAGCTTGAAGGGTGCTGTTTTTAGAATGGTTTTCTGTTATATAGGCTGCTCAAAGTCACTTCAAATGTGATGCGGTCACTAAAAAAATGGTTTTGTAAATGTTGCTGGAAAAATGAGAAATTGCTGATGAACTTGAACCCTTCTGTTTCCCTTACAAAAAATTATTTTCTAAAATTGTGCTGATGTACAGTAGACATATGTGAAATGTTATTTATTAACTATTTTGTGTGAGATATCTCTCTGGTTTAACAGAATGAAATTTCAGAATTTGAAATTTGTGAAATTTCCATCTTTTTTCATAAACAAAGCAAAAATAATCGGACTAAATTTACCACTAACATGTCATTAAAAATAATCTCAGGCTACGTTCACACAGGTGCGTATTTTTTGCACTTTTTCTGCAGTTGCGCTTTTTTGCTCGCGCACGCGCAAAAAAGTGCAACTGCATTCACACAGTGCGCTTTTTTCTGCACATTTTTCCTGAGCCCATTTTAACATGTGGGCAATGGAATAAGTGCGCAGAAAAAAGCGCAAATAATTGACATGTCTAGTCTTTTTACGTTCGCGCTTTGGCGGTGAAAGCGCATGCGTAAAACAACATGTGAGTAGATTTTAGTAAAACCCATAGGCTTTGCTGGACTGCATATCCAGAATTGGGTTTCACTGCATTTACGCACACGTGAAAAAGCACTGCGTATATGCAGGAAAAGGCAGGAATATGTAATAAATACGCACCGTGTGAACGTAGCCTCAGAATAGCTAGGATCCATTGAAGCGTTCCAGAGTTATTATCTTATAAAGGGACACTGGTCAAAATTGCAAAAAAAATGGCAAGGTCAGTAAGGTCAAAACAGGCTGGGTGGTGAAGGGGTTAAACATCATAAGTGATTTTCAGTTTTTTTTTTCAGACTCTGTCCCTCACTGTTGAAGTATATCTATGATACAGATACTCTCCAGTATTTTGATCAGCAAAAGCCTGATCTTTTCAGGATCTAGTTTTTTTCTATTCACTATAATGGTGTCAGGTAGAATCCTATTGCTTCAAGTTGCTACCTGGCACCATTAAAGTGAATGGGCAAAAAAATGAATCCTGTAAGGATCAGGTTTTAGCTGAAAGCCTGCCTGATTTGAAAAAACTGGTAGTGCGAAATCAGCCTTACAGTGTAATTTTTGTGCACCCTCTAAAAAATTCAACAAACAGCCATTAATATTTAAAGTGTTGACAACAACAAAAGTGAGTACAACCCTTATGTGATAATGACCAAGTTGTGCCTAATTATCCTTCCCCCCCCCTGTATCATGTGACTTACTGGTGTTAAAGGTGTGAGGTGTGAGGGGGGAGCGATTATTTGGGATTATCGATCACACTCCCTCTCATACTGGTCATTGGAAGTTCAATCTAACACCCTAATGCCAAATGAATTCTCTTTGAATCTGAAAAAAGAGTTGTTGCTTTACATACAGAGGGCCCAGGCTGTAAGAAGATTGTCAACACCATTAAAATGAGCTGCAGCACAGTGGGCAAGACAATACAGCAGTTTAACAAGAACAGGCCTCGCTATAGTCGACCAAAGTAGTTGAGTGCACATGCTCACTATCATATCCAGGTGTAGCCCTTTCAAAATAGACATAGGCTGCCAGCATTACTCCAGAGGTTGCAGTAATGGGGGTCAGCTTGTCAATGCTTGGACAATACCCCGTACACTGCAGCAAATTGGTCTGCATGGCTGTCATCCCAGACCGCAACCTCTTTTAAAGATCATGCACAAGAAAGGTGCTTAGGATTTGCTGAAGACAAGAAAGCTAAGGACAAGGTTATTGAAACCAAGTCCTGTGGTCTGATGATACCAAGATAAACGTACTAGTTTCAGATGGTGTCTGTGTGGCAACAACTAGTTAAGGAGAATAAAGAGTGGTATGTCTTTCCTACAGACAAGCATTATGGTGGTATTGTCATAGTCAGAGGCTGCATGAGTGCCAACATGAACTGTGACATACTGAAGCAGAGCATGATCCCCTCCCTTTGGAAACAGGGCTGCAGGGAAGTATTGCAACATGATAAACACACCTCCAATATCAGCATTGACTTCCTGAAGAAACTGAGGGTAAAGGTGCTGGACTCGCCAAGCATTTCTCTCCATCTGTGGGGTATCTTTAAATAGAAGGTGGATGAGCACAAAGTCTCCAACATTCCACCAGCACCATGATATCATCATGGAGGATAGAAGAAGATTCCAGTGGATTATGTCAAGCTCCATTTCCAAGAGAGTGAAGGCAGTGCTTGAAAACAATGGTGGCAACAGGGACCCTGGGAAAAATGTAATAACTTCAGGAAGAGGTTAACAAATATTTGTATATTATTAGGTATTATAAAATCAAGTCTAGCACACAAAAATAAAGGTACAGTAGCAGACCCTTTAAGCAAATCAACTATCCACTCTCTTAGTTACAATGAACTGTTACCTGACATATGAAACATTTCCTAGTGTATGTATATTTGCTTGTTTTTAACAATTATGAGATTAAAGTCTCAAGCTGGCAGCGTTGATTCTGGAGGAATTCTCCAGTGGGTAACATGCTTTAAACTATCTAACTATGCACCTGGAAGGAAAGTACTAATTTTGCACCTTATGATCCACTTCATGTGAAATTACCGTACAACTTGCAAAGAAATAATGTTCTTTATACAAAAGACATATTGGAGCAAATGAATAAACACAATTAATAAATACATGGTGGTTCCTCTTCAAAGCATCTATTTATGTATGCATGTTTTAATAACTATCTGCTAATTAAAAACCTTAATTCATTCGATTTTTTTGAGCTTTCATCACTTAATTCATGAGGGGTTCACATTTCTTGCCAGTGACTTATTCATAGTGAAAAACGACAAATAAAAGAGTCATTAAGTCTTTATAGTATATTTTCCAAGAAAAATATCTATCTATTATTACTAATGAGTTTAGATAATTAACAATGGGACGTCAAGAGCACCCAGCTATTGATAATATATCTAGGCTATTGCTATCATTGTTTTTTTTTTAATTGCACACACATTAAAAAAAATAGAAACTTCACAGAAACTTGAACTAAATTGCTATAGTGATGTAACAAAACAAATATCAACTGCAGATAAATGTTCATAGAAAAAACATAAGAGATGACTGAAACAATTCGGAATTGAATTCAAGGACTCAAATTGTTACATTCAAAGGGCCAGTGGATTTTAGATGTTGCATATGTCGTGATTTAAATAATGAGATCTTGCCTTTTTACACACTGAAGAAGATGGCAAATGTCTCATAAGAATGACATGGCCTCAGGTGTAACTGTTCAGGTCCCTCTGTGGAGGGAATCAGTCTGCCGGTTTTGCTATGCAAGCTAAGTACAGCAGCTACAGGGGTTAAAAGAGAAAAATCAACTGTGCCTCTCTTATCAGTCTTTGTGCTACTGTTTATGTAAGCTAGATGCTAAGGGGTACTTCACACACAGCAACATCGCTAACGATGTCGCTGAAACGTCACAGGATTTGTGAAGTAACAGCAACCTAGCCAGGACCTGCTGCTTGTGACAGCATTAGCGATCTGGACCCTGCTGTGAGATCGTTGATCATTACAAATCATTCAGGACCATGGCAGTGCATTGGTGTGTCTGACACCTTAACAACGACATTGTTAGCGACTTTAACCCAGCCAGTAGGCGTGCTTTTGCACTGCCTTTCCCGCCTCCTCAGCTCTAATTGTTGCCCGCTGCTGCATTCTGATTGGGCACCTTTGACTGAACAAAGGCAAGTTAGTAGCGTTCCGTCCTTTGTTCCATAGCTACTTTGTTCCTGAGCGTGGTGGTTTGCGGATCATAGTAGAGAGGTCTCCAGGCTGCGATACTACAACTTCTATACGGTAGGGTATAATTTGGGGTACAAATATGATCCTTTGTAGTGTTTACATTCTTACTTCTATGACATTATATGCAATCAACCAATCAGAACGCACTAGCAAGCACCAATCGGTGCTGAGGGTACGTGGTAAATCACACTTAGGTGGCTTCAGCGTCAAACACCCCCCCCCCTAACATAGGTGTGAGTCGTCAAATTAGCTGCTGTGTGACACTCTCCAATGACCAGCGTGGTCATTATGCAGGTCCATATCATTGCTGCTGCAGATCTGACTGTTTGACATCTCACCAGCAAACCCCGTAGTGATGCACCAGTGATACCCGCCAGGTCAAATCGAGTCGTGATCGCTGGAAAGTTGCAGCATGTAAAAGGGCCCTTAATCACCTGGTGATTACCATCACTGGACTACATTGTCATGGAAGGCAAACACAGACTTTACAAAAAAATCAGTGTCTGGATTCGGCATTCGAGTGCTTTACATAAGCAAACCACTAAATGAGCATTTATGTGTTTTGATATACTTGATGCTTGTCTCAGTGAGAGCTGCTTGCAGTGTTTTAATGGCTTGTACTGGTGTAAAAGCTATGTTATCCAAAGTAGTATGTACAAAAAAAAAAATTAAACAACTCCAAATCTTCTATTTTGGAAGTGATTTAGTTTTATGGCTGGCTGTATGTGAGTGGAGAGCAGAACTGCCCAATCAGTGACTTCCAATGAGGTTTTGGGACAAGTTCAGGTCCAAACAGAACTTTACATAAAGTCTGGCTGAACCCGCCAAACGTGAACTTTCATGCGTTTGCTCATCTTTAGTCCTGAGAGGAACTTGATTTTAGACAAAATCTACCATACACTCATGCTTATGTGCTCAACTGTTTTGTATAAATCATGATCTAGGATGAAAAGCCAAGCTGTGTACACTAATTGCTTATCCTACTGTATGATTGAGTGCTTTTCTCCATTCTAAGACTGACGCAGGCACTCAGGGTTGGTGGCACGTTTCATCAGACTCAGTAGAGTAATGTTAATTACTTATTTTCATGCTACGTAAGGAAATATTCTTTGCAAACTTCACTTGAACTTGTACATGACTTTGCCTCTTTCTTATTTAAAGACCATGTACGTCTTTGGAGGCCATTTGGTTTTCCTTACATGCATATCATTTTGGAAAATGGTCTGCAGTAATACTAGAGCAATACTCATGCGAGGATCACATTGCACCACCTGGACCTGCTGTCAGCTCTCTTGACCGTAGAATATAAACTGCAAAGAAATACATGAAGCTGTCATTCTCGGGTCAGGAGAGTCAGCTGGCCAGTTCGGGCATATTCATGCCATCCTCATACAAGTCATACATATGTGTGACTCCAGCATAAAAATGATTAGTAAGTTTGCTTTTGCTGCCTCTGTGTATTACAGCACATAGCAGCCTGCTATATAACAGATCTATTAGTGAGATTATCTGTCTTCTCCAGAACTTTACTCACAGTCTATCCTTTCATCTCATAATAGGTAGCAATGACTATATTTTCGAATGGTTCAATAGTTGCTCTTAAGAGAGTAAAGATTGTTTTAAACTTTTATTTTATAAATAAGTAGTACACATGAAGTTAAAAAAAACATACTAATATATCTTAATAGAGATATCTGCTTGTTTTACCTCCGGAATTGATCTTTCCATCACAATTGGGGGTACAATCTGTAACATTTATCCATCACATTACTGAAATAGATGATAGCTGGTGCTTTTAAGATTTGATGGATATTATACAGGGAGGAGCTAGCTGTATAGTCACTTTGCAGCAAGTTCTTATATGATTAAATGACAGTTACATATTAAAGAGAACCTGTCATCACCATATAACATGTTAAAGTAAAGATTTGACCATAATGAGGCAGTTATATTGATTTAATAGATACCTGTGGTGCAGAAATTTGCAGCATTGTCCTTGTTTATTTCATAACAGAATATTTAGTGCCATATCCTTTCCATGCATCATGGCAGAAAATAGATCGGATCTATTTTCTTCAGAGGTCCAGCTTGAAAGAAGAATCCTGGCACCACTACCTAGAACAGTGATTACTGATCATATCAGTCTCATCCAGAGCTGTTAAGTCGGGACCGAAGATGCCCTGGAGTTGCACACTTTAGGTTAAATTGTATTTATTAACTCAATATAACAGCCCATTATAGCCTTAGCTTTACTTTAAAGTATTAAATTGTGATGACAGGTTCTCTTTAAAGAAGGAAGGTTTTACCAGACAATGGAATCGTTGATCCCTAAAGGGGCCGTGACACGCGTCAATATCGCTGCTGCACGTGACATTGCAGCGATATTGACGCGTGTGACAGGGCGCATCAACCAGCCGAAAATCTGGCAATGGTCGCCCGGTGTACACGCAGCATCGCTGCGTGTGACACCGGAAGACACGATCAGCCAGCTCCCAGCGCCTCTCAGCAAGCTCTGGGAGCTGGTATCCAGGGTAAACTGCGGGTAACTAAGCAGTGCGCGCTGCCTAGATACCCGATGTTTAACTTGGTTACCAGCCTTCTCCCCTCACCAGCTGATATCCAAGGTACACAGCGGGTAACTAGGGACCCGCTGTGTACCTTGGATACCAGCCGGTGAGCGGAGAAGGCTGGTAACTAAGGTATACATCGGGTATCTAGGCAGCATGCGCTGCCTAGTTACTCTCAGTTTACCATGGATTCCAGCCTGCAGACATCATGGAAACGATATTTAAATCATTTCCACAATGTCGATGGTAAAATGATCGCTGGTGAGTCTGCCTGTGTGACAGCTCACCAGCGATCAGCCGTCAATATCACCAGCGATCAGATCGCTGATGACATTGACATGTGTGATGCTGGCTTAAGAAAGTTTTCTTAGCAGACTTTACTTCTGCATGTCATGCTTCCTTATAAAGTTAAAGAATATGCTCCTCCTTTAGGGCTATTTGGCTTTACTTGCATGCAGTTTTTGGCTATTTGTTTTAAAATAGCGTATCATGAAAATGTTTGATTTACAGCATCTACAGCTTCTATGAATCATAATACATATAATGCATGGCCAAATAGACTACAGTTTAGTTGACAGTCAAATCTCCATCAGTGAGCATGGTCTTATTGTAAATTCTGTATGTCTCTTCTGTTGACCTCTCCTAAATTGACCAAGGACTACACTTTTTGCTCACAGTCTACTCTATTTCTGATAATAGGTAATAGGAAATGACTACATTTCAAACAGTGCAATGGTAGTTTTTCAAATTAAGTTTTAGTTTTATATTATTTTAAAAAAAAAAAAAACACATTTTTTGTCTATCATAGTTATTCTTTTTTTTAAACTCTAATGTTACAATGAAATTATGTGAATTCACAAGAAATTTCTTTTAATGAAGCTTTTAATTAGAACTTTGGCTTGTATCTTATTATAACATTTAATTTCCCCATGGGTCTAAGTACAAAAGTTATTTAAAATGTTACTAATTATATTAGAAGATAAAATATTCTATAGTTAGACATTTTTCCTATGTGACTTTCCAGACTATACAGTATTGCAGTAAAATTCGGTTTCAGGGTGCTGCTTTTAGAGGCCTCAAATAACAGCACGGACTGGATATTTACAATGTAACTATAGATCCAAATTCTACCATTTCAACTTTATGTCAATTTAATTCATAAGCATTTATTGTTTAAATTCAGTCCGTCACCCCCAAAATGCATTTTCAATGGGCTATAAAGTCTTGTAGTTGACTTAAAACAACCATATCAGCACTGCACCTGGTACACTCATTGACAAAACGTTTTGAGAATGACACCAAAATTATATTTTCACATGATCTGCTGCCCTCTGGTTTTTATTTGTGTTTGGGCCACTTTACACACACCAACTTCTGTGTCCAACATCTGAACAGATCTCTGGTTGCAGTGAAATCATGGACACATTGTTCCATTTTGTGGCTGTGTACAAATGTAACAATGTGTCCATGATTTCACTGCAACCAAAGATCTTTTCAGAAGTTGGTCACAGAAGTTGGTGTGTGTAAAGCGGCCCTCAGTCTGATGTTTATATCACATACTGAAATATAATTGCAATCATATTATGAGTACCAAAAGATTATATTGTCAGTTAGAATGAGTTAATGCAGCAAGTCAATATTTGCAGTGTTGACCCTTCTTCTTCGGACCTCTGCAATTCTCCCTGGCATGCTCTCAATCAACTTCTGGACCAAATCCTGACTGATAGCAGTCCATTCTTGCATAATCAATGCTTGCATTTTGGCAGAATTAGTTGTTTTTTGTTTTCCACCCGTCTGCTTGATGATTGACCACAAGTTCTCAATGGGATTAAGATCTGGGGAGTTTCCAGGCCATGGACCCAAAATCTCTATGTTTTGTTCCCTGAGCCATTTAGTTATCACCTTTGCTTTATGGTAAGGTGCTCCATCATGCTGGAAAAAGCATTGTTGGCGCCAAACTGCTCTTGGACGGTTGGAGAAGTTCTCTGGAGGACATTCTGGTACCATTCTTTATTCATGTCTGTGTTTTTAGGCAAGACTGAGAGTGAGCCGATTCCTTGGCTGAGAAGCAACCCCACACATGAATTTTTTCAGGATGCTTAACAGTTGGCATGAGACAAGACTGGTGGTAGCGCTCACCTCTTCTTCTCCAAATAAGCTGTTTTCCAGATGTCCCAAACAAACGAAAAGGGAATTCATCAGAGAAAATGACTTTACCCCAGTCCTCAGCAGTCCACTCCCTGTACCTGTTGCAGAATATCAGTCGGTCCCTGATGTTTTTTCTGGAGAGAAGTGGCTTCTTTGCTGCCTCCTTGAAACCAGGCCTTGCTCAAAGAGTCTCTCCCCCTCACAGTGCGTGCAGAAGCACTCACACCAGCCTGCTGCCATTCCTGAGCAAGCTCGGAACTGCTGGTAGTCCGATCCCATAGCTGAAACAGTTTTAACATACGGTCCTGGCTCTTACTGGTCTTTCTTGGGCGCCCTGGAGCCTTTTTGACAACAATTGAAGCTCTCTCCTGAGTTCTTGATGATGCGATAGATTGTTGACTGAGGTGCAATCTTTCTAGCTGCGATACTCTTCCCTTTTAGGCCGTTTTTGTGCAGTGCAATGATGGCTGCACGTGTTTCATTAGAGATAACCATGGTTAACTGAAGAGAAACAATGATACCAAGCACCAGCCTCCTTTTAAAGTGTCCAGTGGTGTCATTCTTACTTAATCATGACTGATTGATCGCCAGCCCTGTCCTCATCAACACCCACACCTGTGTTAATGGAACAATCACTAAAACGATGTTAGCTGCTCCTTTTAAGGCAGGACTGCAATGATCTTGAAATGTGTTTTGGGGGTTAAAGTTCATTTTCTAGGCAAATATTGACTTTGCAAGTAATTGCTGTTAAGCTGATCACTCTTTATGACAGTATATGCAAATTGCCATTAGAAAAACTGAAGCAGTAGACTTTGTTAAAATTAATATTTGTATAATTCTCAAAATGTTTGGCCATGACTGTACTGTGCTTGAGCAAATAACTTTTAATTTTAATGCAAATGAGAAGGTTTTGGAATAACATTGGGGTTTTTGAGAGTTTCATGTATCATTTTACATACTCATTTGCATTTTGTAGCCAGCCCTCTGGTTCTGAATGACACTGCTCATGATACTGTTGATAGATGTAATTCATGGTGAAATACAAGGTGATGATGTCAGGAAATTGCTTGCGCAGTGTGAGACGCGGTGGATAGTGTCTCTTGACACTATGTCACCCATGGGTCCGAATGAACATCTGAGCTTTGCCCTCTTCCTTTAGTTGTCACCATCAGTCACTCTGGTACCTATGTACCCTTATTATGTAGTGCGTCAGATTTCTGACTCACTTTTATTGTCTTGATTTTATGGAGATTTTTTTATCGTGGTGTTCACAGGCTCTGTTTAAAGCTTTCTGCGGGTTTTAACACAAGTGGCTCGCCATCACCCGACTTTGCTCCATCTGGTGGATGACTACAAAAATGGAGGAAACTATGCACTACATAGTCTAATGTGGACTTAGTAATTCCGTATTATAATCCTGTCTGGGTCATCTATTATGGATATTACTTGATATGACCCCTAGGCCAGTTTGTTCTGTGTTCCGTCTTTTTTGCTGCTGCTCCCGCTCTTTCTCTGCACCCCCCTCACCTCTGTGTGTGTGAATGGTTGCAGGGTGCAGCCGAGCCCCATGGGGCGCCGTTCATCCGGTGGTGCGGAGGCAACATACTGGGCGGCCCATTTGGTAAGTTGGCAGGACCTGTGGATAGCTAACAGACACTCCGCATCATTTTGTATCAGTGTGAATGCAGGCCCATTATGTGCATGGCAAGTCACCTCCCACATCTCTGTAGGTAGAGGTGATTTATCTGCTTGCACCTGGGCTTGCTCTACATAGTGGGGTCTGATTGCATCCTGCAAGTGCAGTGTTGGTTTTTTGCCTTTGGCTGCAGATAGTAAGATTTTCGGATGCTGCCTTTTTTTGAGTAGTTTTTGACTAAAAGCTTAGTCATTCTATCAGGAGCTCGGATGTGCTGGGCTGTTGGTTTTCTTATTAATAGCTCAGTCACCGAATCTCTAGCTTGTGCTTAGATTCTGCAGCTGCTCCTTGTCTCATTTAATTGCTCAGCCTTTTAGTTCTGCAGTTTTTCTCAGAGCACTGCCAGTCTTAGTTTCAGCTCTGAGGTGCTAAGTTGGTCTCTTGACCTTGATTGTGTTTGAGTATTCTTTTGTCCTTGTCTTTTTGTGTTTTGTCCCTCTGTCTGATTCGCTCCTCTCCTGGTAACTGACTTTAGACCGTGACTTATCTATGCCTCTGTTTTATCCCCTCTGTCGTGACATGCTCTCATGGTATCTGACCTGTATGCTTGACTATTCTACTTCTGACTGTCCATGTTGTGACTAGTGCCACAGCCAAATTACCAGAGCAAGCAATGATTGCTGCTGGTGTGTGTGCATCCTTTGATAATAACATGATGAATGGTTACATTTTCCATTACGTAGATAAGCAGTTTTCACCATCTACATTTTTACTGTTTATTTCTTCAATAAATTTTGAACACATATAGAATATGAGTTTTGATCTTTTCATAAACCAATATTGTATGCTGTTATCACTGTAGATACCAAGTGTTGATTTCTTCTGCAATATTACCAGTTTGCTGGATTGTCACCATGTGAAGATGCATTAAAATTTCCGTGTCTGATTATGAGTACAACAAAAATAAATTCACAAAAACATAGATAGCACATTGATAATTTTTGTGTGCATATCATTTTTTTCTGTTATTCATCTAGCGTCTAGAGTTAAACGGCAAGCTTTCATCATAAAATGACTAATTGTTTAAAGTAAAACTCTCACATGAAAAAATGCTATTAACCTGTAGACATTGGATTAATCTGCAGGTTAATAGCATTCTGAACCTGTTCAAGGCCTGCACACTGAACTCCACTTCCAGAAGGAAATTATCGCTAATCCTCACAGCAGCATTCCAGTTTCAGTCATGGAGGTGGCATCGGTGCAGGTTCAGTCACTGCTCTGTGTATGGAGAGCAGCGGCTGCGGCTGTGATTGCGCCCACTACACTGACTAACAGATGCTCTGCTTTAAAACTAGTTGTCAGTCAATGCATGGGGCATGAATTATCTTGTCACTCTCCATACGCAGAGCAGTGACTGTATGTGCACCGGCGCCACCACCATGACTGGAACCGGAATGCTGCTGTGAGGATTAAAGTTAATTTCCGGGATTTAATTTGAAGGTTCTGGGCAGGTTCAGAATGCTGTTATCCTACAGATTATTTCATGTGCAAGTTAATAGAATTTTTTCACATGACAGGTTTACTATAAATCAGCTTTTTGCTATAAATGTACTTTGTTTTTTCATCTTACAATTTGTATTAGATAATGACCACTGGGGCTTTATTGGACTCTAAGGCTAGGATCACACCAGTATTTACCCTTGCGTTCAGGGGGGTTCAGATTAAAACATACAATTTGTCAGCATTAGCACAGTGTTACCGGAACTGTAAGACTGCGTTAATGTTATCAATTCATTGCTATGGCTAACAGAACCCCGAGCTCAGTTCAAACGCCGGCATCTCTCGCTATTTCCAAGCACATCACATTACGTGGGAGAGCGGCAGTGTGACCCTAGCCTAACTTCCTATTGTTTCAGGCATGAATACATGGACTTTAAAGACAAACTATTAACTCAGACTTTATCTTTGGTAAGAAAGCAATTAATGAGCACATCATTTTTAGAGCTATGATGAGAGAAAATGCACCCAAAAAGATGTTATGCAATTTCTCCTCAATGTGATGATATTCCATTCTACTGTTTAGGGGGCACAGCATAACATGGAAGGGAACAGGCACTGACTTTTGAAGCTCAAATTTAGCTGTAATGGGTGATTATGTTGCAATTTGCCTGATGCATTTGCAAATCTCAAGAGGGGCTAAAACTTTAAACATCTTCTACAATTGATCATTATTTATTAAATTACATCATTAAAGGACTTCATATTGGAATGCACCATGTTTGATCAATGTTTCTAACAAATGGTGTAACTAGAACCAAATGGGCCCAGATGAAAAAGCTCCAACGTGGTCCCCAATAATTGCAAATATTTAATAGCAATAGTCTTTTTCTATATGTAAAAGGGACTTTTGGTGCCAACTAGGCTCCAGAGCCCTGGTGCAATTGTAACCTCTGCTGCACCTGTTGTACTTATGCCCCTGTTTATAACATCGAAACACAAAAATGAAAAAGAAAAGGAGCCCCATTTAGCTTTTTGGGCATAGATTTTTCAATATTTTGTGAGTGCTATTTGCAAAGCTCCTAAAGTGCCAAACACCAAAAATCCCCAAAAAGTTACCTTATTTTGCGAATTTAACTCAGTGAAATCATTTTTGGGTTTCAGCAGCCACATATGATGATTTTTTATATACAGATATATTTAAATTGTACAGATATTAACTGTATTTCATGTTGGTAATAGTGACTGCTGTGAGACACATAACTATTAACAGGATACTATACGTGGACTTTGTGTTTCTGTACAAAGAATTCTTAGATTAGTCCAACTTACCTTTATCGCCTATTATTCTGTACTGAACTTTTACTATCTTGTATTATCTATCCTATCATGAATCAATAAACGTTAGCAATTCTATATTTACTTATTGGTCTGAATTTTCCTTATGATGTTGGCTTATATATACAATGTTTTTGAGGTGGTTTGATGACTACTTTGACCCCACTTGTTTCCAGAAATGATCTCAAGTTGCTGAGCAAAAACTGCAAATATTCAATTTAGTCCATTTTAGTGGCCAATACGTAACGCCAATCAACCTTTTGCTTCACATAAATTGTTAAACATGAAGTGCAGGACTTTTCAACTAAAGTTCTAAGTCACAATGAGATTGGTGGGAATTTGATATCTTAATGATCAGTTGTAAAGTTCTTCATCAGCGCCCAGAGTTTAGCAATATAAAGTGTTTTTCTCGGATCAGGCACCTACGTATAAAAATAAATTGGATGTATGAATTTATCTTTACAGGTTTATATGCTGGGTATTGTTTTGGATGTGCTAGACTCTTTATAATAAGAGATTTATTTTATTGGCTCCCTGAGGAAGGAGCAAGGTGTAGCTCCAAAATGCGTTGGAATTAAAGCCAGGATTTTGACCATCATCTCTGACAAATTGTGTTTCTTCCACTGTATGAGCAGAACGGATCCAGAAAAACATTGTCCCTTTCAGGTTCATCGCTTGTTTCCACTGCATGACAGTGGAGTGTTGATCCAGCAGCACCCATACCACGCTTATACACTGGTTGTGCGTCACACAACCATACCAGGTGAGCAGCTTCTTTTTTGTCCTATTGGAGTTGTCTAAAGGATAAGACCCTATTACGCTCTCCTTCCTTCCCCACAGTTTCTGCATTGACCATCTACATTTGTCCTAATCTGCCATTTTTAGTAGGATTGGCGGACCATCTATTATGTGGGGGTTCACAGGTCTCTGTTCTGATGGATGATATCAGGGGAAAGAACATCCAGCCATTAAAATTTCAACATCTGTTATTTTTGCTTGGCAGTAAGATAACCTACTGCCAGAGTAGGAAGGCTGCAGCTTTCTCATACAGAACACATGAATGCTCAATTGAACCTGTAGAGATCATGTGTATTCGGAGCATGGAGAGATAATATTCATTCGTTCCTAATCTGTATGGCAGATTAACAGATAGTCCTGTACAGAAACCATTTATTTATTCAAATTCACTTCACAAACAGGACTATTGAAAATAGGATTTTTAAGCCAGACAACCACTAATTAAAAACTAGATGAGGTCAATTGATGTGATGTGACTGTAGTCATTGGAGAAAAAACAACTAGAATAATCCTGGTTGTTCCATGGGCGTTTTCTATGAACTCTGAGCTGTAGATCCTTCCATAAATTTTCTACTGGTTTCAGGTCAGGTGATTGGCTTGGCCATTGGGGCAGCTTTACTTTCTTTGTCTGAAATCTATTAAGAGTTTAAGATAATTTTCTTGCCAAAACGTCCTGTCTTGTTTTATATGCATCATCCTGATAGATGGCATCAGATTTTTATCAAGAATATCTTGGTACAGTTCTCCATTAATCCTTCTTTTAATCACGTGAAGTTTGACAGTGCCTTATGCTGAAAAACAGTCCCACACCATGATGCACCCACTTCCAAAGTTCACTGTTGGTATGGTGAATTTGGCTTCCAAAGAGAGTGTGTATTATGGCATCTAAAGAGTTACATTTTGGTCTCATCTGACCAGACTATATTCTCCCAGGATTTCAGAGACTTATCTAAATGTTGTTGAGCAAACTTTAAATGCTATTGAACATGCTTTTTGTTCAGCAATGGAATCTTGTGTGGTGGGTGAACATGCATATAGGCCATGGGGGTTGAGTGCATTAAGAATTTTCTTGGTTCTTAAACAATTTATCTGATAGTTGTTTTCACTTCTCAGTCTGAAAACGTTTAAGTAGCACCTGGCCATTGACTGTTTATGGTAAAATTATGTTCTTTCTTTTTGGATTATTTCCTCAACAGTGCACACTGAAACCTTCTGTAGTTTAGAATTTCTTATGTAATTAATACCATCAGAATATTTTGCAATAATAAGGTTGAGAAAGTCTTGAGACAGCTCACTGGTGTTACACATCATGAGATGTGTCTTGTAAAGCACCTTGTTGATGAAACACCTTTTTTAAACCATCAGTTGAATAAGCTGATATTATTATTTTTCACCAAGTGGTAGTATTCCTTGCTAATTACTCATAGACTTCAGCTGGTGTCATGACTTTGTATGGCTTTTTGCATCTCTCTTTCTTCTTGTTTTCAATACTTTTTTGCTGTGTTATTTATCATTATTACCAGGGGCTGGCTGGCGACACTAACTCCGGGTGGCAGTTTTGTTCTGCCAGCCCTTAGGTGAGGACCGGGGGGTGCTGTCATACTTTTTTGGTGGACCGGGGGTGTGTGGTCAGACTTTTTGGTGGATGGGGGGGTAATGGGGTGCTATCAGTCTTTTTTGGTTGGGATGCTGCTATCATGGTGCTATCGCCGGTCACTCACTGTGTCACCCGCAAGCCGCCGTGTCTGCTGTACTTTCACAGCATCAGCCAAAAAGCGCCGCCGGCCCATTTCTGTGGGGGGCGGCCCTAGATGAGGGTTATACCACCAGCCCAGGGGGCACTGCCCCCCTGTCACCTGGGCCAGTCCGCCCCTGATTATTACAGTTAATTTCTAAACATCTATGGCCTGATTTATTTGCCTGTGCAGATTGGAGACAAGTTCAATATTTATTTCATCCGCTGTGTTAATATAGTTAATGTGTTAATATAGTTCATCTCTTATATTATTTTACTGAATAATTCTTTGTAATAATACTAGCACCTGAAATAAAAATAACCATTAGGTCGATTCTACATGCATAAATTGGGCTTTCAGGGTATGATATAGAATTTATTTAGCAGAACGAGTGAATCAAAATGTTAGCTGCACTTTTTGCTCTGAAAATGATTTGATATCAGGAAAATCTCTAAGTGTCATTTGCCCCCAAAAAGTATTATAATTAGATTGAGCCCATCATTTTAACAAGTGTTCTTGTCTTGGCATTTGCAGTATGATTTTGTAAGTTCTTCAGATTTGCAGAAATCACCTACAGCAAATGCCTATGGGGAATAGTCTGAACTTCATAATGTATAGAGTTTACAATTTTCTATCCAATTTCTATCACACAGGATAAAATAGAAGCACACAGGACAAATTAATCTTTTGCCCTTGTGGGCCCAAATCGACTGCTTTATATATTTTATCCATAACAGTTTTGAAAGAGAAAAAGTAATAGGCTACAATATATTGTACAAATTGTAAGAGAAATTGTATACCAAACCTTTTGCAACCTTTGACAACCATGCAAGAAGTATCACAGCTTAAGAAATGAAAATACATGTTTCTACACATTACAGTACCATTCCAAAGGCAGTGACCATGCTTTCATGCACTGTATTTCCAGTCAAGTGGCCATTGATGGAAATTTATCAGTAGGATATCACACACTAAATACTTTAATTATGCATGTAGTTTATTCAAAGATTAGTCAATCAGTACCTTTTCATGACCGATTAATTCCTCCATTACTGATAAATCAGCATTTTATTGATATGTAAATCAAACTGACAAACTATTTGTAGATCAATAGCCTCTGTCATTCCAGCTCTATTCCCACCCAGCACTGCCTCCTCCTGCTTAAGCTCCTTTGTCTGAAAATTATAAGGCAGGAAATAGAGCTGAAGTTAGGCAGGTCTGCACATGACCGTGCGCTCCCATTCACTGCAATATGTGATTTGTACGCAGGCGGATGCACAAATCACACACTCTTGTCCGCATCCCCTGCATACAAATCACATATTGCAGTGAATGGGAACACATGGTCATTCGCAGACCTGCGCAGACCTGCGCAGCCACTGTGCATTTTCATTATAAACATAGGGGCTGCGGTCATCTTGCAGATCCCCTCCGCAGGACGCTGCGGAGGGTCCGCAAGTCTGAAGCCAGCCTTAAAGAGTTTTTAGATCTACAAATAGTAATTCAGCCTTGCATATCCATACAAATGCTGATTTCTCAGTAACAGAAGAAGAAACTGACCATTTAAAATTCCCTTTAAAGCCAGGGTCACACATGCCCATCAGTTTTTTCCCATTTCCAAAACCAGATTCCGTTTTTGGAAATTGACATTTTTGCATCTAAAAATCGCAATGTGTTAACGCATGGTACCTATATGTACCATGCGTTAACGCATGCGTTTCCCATAGGGCCCCGTGTTAAAAAAATGCATGCTTTTTTTACTACACCCAAAAATGCTACTAGCAATGTTTTTGGGATGCTGAACAAAAACAAATGCGTTTTTGAAAAACGCAAACACACATGCGTTAACGCATATGTGTTTTTGGACGTAGAAAAAAAAATGACAAAAATGATCCCAAAGAAGGATCCAAGCCAAAAACGGATGCCCTTGTGACCCTGGCCTAACATGACCAGTCTCAGGCTGGCTTCACACTGGCGTTCCCCTCCGCAACGTTCTGCGGAGGGAATCGCCATGTGAGCGCAGCCAGCGCTAGCCCCTATGTTTATAATGGGGACGCATGGTGCTGCGCTTGACTGCGCAAGACCGTGTGCTCCCATTCACTGCAATATGTGATTTGTATGCAGGTGGATGCCTGCCCACAAATCACACACTCTCGTCCACACCAGCGATGCGACATGTTGCATTCCTGGTGCGGACGAAAGTGTGTGATTTGTGCGCAGGCATCCGCCTGCGTATAAATCACATATTGTTGTGAATGGGAGCGCACGGACATGCGCAGTCAAGTGCAGCACCGTGCGTCCCCATAGGGGCTTGCGCTGGCTGCGCTCACATGGCGGTTCCCCTCCGCAGAACGCTGTGGAGGGGAACGCCAGTGTGAAGCCAGCCTTAAAGGAATCCTGTCACCTCCAGAACGCCTCCTAAGCTAGCAAAACATGTCCCTGCAGCATCCCATCACTAATCTTACACTCCTTTTGTCTCCTAAAAGCATCCTGTGAAAGTGAATAAAAACGTTGTAATACTTACTCATTAGTGATTATAATTAGCAGTGACTATATTCTTTAGTCACCAGGGCAGGCTGTTTTGCAGCTCCAGGGATCCACCCTGTCTCTGTGTGTTTGCTGTGATGTGCAGGCATTGCCCTCCCCCCTCTCTATCACTCACAGAATGCAAATCATTAGTCCTGCCTTCAGTTCCGTTTCACAGCAGCTCAGACAGAGAGAGGGCTGGATCCTGAAGCTGCAAAACAGCCAACCCTGGTGACTAAAGAATATAGCCCCTGCTAATTATAATCACTAATGAGCGAGTATTAAAACGTTTCTATGCACTTTCACAGGATGCTTTTAGGAGACAAAAGGAGTGTGAGATTAGTGATGGGATGCTGCAAGGACATGTTTTGATAGCTTAGGAGGCGTTTTGGAGGTGACAGGATCCCTTTAAGCAGTTATTATGTATAGCAAATTTGTCTGTATTTTTGGATGATTTGGAGGTCATCACCTTGCAGGTTTTATGTCAACAAAAGTTTTCTAACAGGGATTGATTGATGTATTAACATTTTTCTAATAATCAGCATTACTTTTTAAAACTTTCGCATTTTAATTAGGTTATGAAAAGCAAAAGTATTTGACGTTATTGTATTCCTCCTTTACTATCATTCTGCGTTATCCTTTGTCTTCAACCCTCTTCTCTATTTTATTTCACATATTGGAATACTTCATAACTCTTTTATTCAACAGATTTTGACTTTCATTTATCAAAAGTGGCACAAACTTAATCAATGGTTAAGCTGAATCTAAGCTAATTTATTAAACTATGTGACATATTGACAATGTGCATCAGTGCCGTGAGCTTTAACAATGGTTTAGATTGCACACTTTTTCAGGGCCACGGTCTGTGTAGTCTTCATTTTTTCCATTATGCTTTACTAATGTTTGCAGTTATGACTCTTGAGACAGAAGTGTAACTACAGTAGGAGCAAGGGATTCAACCATACCTAAACCTTGGAGCCTAGGAGAATCAAAAAAAAAACACTTAGCCCATATGAAAAGATCAATACTGTTATTTATATTTGGTGGCCCTGCTGGATATTGTGCATCAGGGCCCATGAGAGCGAAGTTATTCCACTGAGTACAGATGAGTACAGATAAAAATTAAACTCGGCTTAATTATGTGAATTTATGAAAATTAAATAAGGAAGATAAAAGTAAAGCGTAGAAAATAAAAAAATAAATATACTCGCCTTCCTTCTCACTTCCTCAGCCACTCCTCACTTCAATGTTCCCAGTCTTGACCTTGGCTCATCTTTTGCGCACTACATTCCTGGGAATCGTCACACTAGCATAAGACTTAGCATAGGACTTCTAGACCTGATGAGACCACGTCTTGTAGGTTCCAAACCCAAATTAATAATAGAATATAACTGAGCAATCCCAATGAGGTGCGTAAGCCAGATTTTTTGTGGAAAGCATGTATAAGTGAGAGCTATTCTTCAGCAATGGATACTGCTTGCACAACCCATGCCATCTAACCAGGTAGTTTAATTTCAAGCAACATGTGAACTGTTTAAGGTCAATATGTTATGATCAAAGTGTCTTTCACCTATAATCTGGACCTGCTGCTTTACACAATAAAGCTTGCTTAATCACCTCATTGGGAGTGCTCAGTAATATTTTATTACCAATTAGACCAGGAAATCCTGGAAATACAGTGCCAGAAGTCCTGGGCTCACAATAAAAGAAGAGAGATGATTATCCTTTTTGTGTTTTTTATTTTTGAAGGTGAAAAACAGGTTGTATCACACAACGTTTCGGCTCCAGTTGAGCCTTTCTCAAGTGAGTCTTCTGTATATATAGAAAGGGGGTTTGTGGTTCAGTTCCCACATGAGCAACTGCTCAGGCCAGTACCCTGTTTGAGGTACTCAGCATATGACTCCGTCCTTTGTGTCAGTGCAGCAGCATGGTGGCTGGTCTGGGTGGATGGACAGGCTCCTTCAGAAAAAAAATTACATGGGCTTCGCCATATTTCTGGAACCGGCCGGATCCAGCAGGCAGCGACGGGCTGCCCCCAACCCCCAGGTGCCTATTTGTACCTGGCCGGACACAAGAATATAGGGGAGCCCTTTTGTTTTAATTATTTCATGAATTTCATGAAATAATTAAAAAAAAAATGCGTGGGGCTCCGCGCAATTTCTATGTCTAGCCAGGTACAGCTAAGCAGCTGGGGGCTGGGATCCGCAGCGCAGGGATGCCCAAGCTTTCTGGGCACCCCCCGCTGCAAATTGCAGCCCGCAGCTGCCCCAGAATATGGCGCGTTCATTGAAGCGCCATCCTCTGGCGCTGAACCCCGCACTTGCAGCGGCCCTGGTGGCGGTGGCACGCTGGGTAATAAAGGGGTTAATACCAGCTTTGTTATACAAGCTGGTATTAAGCCCGAGATTCTTAATGTCAGGCCACGTTTGACCCAGCCACTAAGAATCTCCAATAAAGGGTTAAAAAAACACAACACAGAGAAAATGTTTATTAGAAATAAAAAAAAAAAGCCATTAGGGACTCCATCTTTAATTAAAAAAATCCTCTTCCGTCCGACGTAGTCCAAAACGCAATGTCCTCTCTGCTACATCCCCTGTGCATAGATATAGATGTCTATGCACAGGGAATGAGCAGACTGAGAACAATCTCAGCACTGCTACATCATCTCTGTGAGCAGGCGGGCTCTAGGACCCTGGAGCTGCGGCAGCCTGCACAGAGAAGAGAGCTGGACTCGGCTCGCAAAGTAACAGCAGTTACTTTGCGAGTTTCCTTGCTATCACTGGCACAGTAGCCGAGTCTAAGGCAATCCTAGTTTTGTCAGCGTCTCTGACAAAACTAGGATTGATATTTATTTGCATTGGACTCGTTTACTGTGCGAGTAATCACTGGGAAACTCGCAGAGTACCGAGTCCTGCGAGTCCCTTACTACTCGCCGAGTAATGAGTCCTAGCGAGTAGATTCGCCCATCCCTATTTGTCACTCATTACGTCCATGCCTCAGAGACTGCAAGCTGTTATAAAAGCCAGAAGTGGTGCAACAAAATACTAGTAATGTATTTGAGTGTTGTTTTGTGTTTGTTTGTCATGATTCCATAATTGCTTCCTCAGAAGTGAGTGATTCCATAATTGTTTCCCCCTGCTTGGTCTACAAAAGTAACCGTTACTGGCTAGCAAATATTTTTTTCAAGATTTCTGTCTCTTCAAGGCAGAGAGATGCCATTTGAAATGACTTTAGTTTTCTGCCATGTCTGTGATCTGCTTTTTTTTCCACAAAATTAAACAACTGAATGGACATCCTCCGTACCAGGTGTTTCCGTAATTTTTTCCAGAAGTTGCAATATATATATATATATATATATATACACTAGCTGTAGCACCCGGCTACGCCCGGGTTAATAAATAACTGCTGTTAGCTATAACAAAATAGAATTTGAATCTGTCATATTGATGACCTGTAGCAAAATAGAAGCTGAGCTGTTATTGATTGCTATAGGCAGCCTAATAAATCTCCATCCAATAGTAAACCCTCCCCCTGGCCGGGTAGTATATGTTACCTCACACATACACATAATAGACAGCTCATGTGACTGACATCTGCCTTAATTCCCTATATGGCACATGTGTTGCACATTGGCTGTTTTTAATCAGATGTTTATGTTTGGAAAATAAAGATAGCACACGTATGAGGCGAGTTGTGTGAGGTGATTTGTGCACATCTGTGTCTGTCTGTGTGGTGTGTGTGTCCCTGGGGTGTGTATGTGTGTGTCCCTGTGGGATAGGGTCTGTGTGGTGTGTGTCTCTGTTGCGTGTGTCTCTTTGTGGTGTGTCCCTGTGGGGTAAGTGCATGTGCCCCTATAGGGTGTGTATGTGTGTGTGCCCCTGGGTGGGGGTCTGTGGTGTGTGTGTGTATCTGTGTTGTGTGTGTCTCTTTGTGGTGTGTGTGTGTGTCCCTGTGGGGTGAGTGCATGTGTCCCTATAGGGTGTGTATGTGTGTGTGTGTCCCTGTGGGGGGTGTCTGTGTGGGGTGTGTGTGTCTCTGTGTTGTGTGTGTCCCTTGTGGTGTGTGTGTGTGTGTCCCTGAGGGGTGAGTGCATGTGTCCCTATAGGGTGTGTATGTGTGTGTGTCCCTGTGGGGGGTCTGTGTGGTGTGTGTGTCTCTTTGTGGTGTGTGTGTCCCTGTGGGGTAACTGCATGTGCCCCTATAGGGTGTGTATGTGTGTGTGCCCCTGTGTGGGGGTCTGTGGTGTGTGTGTGTATCTGTGTTGTGTGTCTCTCTTTGTGGTGTGTGTGTGTGTCCCTGTGGGGTGAGTGCATGTGTCCCTATAGGGTGTGTATGTGTGTGTGTGTCCCTGTGGGGGGGTGTCTGTGTGGGGTGGGTGTGTCTCAGTGTTGTGTGTGTCCCTTTGTGGTGTGTGTGTGTCCCTGTGGGGTGAGTGCATGTGTCCCTATAGGGTGGCTATGCGTGTGTGTCCCTGTGGGGGGGTGTCTGTGTGGTGTGTGTGTGTCTCTTTGTGGTGTGTGTGTGTCCCTGTGTGGTGAGTGCATGTGTCGCTATAGAGTGTGTGTGTGTCCCCTTGGGGGTGTGTGTGTCTTTGTGGTGTGTGTTTGTTCAGGTGCGTGGTGAGTATCCAATGTTGGGGCTGCACCTTAGCGACTATACACTTGCTGTTACTCTTTGTGTGCGTGTGGTGTGTATACATGTCCCTGTGTGTGGTGAATATCTCATGTTGGGGCCCCACCTTAGTGACTATATGCTGGTATGTGCTGTTAGTCTTTGGCGCTATCATTAAGTCCCTTTCATTCACAACTGTCAACTGGTAACTGTCACTTTTTCCCCATTATGTAGATAGGGGCAAAATTGTTTCGTGAATTGGAATGCGCGGGGTTAAAATTTCGCCTCACAACATAGCCTATGACGCTCCCGGGGTCCAGACGTGTGACTGTGCAAAATTTTGTCTCTATAGCTGACAGCTGTCGATTTTCCTCCCACACGTTTCCTTTCCCTTTTTCCCATTATGTAGATAGGGGCAAAATTGTTTGGTGAACTGGAACGCGCAGGGTTAAAATTTCGCCTCACAACATAGCCTATGACGCTCCCGGGGTCCAGACGTGTGACTCTGCAAAATTTTACGGCTGTAGCTGCGACGGTGTAGATGCCAATCCCGGATATACATACGCACACACATACACACATTCAGCTTTATATATTAGATATATATATATATGCATTAGCATAGGGGATCACACAGTGAGTATGGAAAGTATTCAGACATCTTTTACATTTTCACTCATGTTTCATTGCAACCATTTGGCTAAATTCAAACAAGTTCATTTTTTCTCATTAATGTTCACTCTGCACCCCATCTCGACTGGAAAAAACAAATGTAGAATTTTTTGCAAATGTATTAAAAAAGAAAAACTGAAATATCACAGTCATTAGTATTCATACCCTTTGCTCAGACACTCACATTGAAGTCACATATTGTCCATTTCTTTGTGATCCTCCTTGAGATAGTTCTACTCCTTCATTGGAGTCCAGCTGTGTTTAATTATACTGATGACTTGATTTGGAAAGGCACACACTTGTCTATATAAGACCTCACAGTGCATTTCAGACCAAATGAGAACTATGAGGTCAAAGGAACTGCAAAAGAAGTTCAGAGACAGAACTGAATTGTGGCAAGACACATATCTGGCCAAGGTTACACAAGAATTTCTGCAGCACTCAAGGTTCCTAAGAGCACAGTGGCCTCCATAATCCTTAAATGGTAGAAGTTTAGGACCACCAGAAATCTTCCCAGTCCTGTATATCCAGCCAAACTGAGCAATCCTGGGAGAAGAGCCTTGATGAGAGAGTTAAAGAAGAACCTGAAGATCACTGTGGTTGAGCTCCAGAGATGCAGTAGGGAGATGTAAGAAAGTTCCACAAAGTCAACTATCACTTCAGCCCTCCACCATTCGGGCCTTCATGGCAGAGTGGACCAATGAAAGCTTCTCCTCAGTGCAAGACATATGAAAGCCCACATAGAGTTTGCAAAAAAAAGCATGAAGGTCTCCCAGACTATGAGAAATAAGATTCTCAGGACTGATGAGATGAAGATGGAACTTTTTGATGATAATGCTAAGTGGTATGTGTGGAGAAAACTAGGCACTGCTCATCACCTGCCCGATACAATTCCAACAGTAAAACATGAGGGTGACAGCATCATGCTATGGAGTTTTTTTCCAGTTGCAGGGACAGGACGACTGGTTGCCATTGAAGGAAACATGAATGCGGCCAAGTACAGAGATATCCTGGATGAAAACCTCTTCCAGCTTTCTCTGGACCTCAGACTTGGGTGAAGGTTCACCTTCCAACAAGACAATGACCCTAAGCACACAGCTAAAATAACAAAGGAGTGGCTTCAGAACCATTCTTGACTGGCCCAGCCTGAGCTCTGACCTTAAACGAAGTGGGCATCTCTGGAAAGATGTGAAAATGGCTGTGCACCAACCTTTACCATCCATCCTGAAGGAACTGGAGAGGAGAAGATCTGCAAGGAAGAATGGCAGAGGATCCCCAATTCCAGGGGTGAAAAACTTGTTGCGTCATTTCCAAGAGGACTCATGACTGTACTAGCTCAAAAGGGTGCTTCTACTCAATACTGAGCAAAGGGTTTGAATACTTATGACCATGTGACATTTATTTTTTTCTTTATTAATAAATTTGCAAAACGTTCTACATTTCTATTTTTTTCCATCAAGATGGGGTGCAGAGTGTACATAAATTAAAAAAAAGTTCATTTTTATCTCATTAACCGAATGGCTGCAATGAAACAAAGAGTGAAAATTTGAAGGGGTTTGAACACTCTCCATACTCACTGTATAATACCAGGATGGGGGCCATTTACCAGGTTGGGGGATCATATATACAGTACCAGGATAGGGGCCATATACAAGGTTGGGGGTCATAAGTATAGGCTACTATAGTATAGGAGCATTTCCTTTAATTTTAAAGGGAGGATTTAATTGAACATAAGAGCAAATTGAGTTAAGAGCTAGGGCACAGAATGAATTAAACACATAACTCAAGGTGTATGCAGGTACACACTATATTCTATATTACAATAAGTCTGTATATACTATATGTTTATAGTATGGACCTCTGTACAGTATAGTGCAGTGACTACATTATTTAGAGCCCTCAGCCTCTCTTCTATATACAGACAGTAGTCTCGTCTTCCTGAAACTCCTGGAAGCAGCCCCGATTGTAGTGCTTGCTCATCATTAGCTGTAATAACTCAGTGAGTAAAGAGACTATATCTAACCGAGAAACTATACTGTATAACTATAACAAATCTAATTATAGCAGATAACATGGCTTACCATACCAAATAACTAGATCAGCGGTGTCTGAGCTCGTAGCCCAGAAATACATGAAATCATTATAACAGCTACTTTTGGAAGTAATAAAATATAAACCAAATGTAAAAGTATTTTAAAAAGCTTTACTTTTTATTATTACTCATCTAAAAGCCTTCATTTTGATCAATCTAAATCACTTGTTTTTATTTAAGTTTTGTAATAATACAGATCATTTTCTTAAATGCCCATTAGTTTATCATTTCATTTCATCGCTGCCCTTATAACTTTTTAATCCGAGCCTATCTTTCATTATTTATGACAAATTCTCTTCTAGTTGTGCAAAAATATGAACAATTTCAAAATCACAGAAGATTTGTACTTTCACTGCTGAAAGATGAAGATGATACATAAGCAGCATGGAAACTTGGCAAGAAAGAAGTAAAAAATAATGAAGGGACAAATAGAAAAAAGTCAAAGAAATTAAAAATGAATATGCTTCCCCAGATGAAGTGCAAAGATTATCCAAATAATATCTAAAGCAATGAGAGCACTCGGTAAAGCATAGCTTCGACAATCCAAAATAAAACTCAATGGTATGAATTATATTTAATTTATTTTTACTGACTTTGAAAAAGTGTATCTGATCAACTGTCTTGTTTTAGAGCTCTGAATATTTTTATCCCTCAATAATAATAATAAGAATAGTATTTATTCACTTATGTAGCTCTGAATATTTTTATCCTTCAATAATTATTTTCGTAATAATTCGATACATGCTTTGCACACTATGTGTGGTGCCCAAAACTTGTCTTGGTCCCCAAGCATAACCCCAAAATAGGCAAAATACACTTTTTTAACGAAGTCTGTTATGTTTCTTCTATGTTTTGGCAGTGTATATTCACCACAAATGTAACAGAATGAGTCTGGATCGTTAAGACAACTTCTTCTTGATGAGTTCATGCTTTTCACTGGAAAACAGACAACAACATAAAGTTAGTGCAAAAATCAAGCTATGAACAAACTTTTAGAACACTAATTAACACAAAACTATATTGAGAACTGCTCAGTTCAAGTACTAATCCAAAGAAATTAATGAGATGATGCGTCGCATTTACCAACAAGTGCTATAAATAAGATACCAAAAATCTCAAAAACTTGAGCCAATCTGGCAAAACTGATAGCATATTCAGAATCAGCACCCCAAAAATACCCCAAAATCATTAAAATATTTTGGGCACCAGAAAAAAAATTTTTTTTTGTTGACCTGTGTAATAATAATAATAATAAGAATAGTATTTATTCACGTATGTAGCGCCATTAGTTCCCCAGTGCTTTACATACATCAGCAATAACTTATGGATACCTTCTGCAGGGTTTCCTGAGTTGCCCAAAAAAGTGGGCACAAGGGAATGTGATGAAAAAAAGTAAAAGAATCGTTGATTACTGGATTACGCTCATCATTTCAGCACTGTACATTCTTGGCTGCAACAATGATGTGTCAGTTACTGGTTAAAGTCATAGGCGGTACATGGCTTAAGACCGGTGAGTTCAGCAACTGGTTGTAAGGGACCTGTAATATTTACATCATCCCTGCACTTAGCAAAGTGAACTGAAGAGTAATCTCTGAAGTGGCTAAAGATTCAACAGGTAATATAGCATTTCACTTATTATTTTATTACCCATGCCCCTATCTACATTTTTGATCACTTGAAAACCATTTTAACAATAAATGTACACCATAATTAGTGATGAGCAAATTTAGCTTGAACAGGCTCGCTGATTTCAAATACAGCAAGAACCCGGCCAATTTGATTTGGTGACTGCAAACATGAACACATCTATCAAACGTCGTCGAACATGAATTTGTTCAATGAAAATGTAATTTAAAATGGCCCTAAAACTTTACCTGTTTATTTGGGGCCAAAACACTTTCCGGAAGATTCGTTGGCTGGGGACAACACCTAACCTACGCTTTGGAGTGTCCCTAGTCATCGGGTCTACCTACTTGTATTATGCTGAAGAATGTCTGTGAATTTTTTTGAATTTTTTTAAACTTCCTGAAGTTTGCAGGCATTTTTACACCTGCAAGTTCTGAATTTTGGAAACAGTGACAGACATGGCAGCAGCTAGAAAGTCCAGGAAGCTTGCAATCTCCTTAAAACATCTGTGTAAGAGAGTTTTATATTTTTAAGGGAATGTTTTGTGATTTTTATTTTTTTTATTGGAGAGCATATGGTCACCAGCATTCAAGACCATCTGTTGTACACTTATTTAAAAGCAACATATGGAAAAATAGAATAGGGCCATTATATGCTTCACATCCCTGATTTTATAGCTCTGTTCACACTAATGAAACCACATACTATGGCTTTAGCTTCTTAAATTGTGCAATCACTATTTATTGTCATAATAATCATAGTATTAATATTAATAATATGTATTAATTTATATAGCACCTTACAACATCGTCCCTATTGGGGCTTACATTTCATGTATAAAGCATATTCCAGTTGTCCTCCCAGCATTCCTGCAGTGGCCAGTGGCCAGTAGTCTAATTCAGCATTCCAGATTAATTGGTGTTGAATGTTGACCTGAATAAAATTATTTATTTTCATCATTATGTTTCATAGTAACATGTCACGCTTCAATAATTACTGCAAGTAAGTATCCGCAACCCAGTTCATATGCATTGTGGCCTGCCATACCAGTGTTAATTAGCAGCTAGGCATTAGTTAACGATAGTGTGCAAACTCCAGTACTCATTGCTCGGGTCTGAATCGTGGCACTCAATGCAAGAGGCGGGGCCCCTTAGCAAAAACAAACAAAACAAACCCAAAGCTGTGGAAATTTAACAGCATCTCCTGCCATCTTACCTGTATCTGAACTCTCATAGGCATACAGATTCACTGTCTCTGCAATTTAAGTGAAACGCAGTTCCGCTGTCTGGATCCTGCGCTGCAGTTATTTGGTTTCTTCATGGATCCCCTGCAAGGCATGGCTGACCTCGACTCAGAGGATTATATAGACTACATAAGCGACCCAGGGGCAGAAGGTGGGTCACCTGAACCAGACCAAGAGTGGCATCATGGAGAGGAGACCTATGTCACCTCTACCACACTTGCCGATTTGGGCATCATCTGTAATGAGGTTTGCATTTAGTCCTGGGTTCTGATGCAATCCGCAAACCCAAGGAGTGTGTTCCAGCCATCAGGTGAATTTTTCCATACAGCATCCGGGCCCGGGAGAAGCATACGTCAAAACTGCAGATGATCTAGCTGTATGTCTGGCTACATTCCAGCTGCAGACGATATCTCAGCCTCAACTCCTGGATTCCATTCCGCAAAACCACCAGGACAAGGACTTTTACAGAGAGTCCAAGGAAGAGGAGCACCTAGAAGGCAATGTGTCCCAGCTGTGTGGATTAGCTTCACCACTTCAAGAAGAATTCAACTGAGACAATGTCATGTGGGAGCCCCTACCCCTCCTAGCACCTATCCAACAAGGCATCAATAACCCAGTTCTCCTATGTCATTCATCGAGGAAATTAAGCATAGCGATGCCATTGCCTGGGACTGGTTGCATGGGCCTAGGGCAAAAGACTTCCTCGACCAATGCACAAAAGGCAAGGTATTCATATTTATACAGTACAGGATAGAGGTTATGGGTTCTTAGTGGAACATGGCACTAAACATCTGTGCTACATCAACCATGCCATGCTGCAGCATGATGATCTTCCCCACAGACTACTCACCATCTAGGTTGGGGATGAGGTCACATTTATGAAGGCGCGAGGCATGAAGGGATGGTTTGGGGTTGGCATATTCCGAGTTGGCACTGCTACCCAATTTCACAGTGGCAGGAGGAGGCTGACTTAGAGAGAAGTTGCCATCGGGTGCAGCCAAAGTCTCTCTTGGTTGGCCAGCCAGATTCACCAAAAGCCACAGGGCATGGACATATTATCCCAGATGGTCCTGGTCCTTTCTGTCCTAGAGGGGGTGGTCAACACTTAGCTCCTCCTTCATCCTCTTCAGCTGTGGAAATGATGGAGTAAGCTGGGAAAGGTGGTGAGAGAGGATGTGTCAAAAGGAGTAGCCCCGGAGACCTCCTAAGACCATCCAGTAGCAGACTACCATCCAAAACTGCGCCAAAAATCTAGGGCATTAGTAAAGTGTGAGTAAACATGCCCAGTGGACCTTCCTAAAGGCATGTCTGTGGATCTGTGACACAGAAACCTGTCCCTTACATGGCATAGACATTTGGGACTTGTTTATTTACAGTTTTTTGTATTCCTTTACCAAGCCATGGTTTTGTTAGTTATGTGTCTAAACTATGTATATTGTTAAGTTTTAGGTTTGAAATTTATAGTATGTGTAAGTTGTAAAGTTTTTTTAGATCATTCCTTGTGTAAAAAGGTGCTTTGATACTGCCCTACAGAGACTGGTGAACAAGCCACTGCCCTCTGGCCTGAAGGTGTGAGGTATGGAACTGCAAGACACTACACCCACTCCAGTAGAACAGGGCTGTCTAAGTCCAAGGCATGTTTTCAGCAATTTCCTAGCATTGCACAAGGTGCTAGAATTATCCATCTCCTCTGCAGGTGATGAAATTAGCACCTGTACAATGCAAAGGAAATCCTGAAAACTTGCACGGTTTTCAGAGTTTGAGGACTGTAGTTGGCCAATCATGCTCTTGAGGTCTCTGTGGAAGTGGCCAGGGGCAAAAGGAATCCTTGAGCTCTTTGACCACAACTGTGACTCTCCCGTGACTCTTTTAGGCCCTGTGTCCACACTGCGTTGTTTGTTGTTGTTTTTTTTTTTCTGATGAGATTTACAATCTGCATTCAAATCTGCATGTCTATCCTGAGGCCAGCAAAGTGTAGAACAGGTCAGAAATATGCAAGAAAAAAAACGTTGGCACAGCACTTCAGAACTCTCATAGACTTTGGTGGCTTCAGGGTAGACATGTAAATTCTTAAAATATGCTTCTGAAAAGGTATCAAACAACATGGCATGTCCAAAGTAGGATTCACTGCTGTCTGATGCTGGCTTTGTAACCTGACATTAAATAAATAATGAACTAAAAAGTTTTGGGCTTCAACCTATTTTTAATTGGCAACCAAGGTTATGACTGTTTCACATATCCGTGCAAACACGCATGTATGAGAGGCTGTTTTTGGGGGGCCTGGTTTCCGTGTGTCCAACACCAAGTGATATACGTATGGTGTCCATGTGACATCCGGATAGTACATGCATAGCATGTCATTGTAAACTCACCTGTCTCCAGCGCTACCTGTCTCTCTTACTTCCAAGTCCACTGCAGCTAACAATTCAATGAATGTTCATGAGCTTAATGAGTGACCCCAATTGTGAGAGGGACAAGAGCATTCCTGGAGTCAGGTAAGTATAAAATTCTTTATTTGTATACTTACAAATTTTTGCTGCAGACAGATGACATCCGTGTGAGGGTTGGTTTTTGCACAGATCCATTGACCTGAATGGGTCTGTGTTGCTGTCAAAAAATGGACATGTCTCTGTGTGGAGCTCCACATGGAGACACGTGTGCTCTTCATGGAGACACGGTCTGTGCAGAATCCTGTACATGTGATAATGTCCATAGATTAATATTGGTCTCCATATGTCAGTGCCTATGGCATGTTTCGGCATGGACTACACACATGCCAGAGGCACGGAAGTTTGAAAGAGGTCTTAAAGTAGCCAGCTGAGGGCTGGTATTCTCAGCGGGGTGAGGGTTCATAGTTATTGGGCCCCTCCCACACTATAGAATAACATCCCACAGCTGCCCCAGGAATTGATGCATTCATAAGAAGCTCCAGTTCATTGTGCTTTACTTGACTCTTCCAGCTGCCTTATAGTTTTGGCAAACTGGGTAATAAAAGGTAATAAGGGGTTAATGGCAACTTTGTATTTCCAGCTGGCATTAAGGCAAAAATTCTTAGTGTCGGGCCAATGTTACACCAAGTCATTAACAAGTTCACATAAATAGTAAAGAAGACAAAACAAAGAAAGAAAACATTTAATTACAAATAAAAATACAATCACGTATCTGGACTCCATCTTTATTTCTCAATCGGTAGAAATTGGTACTTATTATGAATTTGGTAATTTCTGGGGCGACTGTGGGGTGCTATTCTATAGTATGGTGAAGGTCAATAACAATGGGCCCTCACCCCACTGAGAATTGCCTAATTTTACCTTGGCTGGCAATTAAAAACAGGGCAAAGCCCTATGCATTTTTTTTCCATTATGTTTTGGGAGATCACACTATGATGTCAAGTTTGTTGCCACATACTAATGTGTACAACAGGTGTGGGGATCTCCTTAGTATTGCACAGGTGATAATTGAATCACATCTACAGGTGATGATTATGTAAATGTATGTAAACTTGTGACGTTGCAGGAAGTAATGAAAGTGCTTTAAATTATTCACTCTCTCATTATTCTTACTGAAAAGAAGAAGCACAAAGTAGTGCCAATAAACTATTCTAAAGATCAGACTCCAAAAAACGAAAAGCAGCACTTCTTGGATGTTTAGGTACCTTTATTGGGCCCACAGGATGTCAAATGACGATTAGTGATGAGCGAGTACTAAAATGCTCGGGTGCTCGAAGCTCGGGCCGAGCATCCCGAGATACTCGTGTACACGGCCCGAGTAACGAGCCCAATGTTATCCTTTGGGAGACACGAGTATTTTTATGAAATGACTGCCGGCTGCCTGGAAAAACCCTAAAAATGTCACAAAAGTCTCAGAAGAGTGCTGAAATGACATGGCAACACCATGGGGAAGACCCCTGGAAGCATTTCTCACTCAAAAGTCACAGCTGTGAACAATGTTGTCCGAGTTTCACGCCAATTTTACGGAGTGTCCAGAAAACCTTCCAAAATGACACCAAAATGAATATTTACGGTGGAAATGTTAAGGGCACATACCCAATAGTGAGATACAGCTGGTGTACGTCACATTTTGTGATTACATAAAAGATTTTACGTGAAAACATTGTGCGACACTCCGATGACCCTGACAAGAGACGTACCTGAAGCCCTGTCTACAAATAAAGTGCCCATTTTGAGGAACTGGGTCTATAGTAGTATCTTCCATTGCAAGGGCAGTCAAAAATTTGGAGGTTCACCAATGCCCCTGGATACAGACATGCAGGATGGCCTGTAAACAAGAACTGGATGTATTTTAGTATAGCCCTTTGGTCAGGGTAGCCAAAAATTGGGAGGCTCCTCTTTGTCCCTGGATAGAGACGTGCAGGAGGGCCTGTTAAGAACTGGGTGTATTGTAGTATAGCCCTTTTGTCAGGGCAGCCAAAAATTGGGAGGCTCCTCTTTGTCCCTGGATAGAGACGTGCAGGAGGGCCTGTTAAGAACTGGGAGTATTGTAGTATAGCCCTTTGGTCAGGGCAGCCAAAAATTGGGAGGTTCAACAATGACCCATGCTTACAGACATGTAGTAGGGCCTGTAACCCTCAAGTGGGTGTATTTTAGTATAGCCCTTTGGTCAGGGCAGCCAAAAATTGGGAGGTTCAACAATGACCCATGCTTACAGACATGTAGTAGGGCCTGTAACCCTCAAGTGGGTGTATTTTAGTATAGCCCTTTGGTCAGGGCAGCCAAAAATTGGGAGGTTCAACAATGACCCATGCTTACAGACATGTAGTAGGGCCTGTAACCCTCAAGTGGGTGTATTTTAGTATAGCCCTTTGGTCAGGGCAGCCAAAAATTGGGAGGTTCAACAATGACCCATGCTTACAGACATGTAGTATGGCCTGTAACCCTCAAGTGGGTGTATTTTAGTATAGCCCTTTGGTCAGGGCAGCCAAAAATTGGGAGGCTCCTCTTTGTCCCTGGATAGAGAGGTGCACGAGGGCCTGTTAAGAACTGGGTGTATTGCAGTATAGCCCTTTGGTCAGGGCAGCCAAAAATTGGGAGGTTCAACAATGACCCATGCTTACAGACATGTAGTAGGGCCTGTAACCCTCAAGTGGGTGTATTTTAGTATAGCCCTTTGGTCAGGGCAGCCAAAAATTGGGAGGCTCCTCTTTGTCCCTGGATAGAGACGTGCACGAGGGCCTGTTAAGAACTGGGTGTATTGTAGTATAGCCCTTTGGTCAGGGCAGCCAAAAATTGGGAGGTTCAACAATGACACATGCTTACAGACATGTAGTAGGGCCTGTAACCCTCAAGTGGGTGTATTTTAGTATAGCCCTTTGGTCAGGGCAGCCAAAAATTGGGAGGCTCCTCTTTGTCCCTGGATAGAGACGTGCACGAGGGCCTGTTAAGAACTGGGTGTATTGTAGTATAGCCCTTTGGTCAGGGCAGCCAAAAATTGGGAGGTTCAACAATGACACATGCTTACAGACATGTAGTAGGGCCTGTAACCCTCAAGTGGGTGTATTTTAGTATAGCCCTTTGGTCAGGGCAGCCAAAAATTGGGAGGCTCCTCTTTGTCCCTGGATAGAGACGTGCACGAGGGCCTGTTAAGAACTGGGTGTATTGTAGTATAGCCCTTTGGTCAGGGCAGCCAAAAATTGGGAGGTTCAACAATGACCCATGCTTACAGACATGTAGTAGGGCCTGTAACCCTCAAGTGGGTGTATTTTAGTATAGCCCTTTTGTCAGGGCAGCCAAAAATTGGTAGGCTCCTCTTTGTCCCTGGATAGAGACGTGCACGAGGGCCTGTTAAGAACTGGGTGTATTGTAGTATAGCCCTTTGGTCAGGGCAGCCAAAAATTGGGAGGTTCAACAATGACCCATGCTTACAGACATGTAGTAGGGCCTGTAACCCTCAAGTGGGTGTATTTTAGTATAGCCCTTTGGTCAGGGCAGCCAAAAATTGGGAGGCTCCTCTTTGTCCCTGGATAGAGACGTGCACGAGGGCCTGTTAAGAACTGGGTGTATTGTAGTATAGCCCTTTGGTCAGGGCAGCCAAAAATTGGGAGTTTCAACAATGACCCATGCTTACAGACATGTAGTAGGGCCTGTAACCCTCAAGTGGGTGTATTTTAGTATAGCCCTTTGGTCAGGGCAGCCAAAAGTTGGGAGGCTCCTCTTTGTCCCTGGATAGAGACGTGCACGAGGGCCTGTTAAGAACTGGGTGTATTGTAGTATAGCCTTTTTGTCAGGGCAGCCAAAAATTGGGAGGCTCCTCTTTGTCCCTGGATAGAGACGTGTAGGAGTACCTAAAAACATTTTTCCCATTTTTTGAAAAGGAGCGGTCTCCTGTCGTTGTAATGCCCATTCTAACAGAATGGGCTAAAAAATTTACCACTGCGGGTATACCTCAAACAAGAGCCTAACTATTCTAACGCTCATCATGGTGTCACATGAGGAGAAGGAGTAGCAGTCCAGCGATTAGCCAAAGTACCGAAGTGTGTACCCATGGGTGAGTGGAGGTACATGTCAAATTCAAATAACAAAATTAAATTCAGTTGTCATTTGCTGGTGGTGTGGTGAAGTCTGGCCCAATCCAACCCTTGTTCATCTTGATCAGAGTGAGCCTGTCCGCATTTTCAGTTGACAGGCGGGTTCGTTTATCAGTGATGATTCCACCTGCTGCACTGAAAACACGCTCTGATAAAACGCTAGCGGCAGGGCAGGCCAGGACTTCCAAGGCGTAGAGAGCCAATTCATGCCACGTGTCGAGCTTGGAGACCCAATAATTGAAAGGCACCGATGAATCTCGCAGTACAGTTGTTCAATCTGCAAGGTACTCCTTCAGCATCTGCCCGAACTTAGCATTTCTGGTGGCACTACCCCGCACGTCAGGGGCTGTGGTCCGTGAGGGCTGAGAAAACTGTCCCACATCGTAAAGACAGTTCCCCTGCCTCTGGCGGATTGGACTTGTGCCCCTCTCGGCTGTACGCCTTGGTTGTCCATCGAATCCTGACCTATGCCGCTAGCGTTTTGTGAGGGGAAGGATTTCACAACTTCCGTGATGATGGCCCTCTGGAACTGCAGCATTTTGGCTGACCTCTCCGCCTCAGGAATGAGAGACATAAAGTTCTCCTTGTAGCGTGGGTCTAAGAGTGTTGCCAACCAGTACTGATTGTCGGCCAAGATGTTCTGAACGCGAGGGTCACGAGACAGGCAGCTTACCATAAAGTCAGCCATGTGCGCCAGACTCTTAACAGCCATCACTTCAGTATCCAGACCAACACGATGACTGAACATGCTGTCCTCCTCCTCCTCCTCCTCCTCCTCATCTCCCCTGTCCTCTGGCCAGCCACGCTGAATTGAGGGTATGACTGGTGTGCATGTCATATCCCCAATTTGGCCTGAGAGTTGCTCCATGTCTTCATCCTCCTCCTCTTCCTCGTCATAGTCCTCCACTACACGTTGTGATGACATGAGGCTGGGCTGTGTGTTTTCACCCACACCCACTACAGTTTCTTGCTCTAAGTCATCGTGCTCGGCCTGCAATGCATCCTCTTTTATTTTCAGCAGAGACCGTTTTAGAAGGCAGAGTAGTGGTATGGTGACGCTAATAATGGCGTCATCGCCGCTCACCATCTTGGTGGAGTCCTCAAAGTTTTGGAGGACGGTGCATAGGTCCGACATCTATCTCCACTCCTCAGGTGTTATGTGTGGAGTTTGACCCATTTCCCGACGGCTTAGGTGATGCAGGTAGTCCACAACTGCCCTCTTCTGCTCACATATCCTGACCAACATGTGCAGCGTTGAATTCCAACGCGTGGGGACATCACACACCAGTTTGTGGGCCGGAAGACGCAAACGGCGCTGAAAGCTTGCAAGGCCGGCTGAAGCAGCAGGTGACTTGCGAAAATGTGCAGACAGACGCCGAACTTTTACCAGCAGGTCAGACACCTCCGGGTATGACTTCACAAACCTCTGAACCACCAGGTTGAGCACATGGGCCATGCATGGAACATGCGTCAGCTGCCCTCGCCTCAAAGCTGCCACCAGGTTCCGGCCATTGTCACACACGACCTTTCCTGGCTTTAGGTTCAGAGGTGTGAGCCAGTGATCTGCCTGCTGTTTCAGAGCTGTCCACACCTCTTCTGCATTGTGGGGTTTGTCACCTATGCAGACTAGCTTCAGCACAGCCTGTTGCCGCTTTGCAGAGGCAGTGCTGCAGTGCTTCCAGCTTGGGACTGGTGTGGAGGGTACAGTGGATGAGGATGCGCAGGTGGAGGAGGAGGAGGCTGAAGAGCATGACATTCCGGAGCTGTAGAGTGTCGGTGAAGCCATGACAGAGGTAGGGCCTGCTATCCTTGGTGTGGGAAGGACGTGTTCCGTCCCTCGCTCAGACTGGGTCCCAGCCTCCACAATATTAATCCAGTGTGCCGTCAAGGAGATGTAGCGGCCTTGCCCACAAGCACTTGTCCACGTGTCAGTGGTTAGGTGGACTTTGGCTGAAACAGCATTGTTCAGGGCACGTGTGATGCTGTTGGACACGTGGTTATGCAATGCGGGGACGGCACATCTGGAGAAATAGTGTCGGCTGGGGACCGAGTAACGTGGGACAGCAGCCGCCATCAGGTCGCGGAATGCGTCCGTCTCCACCAGACGGAAAGGCAACATTTCTAGTGCTATGAGTCGCGAAATGTGAGCATTGAGGACTGTGGCATGTGGGGCATTGGCAGCGTATTTGTGCCTGCGTTCAAATGTTTGCTGAATGGATAATTGAACGCTGCGCTGGGACAAGGACGTGCTTGATGGTGGTGTAATTTGTGCTTCAGCAACTTCAGGTGCTGGACCGGAGGCTTGTTCGCGGCCAGCATGGACAGGGGATTGGCTTGCATGCACAACAGCCGAAGACGTAGCAGTGACATCAGCACGCACCGCTCCTCGACTCTGTGCTACTTCCCACAAAGTCGGGTGCTTGGCTGACATGTGCCTGATCATGCTGGTGGTGGTCAGGCTGCTAGTTTTCGTACCCCTGCTGATAGTGGCATGGCAGGTGTGGCAAATGGCCTTTTTAGAGTCTTCTGGAGCCAACTTAAAAAACTCCCAGACTCGGGAAGACCGAACATTTGCACAGGCACCTTGAGTCGTGTTGTTGTTCCGCCGAACGGTTGCCTGCCTTCTGCCTGCGGACGCAACCCTGCTTCGTACTGGCTGTTGGGATGCTACGCCTCCCTCCCCCTGTGCACTGCTGTCCTCGCTCTGCATATCCTCCTGCCATGTAGGGTCAGCTACTGGATCATCCACCACGTCGTCTTCCTCTTCCGCACCCTGATCCTCCTCCTGACTTCCTGGCAATTGTGTCTCATTATCGTCCACCCCTTGTTGAGACACTTTGACAACGTTCCATTCGTCATAACGCGGCTGCTCAAATATTTGGGCATCTGTACATACCATCTCCTCATGACCCACTTCAAGAGGAGGTGGCGACAGGCCAGATTCTGCGAATGGATACGTGAACAGCTCTTCCGAGTGTCCTAGTGTGGGATCTGTAATGTCCGTGGACGTGTACTCGGCCAGGTGGTAGGAAGGAGGATCAGGTTGTGAAATGTGCGGTGCAGTATCACGGCTACTGACAGTTGACTGTGCGGAAGACAGGGTGTTTGTGGAGGTGCCCATCTGACTTGAAGCATTATCCGCTATCCAAGTAACAACCTGTTGACACTGGTCTTGGTTCAACAGTGGTGTACTGCTGCGGGCCCCAAGAATTTGGGACAGGACGTGCGAGCGAGGAGATGTGGCCCTTTGTTGTTGCGAAATTAGTGCTTGCACACGACCTCGGCCTCTGCCTGCACAAACATCACGTCCACTTCCTTGTTCCTTGCCAACCGCCTTGCCAACGCCTTTGCGCATTTTGCCTGTATAGAGCGACAACTGTCTGGTGACTGTGGAGGTCACAGGAGATTAGGATTTTAGTTCCCTAACCTCTAGAAACGTATGACGTACAACAGTGTGGTGACTGTTGAGATGATAACAGTTAGGATTTTAGTTCCCTAACTTGTAGAAACTTATGACGTACAACAGTGTGGTGACTGTTGAGATGACAACAGTTAGGATTTTAGTTCCCTAACTTGTAGAAACTTATGACGTACAACAGTGTGGTGACTGTTGAGATGACAACAGTTAGGATTTTAGTTCCCTAACTTGTAGAAACTTATGACGTACAACAGTGTGGTGACTGTTGAGATGACAAGAGTTAGGATTTTAGTTCCCTAACTTGTAGAAACTTATGACGTACAACAGTGTGGTGACTGTTGAAATGACAACAGTTAGGATTTTAGTTCCCTAACTTGTAGAAACTTATGACGTACAACAGTGTGGTGACTGTTGAGATGACAACAATTAGGATTTTAGTTCCCTAACCTGTAGAAACGTATGACGTACAACAGTGTGGTGACTGTTGAGATGACAAGAGTTAGGATTTTAGTTCCCTAACTTGTAGAAACTTATGACGTACAACAGTGTGGTGACTGTTGAGATGACAACAGTTAGGATTTTAGTTCCCTAACTTGTAGAAACTTATGACGTACAACAGTGTGGTGACTGTTGAGATGACAAGAGTTAGGATTTTAGTTCCCTAACCTGTAGAAACGTATGACGTACAACAATGTGGTGACTGTTGAGATGACAACAGTTAGGATTTTAGTTCCCTAATCTGTAGAAAGGTATGACGTACAACAGTGTAGTGACTGTTGAGATGACAACAGTTAGAATTTTAGTTCCCTAACTTTTAGAAACTTATGACGTACAACAGTGTGGTGACTGTTGAGATGACAACAGTTAGGATTTTAGTTCCCTAACCTGTAGAAACGTATGACGTACAACAGTGTGGTGACTGTTGAGATGACAAGAGTTAGGATTTTAGTTCCCTAACTTGTAGAAACTTATGACGTACAACAGTGTGGTGACTGTTTTGATGACAAGAGTTAGGATTTTAGTTCCCTAACCTGTATTAAGGTAGTACGTACACCTGTCTGGTGACTGTAATGGTTTGAAGAGAGGATTTTAGTCCCTAACCTGTATTAAGGTAGTACGTACACCTGTCTGGTGACTGTTTTGATGACAAGAGTTAGGATTTTAGTTCCCTAACCTGTATTAAGGTAGTACGTACACCTGTCTGGTGACTGTTTTGATGACAAGAGTTAGGATTTTAGTTCCCTAACCTGTATTAAGGTAGTACGTACACCTGTCTGGTGACTGTAATGGTTTGAAGAGAGGATTTTAGTCCCTAACCTGTATTAAGGTAGTACGTACACCTGTCTGGTGACTGTTTTGATGACAAGAGTTAGGATTTTAGTTCCCTAACCTGTATTAAGGTAGTACGTACACCTGTCTGGTGACTGTAATGGTTTGAAGAGAGGATTTTAGTCCCTAACCTGTATTAAGGTAGTACGTACACCTGTCTGGTGACTGTTTTGATGACAAGAGTTAGGATTTTAGTTCCCTAACCTGTATTAAGGTAGTACGTATACCTGTCTGGTGACTGTAATGGTTTGAAGAGAGGATTTTAGTCCCTAACCTGTATTAAGGTAGTACGTACACCTGTCTGGTGACTGTTTTGATGACAAGAGTTAGGATTTTAGTTCCCTAACCTGTATTAAGGTAGTACGTACACCTGTCTGGTGACTGTTTTGATGACAAGAGTTAGGATTTTAGTTCCCTAACCTGTATTAAGGTAGTACGTACACCTGTCTGGTGACTGTAATGGTTTGAAGAGAGGATTTTAGTCCCTAACCTGTATTAAGGTAGTACGTACACCTGTCTGGTGACTGTTTTGATGACAAGAGTTAGGATTTTAGTTCCCTAACCTGTATTAAGGTAGTACGTACACCTGTCTGGTGACTGTAATGGTTTGAAGAGAGGATTTTAGTCCCTAACCTGTATTAAGGTAGTACGTACACCTGTCTGGTGACTGTTTTGATGACAAGAGTTAGGATTTTAGTTCCCTAACCTGTATTAAGGTAGTACGTACACCTGTCTGGTGACTGTAATGGTTTGAAGAGAGGATTTTAGTCCCTAACCTGTATTAAGGTACTAAGTACAAGAGTGTGGTGACTCTAATGGTCACAGAAAAGCTTGGATTCCAATCTGTATCACCCTGCCTAGATCCTCCTAGATTAGTCCTGAGAAGGACTGTTCTGGTCACTGGAAATCTTGGACTCCAATCTGGATCACCCTGCCTATGTCCTCCTAGATTAGTCCTGAGAAGGACTGTTGTGGTCAGCAGCAGTTTGCAGCCCTGATCCAGATCTACCTATGAGGGCCGCAAATCTGTCCCTAATCAGCAGCAGACACTCTCCCTACACTCACTGTCTGGAAGGCTGTGTGCCGAGCACAGCGCGCCGGGAGTTATAAAGGCTCGGTGACGCTGTGCAGGGCGGCCAATCACTGCTATGCCACAACTAACAGGGCTGTGGCATTGCAGTGGTCTGTCAGCCAATCCCTGCACGTGGGCTGGCTCTCAAAAGAGCGCCAACATGGAGAGATGACGACCACAAGCACAGCACGAGTACAGTGATACTCGTGCGAGTACCGAGTAGTGCCGAGCATGCTCGCTCAACACTAGTGATGATTCCAAACATTGTGCAATACTAAGGAAATACTGAAAACATGACCTGTTGGTGGCCCATGTTGCCTGGAGTTCCCCACCCCTGGTATACGAAAACTAAGCACAGATACATTGTGGATATGCAGTCTGATGGCAACAACCAATCACAGATGCTTTCACAGAGCATTAGCATCTGTCATTGGCTGTTGCTGGTCAGTAAAGTGAATATACATGAAGCTTCCTGGGCGGGACCAAAACTAAGTGAGAGGGAGAGCGGACCCCCAAGCAAGCAAGCAGCAAGAGAATGAAAAGATGATCTGTGTGTGTCTGTGTATGTTTGTCAACTTTTTAATACCTTTGAAGGTGTTTTCTATGTGTTTCATGTTGCCTGCCATTGATATCAATGGTGTTCGGAAAATTTGGTGAATGTTCATCAAATTATTTGACAAACATGCCATATTCAGCAAACAAACCCGAATTTGAACAGAGTGGCATTTGCTCATCTCTAACCATAATACTATTTAAAGGCGTTTTATGACGTAAATATATTTTTATCTAATAAGTACTATCTAGTAGGTTTAGTCGATCACTGAGGACCAATATGCTAAAACCACCATTAATCACTCAAAAAACTGAAAAAGCAGGTCTGCGTACAGACTCATCGACATTCTATAGGGTCTGCACATTGATATCTGCATGCTCTGCATTTATAGGTCTTATTGTAAATAAATGTGTTTTGGGATATCAAATGCCATGTGAATATACTCAAAATTCTAAGAGGAGCATTGCATGGTTTATAAGTCTCCTTACACAACTTGTCACTCTCAAGAAGAAAAATGTCACCCCTAGGACCCCTATCAGAGGCCTTCTGCTTTGCACTGATTAGAGACAAACACTTTGAAACATATTTTTGCATAAGCAGCTTCTGATTCATTTCTTATCCTAAGTCATGTAGCAAGACATTTAAGTGGGCTGATACTGGCTGTTAAGATTGCTACGTCCGTTAGGCAACACTAGAGTTCTTGTCCTCTACCTCTACGAAAAAATCTATTTGAATCTTTAAATTTAAAGAGGTGCATTGAATGGCCTATAGGTTTCTTTTTATTGACTTGAGAAACTTTACTCTTCAGATTCCCTGTCAGTGGGCGCTCAACCAGCTACATAGTTTTTTCTGCTTTGTACTGATGAGTGTCAAACCACTCAAAACATGTCTGCAAATGGAGTTTCTGGTTTGGATTCTTATTCTAATTTATTTAGCCAAGTACATTGAGGGGTCAGTATTGATATTAACTTTTTATTGCCTTTTATAAATGTACTAGATGGCGGCCCGATTCTAAAGAATCAGGTAGTCTAGAATCCATATATAGTTTATTTACTAATAGTTAGGGGAGTGCGGTGAAATGAATTGTGTGTATACAGGTGGCTCAGTGGGTAGCAGAGTATACGGTGGGCAGAGTGGTCAGGGCAGCGGCGTGGGCAGAGTGGTCAGCACAGCGCCGTGGACAGAGTGGTCAGCGCAGTGCCGTGGGCAGAGTGGTCAGCACACACATACATACACACACACACACATATACACACTCTGCTATAGTTATCACCGACCATGCGTCTTCCCCGCTGCCTGGATCCAATATGGCATCCGGGAAGTTTGGCGAGACTTCTTGCATGCAATATTGGATCCAGTAGTTCGGGGGCGGCGACATGTCGACTGAGGATCCAGGCGGCGGACGCAGGGCCAGTGGTAAGTATAGCGGAGTGTGTGTGTGTGTGTATGTGTGTGTACAAAGTGAGGGAAGTGCAGACAAAGTGAGGGAAGTGCGGACAAAGAGAGGGAAGTGCGGACAAAGTGAGGGAAGTGCGGACAAAGTGACGGAAGTTACTACATACACACATATATACACATACTGTACATTGCATATGGAGGGGAGAGGAGAGCCGAGGCTGGAGGGGTGAGGAGAGTGGAGGCTGGAGGCTGGAGGGGTGAGGAGGGGTGAGGAGAGCGGAGGCTAAAGGCGTGAGGAGGGGTGGGAAGAGTGGAGGCTGAAGGGGTGAGGAGGGGTGAGGAGAGGGGAGGCTGGAGGGGCAGAGGACAGGGGAGGCTGGAGGGCAGAGGACAGGGGAGGCTGGAGGGAGAGGCTGGAGGGAGAGGCTGGAGGGCAGAGGCTAGAGGGGAGAGGCTGGAGGTAAGAAGCTGGAGAGCAGAGGCTGGAGGGCAGAGGCTGGAGGAGTGAGGAGGGGTGGGGAGAGGCTGGAGGGCAGAGGCTAGAGGGCAGGGGCTGGAGGGGAGAGGCTAGATGGGAGAGGCTGGAGGGAGAGGCTGGAGAGGAGAGGCTGGAGGGCAGAGGCTGGAGGGCAGAGGCTGGAGGGGAGAGGCTGGAGGGAAGAGGCTGCAGGGGAGAGGCTGGAGAGGAGAGGCTGGAGGGCAGAGGCTGGAGGGCAGAGGCTGGAGGGGAGAGGCTGGAGGGAAGAGGCTGGAGGGGAGAGGCTGGAGAGGTGAGGAGGGGTGGGGAGAGCGGAGGCTGGAGGGCAGAGGCCGGCACGTGGATCCTCGAGCCGACCTCCAGTCGGCAGAGCGGGCGCGAGGTAGCCGGGAGACGAGATCGGGTCCTGGCTACCTCGCGCCCACTCCACCGCCGGAGGTCGGCTCCCGGCTACCTCGCGCCGGCGGAGAGAGCCGGGGATCTCTGTGCCGGGCATATCCGCGGCTCAGCTCCGGGGAGCCGCGAGCCAGCCGGGATTTGCCCGGTACCACTGCTGTCATTTTGATTGGTCGCTCGCTTGCGAGCGACCAATCAGATTTAAGCCGCGTCATGTTTTAAAATCTAAGAAGTAAAAAAAAATTTTTAAAGATGGCGCCGTGTTTCGCGGCGCTCTTCTCATTGGTCGCCGCCAGGCGCGAGCGACCAATGAGAAGAGTGGGGCGGGGCACGGCACCATATTTGAAATCCAGCGGGAACTTTGGATTTCAAATATGGTGCCGTGCCCCGCCCCACTCTTCTCATTGGTCGCTCGCGCCTGGCGGCGACCAATGAAAAGAGCGCTGCGAAACACGGCGCCATCTTTAACATTTTTTTTTTTACTTCTTAGATTTGAAAACATGGCGCCGTGCCGCGGCTTGAATCTGATTGGTCGCTCGCAAGCGAGCGACCAATCAGAATGGCGGCGGCGGTACCAGGCAAATCCCGGCTGGCTCGCGGTTGCTCGGAGCTGAGCCGCGGATATGCCCAGCACGGAGATCCCCGGCTCGCTCCGCCGGCTCGAGGTAGCCGGGAGCCGAGGTCAGCTCCCGGCTGTCTCGCGGCCGCTCCGTCCACCTTAGCTTGGCCCTAAGCGCAGCGGACCTTCCTGAGGTCCGCTCCGCTTAGGGCCGCCATCTTGGTCCACCCTGAGCAGGTGTAGGTGACGCTGGTGACGTCACTTATCTCCGGACATTTATCTTCGGACAGGACATTTATCTCCGGACAAAGCCACGGAAGTTGGCTTTTGTCCAGAAGTAGAATTCTAGGCAATTATATAATAGATATGTATGTAAAAAAACAGGCAGCACTCCCAAATCAAAGGTGATATAGTGGATTCTTTAATAATCCATAGTGGCAACGTTTCAAAGGTATACCTTCTTTCTCAAGCCAAGGGAAATCTTTGAAACGTTGCCATTATGGATCATTAAAGGATCCACTATATTTCTTTGGGTTTGGGAGTACTGTCTGTTTTTTCGGTTATATTGAGGGAGGATGGCTAGACACTTTCATACATAGGTTTTTTGCACCCATATTTATGTTTGGTAGTGCTGCCCATGTTTTTCTAACTTTATATATATATATATATATATATATATATATATATACACAGCTTCAAGAATTTCACTGCAGCACTCCTTTGAATTTGCAATCTCAGTAGTCTTTTATTACGGCTTCAGATGAACAGAAGATGGCCACGTACTGGGCACACACACCCTTTGTCAAGCCTACCCAAGGGCTTGACAAAGGGCGTGTGTGCCCGATACGTGGCCATTTTCTGTCCATCTGAAGCCGTAATAAAAGACTACTGAGATTGCAAATTCAAAGGAGTGCTGCAGTGAAATTCTTGAAGCTTTATGTATTGAAAGGCTGTGAAGGAAGCCAAACTGTCTTGCACCCTGAAGGCATTGCTGCTCAAAAGGTTAATTTTATATATATATATATATATATATATATATATATATATATCTACTATATAATTGCCGTAGCACGTTTTGTGTCGGCCCCCGGCACGTCGTGGCTATGTCACACTGTGACGTCACCACGCCGTGCGAGGCATTGCCCGCGTAGCGGGCATTGCGACCCCTCGCCGCTGTCATCCCGCTCCCCTCGCTGTCATCCCGCATCCCTCGCCGCTGTCATCGCCGCTCCCCTCCACGCTCCACGCTCCCCTGTCTCCCCTCCATGCTCCCCGCTCTCCCCTCCACGCTCCCCTGTCTCCCCTCCACGCTCTCCCCTCCACGCTCCACGCTCCCCTGTCTCCCCTCCACGCTACCCGGTCTCACCTCCACTCTCCCCGGAGAGCTTGGTAACCAAGGCCGCGGTCGGGTAACTAAGGGGCGTGTCCGTACCACACACCCGGCCCCAGCCGCATCCATTATGTGCTGAGCCCAGGGGTGGCCCGAACAAGCCCAAGGGGACCACCCCAATCACACAATGATAGGCTGGATGCCACCTCCCCCTTAGATTCCTCACCGCTTCCAGGATCACAGCATCACAGGGGAGGAGCCGCGGTGCATGATGGGAGATGTAGTCCTCAGGGGACCGAAAATGCTGCAAAGCTGAGGAGACAGCTCTAATCACAGAGATAGAGGAGATCTGCGCCTTCTTCATACAAAGTCTGCACTGAAGAGTGAGATTATATGTGTGTGTGTGTGTATACTGTATACGTGTGTGTGTGTATACTGTATATATGTGTGTGTATGCTGTATATGTGTGTGTATACTGTATATGTGTGTGTGTATGCTGTATATGTGTGTGTATACTGTATGTGTGTGTATACTGTATATGTGTGTGTGTATGCTGTATATGTGTGTGTATACTGTATGTGTGTGTATACTGTATGTGTGTGTATACTGTATATGTGTGTGTCTGTATACTGTATATGTGTGTATACTATATATGTGTGTGTATGCTGTATATATGTGTATACTGTATGTGTGTGTGTGTATACTGTATATGTGTGTGTGTGTATACTGTATAGTGTGTGTGTGTGTATACTGTATATGTGTGTGTATACTGTATATATGTGTATACTGTATATGGTGTGTGTGTATACTGTATATGTGTATACTGTATATGTGTGTGTATACTGTATATGTGTGTGTGTGTATGCTGTATATATGTGTATACTGTATGTGTGTGTATACTGTATGTGTGTGTATACTGTATATGTGTGTGTCTGTATACTGTATATGTGTCTATACTATATATGTGTGTGTATGCTGTATATATGTGTATACTGTATGTGTGTGTGTGTATACTGTATATGTGTGTGTGTGTATACTGTATATGTGTGTGTATACTGTATATATGTGTATACTGTATATGTGTGTGTGTATACTGTATATGTGTATACTGTATATGTGTGTGTATACTGTATATGTGTGTGTGTGTATGCTGTATATATGTGTATACTGTATGTGTGTGTGTGTGTATACACTCTGCCTCCTTCCTGCGCTGACCACTCTGCCTCCTTCCTGCGCTGACCACTCTGCCTCCTTCCTGCGTTAGGAAGTGCGTTAGGGTCACTCTGCCTTCTGTCCTCCGCTGATAAACTCTGCCCTCCGTCCTCTGCTCATCACTCTGCCCTCCGTCCTCCGCTGACCACTCTGCCCTCCGTCCTCCGCTGACCACTGAGCCACCGAACAGTGCTGACCACTGAGCCACCGTGCAGTGCTGACCACTGAGCCACCGTACAGTGCTGACCACTGAGCCACCGTACAGTGCTGACCACTGAGCCACCGTACAGTGCTGACCACTGAGCCACCGTACAGTGCTGACCACTGAGCCACCGTACAGTGCTGACCACTGAGCCACCGTAGAGTGCTGACCACTGAGCCACCATATACAGTGCTAACCACTGAGCCACCATACACAGTTCTAACCACTGAGCCACTGTACAGTGCTGACCACTGAGCCACCGTGCAGTGCTGATCACTGAGCCACCGTACAGTGCTGACCACTGAGCCACCGTACAGTGCTGACCACTGAGCCACCGTACAGTGCTAACCACTGAGCCACCATATACAGTGCTAACCACTGAGCCACCATATACAGTGCTAACCACTGAGCCACCATACAGGGCTAACCACTGAGCCACCGTACAGTGCTAACCACTGAGCCACCGTACAGTGCTAACCACTGAGCCACCGTACAGTGCTAACCACTGAGCCACCGTACAGTGCTAACCACTGAGCCACCGTACAGTGCTAACCACTGAGCCACCGTACAGTGCTAACCACTGAGCCACCGTACAGTGCTAACCACTGAGCCACCGTACAGTGCTAACCACTGACTCACCGTATACAGTCTTAAACACTCAGCCGCCATACAGTGCTAATCACTCAGCCACCTTATACAGTGCTAACCACTGAGCCACCTTATACAGTGCTAACCACTGACCCACCATACTGTGCTAACCAATGAGCCTCCATACAAAGTTAAGCACTCTGCCTCCATATAGTGCTAACCACTGAGCCACCTTACAGTGCTAACCACTGAGCCACTGTACAGTGCTAACCACTGAGCCAGCATACAGTGCTAACCACTGAGCCACCATATACAGTGCCAACCACTGAGGCACCATACAGTGCTAATCACCGAGTCACCATATACAGTGCTAACCACTGAGCCACCATATACAGTGCCAACCACTGAGGCACCATAGAGTGCTAACCACTGAGTCACCCTATACAGTGCTAATCACTGAGTCACATTACTGCTCTAATTATTGAGCCACCATATACAGTGCCAATCATTGAGCCACCATAGAGTGCTAACTACTGAGGCTCAGTTTACAGTGCTAACTATTGAGCCAGCGTATACTGTGCTAACCACTGAGACCCTGTATACTCTGCTAACCACTCAGCCGCCGTATACTCTGCTAACCACTGAGCCGCATAAAGTCTGCTAACCACTGAGTTGCTGTAAACTGCTAAGCACAGTGCTGCGGGCAGGAGAGGGCCGGGGACAGCGGCCGGGTGCGGCCAGGAAGGCCCCCCCGCCCCTACTGCCCGCACCCGGCCGCTGTTCCCCGACCCCCTCCTGCACGCACCCGGCCGCTCTTCCTCGGCCACCTCCTGCCCACACATGGCCATTGTTCCCCAGCCCCCTTCTGCCCGCTGTTCCCCGGCCCCCTCCTGCCCGCACATGGCCGCTGTCCCCCTGACCCCCTCCTGCCGCACCCGATCGCTGTCTCCCTGCCTCCCTCCTGCCCGCATCCGGCCACTGTCCCCCGGCCCCCTCCTGCACGCACCTGGCCGCTCTTCCTCAGCCTCCTCCTGCCCGCACATGGCTGTTATTCCACCAGCCCCCTTCTGCCCGCTGTTCCCCGGCTTGCTCCTGAACGCACCCGGCCACTGTCCCCCGGCCCCCCTGACCGCACCCGCCTGCTGTCTCCTCCTGGACTCTGGCACCGCTGCACACCGGTACTGCTGTATGTATTCTATCTACTATATAATTCCGTAGGCACTTCAGTGTCGGACCCCGCAAAAGACCGTGCCTTTGTCACTCTGTGACGTCACCATGTGCGAAGCATTGCCCGCGTAGCGGGTATTGCGACCCCTCGCTGCAGTCAGCACACACCCCCAACCCCTGTCACCACATCCCCCCCATATGTCCACACACCCCCGCTCCGATCCCGCTCCGGAGCTGCTGCTGTCAGCACATGCTGACACAGTGCTCCGGAGCCTCTCCTGTAATCACACTCCCCGATGTCCACACACACACCCCCCCCCGCTGTCACCACACACCCCCCATATGTCCGCATCCCATATGTCCGCCAAAATCGCGGCAGATGCGGTGAAAAAACCGTATCTGCCGCGATTGCCGCATAACCGCTGCACTTGCGGCGCGGTTGCGCTAATCCTCATAGAAAGTATAGGGGGACTTGCGGCAGGTGCGGCAAGTGCGGTTTTGCACTTGCGGCAGGTGCGGCCGCGAAAAAAAACGCAGTCAGCCGCGGTTTATTTCGCGGCCGCACCTGCCGCAAGTGCAAAACCGCACCTGCCGCAAGTCCCCCTATACTTTCTATGGGGATTATTTGAAAATGTAAAAACAATTTTTAAAATATTCTAGACACCCGATGCTTTTGCATCGGGCTCACAGCTAGTATATATATATATACAAAATAAAGGACTGCAGCACTCTTCTTTGTGAAACAACCGCCTTTATTCGACCATCAGGTGGGTGGTGACAACGTTTCGGGATCCTGTCCCTTTCCCTATAAAAACGCATGAATCCATGTGAGACATTCAATCCGGTTTTGAATGTGTCAAAGGTCATTATCAATTTGTATTCCAAATTCTTCTCTCTCTGAGATTTGAAGTTACTTTTTAAAATTAGCAGACTCATGTCTGTTACCCTGTGGTCAGAGCTGCAAAAATGCTTTGCTACAGGTAGATCCATACACTTTTCTTTTATTGAGTGCCGATGAGAATTCATTCTTGTTCTGAATTTTTGTCCGGTCTCACCTATGTACATGCCACCTGTTTGGCATTTGGTACATATAATTAAACACACCACATTGCTTGTGATGTAACTGAAGTTACTTGGGATCTTATAGTTCTGATCTGTGCCAGGACATTGTCATTATAAATGGACAGGTTTTGCACCTGTTCTAGTTGCAGGGAAAGGTTCCTGTAGCTGCAGGAGAAGACAGGGCGCATCTGATAATGATGTTTTTAGATTCGGAGGTTGTCTAAAACACAAGAGTGGGGGATCCAGAAATATTAATTTTAGTTGGGCATCTTTTTGTAGGAGTGGTTGCTGTTTCCGTGCAGCTCCTCTTAACACCTGTAGACTTGGATTGTAGATGACTACGAGAGGGACTGGTTGTTTTCTTCTATAGTTTTGTAGGAAATGATTCCTTATATTCTGGTGGAAATGCGTCGAAATAAACACCACCTTTGATCAACCTTTGGCTTCTATTTGTATGTAGCAGCACGGATTACAGCACACGGTCCTTTTTGAAGTCTATATCTCCACCATTATACATGTGAAAGTGTGCGTCCAGCAGCAGCTGGATAGGTGCTTATACTTGTTGTGAGTAGCCCAACCCAGCAAGGTGAGCAGTGAATATTACCACAGTTTTTTCCTATTGTCCTCGGATAAGACCTGCGCCTTTGTCTGCCCCTTATAGGTAAACGTTTGGACAAGAACCCTATTTTCTATATTTTCAATTCCTTTATTTTCTTATTTTCCTCACTTTTATTAGTAGAATGACACAGTCCACTGAACTATTTGGATGAACAGGATAATAAAATTGATTGACAGTATGATTGGTAAGTAACAAAATGACTGTAAATTATAAAGATTGTACTTTATGCAAGAACACACTTTAATTATCTTTACATTGAAGCTTATGAAATGGAATTCCTTGTCAGCTGGTAACAGATGTATACAATTATGTTTTAAGTGATTATTATATGCCTTTGGGGTACTTTCACACATTCCATTTCAATGCAGTCTTTATAAGCAGTAGCTCCTAAAGAGGGAAAATTATGTAAGAAAAGCTCTGCCCTCTTACATTTGTAAAATCAATTATTTTTTTCATTGGAACTTTAAAGGGAACCTGTCAGCGAGTTTATGCCTCCCCAGCTTTCACTGTCTGTAGCTGCAGCTTTATAATACCAGTCTAATCATCCCTGTCTGAGCTCATAGTGTAATGTGAAAGGTGAAAAAAAAGCATTTACATACTTACATTTCCTTATGTAATGAGGCAGTCAGTCCCCAGCTTGGAGGACGGGGACTGTCTGGCAGGTTAAGAGTTAACATTTCAGTCTTATGTTAGAACATATTGGAAGACCTGATGTGATGTCATAACTATGTGACTACAATAAGCAGAGCTAAGTCCATATAACATAATATGAGTTTGCTTGCTTAGCTCTGCCCACTATGGTCACATGATCGTTACATCACACAGGTCCTTTAGCCATGCAAGTTAATAGTGAGTTAACTATTAACCTGCCAGACAGTCTCCCTCCTCCAAGGTGTAGACTGAAATGTAAGTGTATAAATGCTTTTTTTCACCTTTCACATTACACTATGAGCTCAGACAGGGATGATTAGATTAATATTATGGTACAGACAGTGATAGCTGGGGGCATAAACCACCTGACAGGTTCTCTTTAACGTTGCAAGGGAAAAAACAAAATCAATGGACAGTACTTTGAATTGGTGGTATAGAATAGAGTGTGAAAATGAGAAGGTCTTTAGTGCTGTAGTACATTGTACCACTTCTAAGCTTTAGTACTGTTTTACAGCTTTAAAGTGTAACCATTTACATTTTTATGTAATAATAATGTAGAGCAAGTGATTATAATAAACTTTCAAATATACTTCATAAGTGAAATCTGGAAGAAAACCTTCCAGAAGGTGTCCCCACTATGCTGTTTCTAAACTTGATGTATGGTGATTGTCAGGGAAGTCCATCTTCAGCTCCACACAGTGAATCCAGCCATATAAGGGTGGGGGGATGATTCCCACACAGTTTGCCACAATACAGCTGATCAGAATCTCAGGGTACCCCAGGCTAAGGGACCATGCTGAACTCAGACTGTCAGTACAGACAGATCACAGCTCATAGATTAAAGCTGTGATCTTAACTTATCTCCTCTGCATTCACATGGGTCTACTGTTCTCTATGCAATCAGCTGGTAACACAGATCAGAGCAGATGCGAGTGGAGAGGAGTCAAATAAGATCACAGTTGAAACCTCTGAGCTGTGGTCTGTGTGTGCTGACAGCCTGGAGCTCCCTTTGCCTGAGGTAGACTGATGCACGGATAAGCTGTGAATGCTGTATGGGCCCCACCTCCCACTCTTATAAGACTGTATTCAGAGTGCGAAACTGAATATGGATTTTCCTGTAAAGTCGCATATTCAGGCTTAGAAACAGCCTAGTGGGGACATATTCTGGAAGGTTTTTTAAATGTTTTCTCCCAGATTTCACTTTTGAACTATTTTGAAAGTTTATTATAATCACTAGCTGTGAGCCCGATTCTAAAGAATCGGGAGTCTAGAATCTGTATATAATATTTTTAAGAGTTGTAAATAATAGACTTAAACACCAGATATATGACTAAGTAGGCGATGTAGGCAAAACTGTGAGGGTAGCAATATAGTGGAGGTGTAGAAAGAGTTAATGTCCGACTAACAGGACTATAACAGAGTAGGAACTTATAATGATATCAAAAATGGTATTGAAGGAGTTAATGTCCCACAGGCACTCCCACAACAGAGTCAGCGCTGTAAATTATATCCAAAATATCAAGGGGTTAATGTAGCAGTGGCAGTAGTTATAAACACTACCAAATATGCAGTTAATGCTGAACTGGTATATAATGGGTTAATTTCGCAGTGTGGTTACAACTATACACTGTGTAATAGAAATAACAGCAATAATGGAATATAAGGGGTTAATGTTCCTACTGGAAGTAGTAATAGAGACTACAAAGTATGGAGTTAAGGGAGAAATGGTATAGAAGGGGTTAACTTTGTAGTGAGAGTACAACTACACAGTGTGTTATAGAAATTACAGAAAAAACGGAATGTAAGTGGTTCATGTTGCTACTGTCATGAGTATAATGAGAGAAGCGCCTCACTGGCCATTGAGATACATGGAGGAGTTTGAGTTTGAAATTTAGTGGTGTAAGTGAGGCGCGAAGGTCATTGGTCACTGTGTGCTGGCGCCGACCAATGAGCTTCGCGCCTCACTTACAGGAGAGAGGGAGAGGGAGAGGGATTTACTAATAGGGGAGTGCGGTGAAATTAATTGTGTGTATAGAGGTGGCTCAGTGGTTAGCACTGCGCGGTGGCTGAGTGGTTAGCACAGCGCGGTGGGTCAGTGCTTAGCACTGCAGGGTGGCTGAGTGGTTAGCACTGGGCGGTGGCATAGTGGTTAGCACTGCGCGGTGGCTCAGTGGTTAGCAGTGAGTGCGGTGGCTCAGTGGTTAGCAGTGAGTGCGGTGGGTCAGTGGTTAGCAGTGAGTGAGGTAGCTCAGTGGTTAGCAGTGAGTGTGGTGGCTCAGTGGTTAGCAGTGAGATTGGTCAGCGCAGCGTCGTGGGCAGAGTGGTCAGTGCAGCGTCGTGGGCAGAGTGGTCAGTGCAGCGGCGTGGGCAGAGTGGTCAGCGCAGCGGCGTGGGCAGAGTGGTCAGCGCAGCGGCGTGGGCAGAGTGGTCAGCGCAGCGGCGTGGGCAGAGTGGTTAGCATAGCGCCGTGGGCAGAGTGGTCAGCGCAGTGCCGTGGGCAGAGTGGTCAGCGCAGCGCCTTGGGCAGAGTGGTCAGCAGACACATACACACACACATACACACACTTCGCTATACTTACCACCGGGCCTGCGTGTTCCCCGGCACGTGGATCCGGAGTTGAAATGTCGCCGCCCCCGGACGACTGGATCGAATATTGGGTCTGGGAAGTCTTGGGAGACTTCCCGGACGCCATCTTGGAGAACGTATGTTGGCGGCCGCGGACGACTGGATCCAATATGTCCGGGAAGTTTGGCGAGACTTCTTGGACGCTATATTGGATCCAGTAGTTGGGGGGCGGCGAGATGTCGACTGAGGATCCAGGCGGCGGACGCAGGGGCAGTGGTAAGTATAGCGTAGTGTGTGTGTGTTTGTGTGTGTGTGTATGTGTATGTGTGTGTAGAAAGTGAGGGAAGTGCGGACAAAGTGACGGAAGTGCGGACAAAGTGACGGAAGTGCGGACAAAGTGACGGAAGTGGCTACATACACACACATATATACACATACTGTACGTTGCATATGGAGGGGTGAGGAGAGGTGTGGATGGAGGAGTGAGGAGAGGTGCGGATGGAGGAGTGAAGAGAGGTGCGGCTGGAGGAGTGAGGAGAGGTGGCGCTGGAGGGGTGAGGGGAGGTGGGCGCTGGACGGGTGAGGAGAGGTGGCGCTGGAGGAGTGAGAAGAGGTCCGGCTGGAGGGGTGAGGAGAGAGGAGGCTGGAGCGGCGACATCACCGCTCGGTACACCTGTCCTCCTCTAGGCTGCACACCTCTCTGTCTTCTTTCAGGCTGCACACCAGCTGGCTCCGTATCCTCAGGGCTACTTGGCCTACTGCTGGCGGTCCGGCACAGGGCTTACCCCGGAGGCTCGGGGCAGTCTAGGAGCGGAGGGCGATCCTTTCGGCCGCCATTTCGCTTAGAGCTATCAACAGCCCCGGGCACCGGAAGTGAGGGGGAGGAGCTTGCACCTGTGAAACTGGCGGGAGCGAGCGCGAGGCACTCGGGAGACGACCGGCATTAGCCGGTCATCTCCCGAAGTGGTGTGTGGCGGGCGGAGACGACCGGCTAACGCCGCTCATTTCATGGCCGTGATGTGTGTGTGTTTTGGGCAGTGTAGGGGCGGGCGTAAGCGTGTTGGGGCTGCCTGAGTCCCGGTCTGCTTAGGGGCGCCATGTTGGTCCCCCCTGGGCGTGTGTAGCGCTGTGGTGACGGCACTTTGGCTATGAGAAAATGACGGAAGTGGTGAGCAAAGTGACGTAAGTGAGCCTTCGGGTTTTATATATATTAGATATACATATAGCAGCGCTATGGTATATGGTGGTACATTAAATGACATGTATAGCAATGCTATGGTATATGTGGGTACATTAGAGGACATGTATAGCAGCACTGTGGTATATGGCGGTACATTACAGTACATGTATATCAGCACTATAGTATATGGCGGTACATTACATGTATAGCAGCGCTATAGTATATGGCGGTACATTATAGTACATGAATAGCAGCACTATAGTATATGGCGGTACATTAGAGTACATGTATAGCAGCACTATAGTATATGGCAGTACATTACAGTACGTGCATAGCAGCACTATAGTATAATGCGGTACATTAGAGCACATGTATAGCAGCACGATGGTATATGGCGGTACATTACAGTAGATGTATATCAGCACTATAGTATATGGCGGTACATTAGATGTATAGCAGCGGTATAGTATATGGCGGTACATTACAGTACATGTATAGCAGCACTATAGTATATGGCGGTGCATTAGAGTAGATGTATAGCAGCACAATAGTATATGGCGGTACATTACAGTATGTGTATAGCAGCACTATAGTATATGGCGGTGCATTACAGCACATGTATAGCAGCATGATGGTATATGGCGGTACATTACAGTACATGTATAGCAGCACTATGGTATATGGCGATACTCCGGTCCCCGCGGCTCCCCGCTTCTCCACAGTAAAAATAAAAAAATCCTCAGTGAGGATACTCACCTGGCCGGCGGCTCGCTCCACCTCCATCTTCTAGGTAGTACAGGCCTTTAGGACCTGTGGTTGCCTGGGAAACCGATCAGCTGATCGGTCACATGAGCGCTAACTGCCGGGGGGCAGGATGGAGTAGGGGGTCAGGATGGTGAGGGGGTTGGGGGGGCAGGATTGTGTCGGGGGGCAGGATGGCAGGTGGGCAGGATGGAGCTGGGGGGCGGGGCAGGATGGAGGCGGAGGGGGGCAGGATGAAGCCGGAGCAGGATGGAGGCAGTTGGGGAGCAGGATGGAGGCAGAGGGGGGGCATGATGGAGGCAGAGGGGGGTAAGAACAGGGGGGGGCAGGATGGAGGGAGCGGGCAGGATGGAGGAGGAGAAGGATGGTGGTTGGGGGGTAGGGTTGGATAGTGGGGAGCAGGGCAGGATGGAGCGAGCGAGGCAGGATGGAGCCGGAGGAGCAGGATGGGGGGGGGGCAGGATGGAGCGAGCACACTTGCAGACACATGCATCATGTACACAGCACACCTGGACGCACATGCATCATGCACACAGCAGACGTGCACACACATGTATCATGCACACCTGCGCACACATGCATCATGCACACGGCACACACGCATCATGCACACAGCACACACATGTATCATGCACACAGCACACATACATCATGCAGACAGCACACCTATGCATCATGCACACAGCACACCTGCAGACACATGCATCATGCAGACAGCACACACATGCATCATGCACACAGGTGTTGAACGTTGCGCTCATGTATCATGCAGACACCACACCTGCACACACGTGTCATGCAGACCTGCACATACATGCATCATGCACACAGCACCCCTGCACACACATGCATCATGCACACAGCAGACCTGCACACACATGTATCATGCACACACATGTATAATGCACAGAGCACACCTGCACACACATGCATCACACATGATGCATGTGTGTGCTGTGTGCATGATGCATGTGTGTGGTGTGTGCATGATATCTGTGTGTGCAGGTGGCCATGATGCATGTGTGTGCAGGTGTGCATTATACATGTGTGCTGTGTGCATGATACATGTGTGTGCTGTATGCATGATGCATGTGTGTAGTGTGTGCATGATACATGTGTGTGCTGTGTGCATGATACATGTGTGTGCTGTGTGCATGATACATGTGTGTGCTGTATGCATGATGCATGTGTGTGCTGTGTGCATGATGCATGTGTTCTGTATGCATGATGCATGTGTGTGGTGTGTGCATGATGCATGTGTGTGCTGTGAGCATGATACGTGTATGTGCAGGTGGGCATGATGCATGTGTGTGCTGTGTGCATGATACATGTGTGTGCAGGTCTGCTGTGTGCATGATGCAAGAAAGGCCAAAGAGCCCTATAAGGGCGAATAAGCCCATGACGAGCTGGAGGGGACTGGAGGGCTGAAAGGGTTAATAGGTGTAGGATTACAGGGCACAAACCTGGCCTTAAGGGGATTGGTTGAACAGGGGAACAGTGGGGATTGGAGGAAAGGATTGGGGGGGGGGACGGGCTGTGATAGGGTATATAGAGGGGGCAGGGTTTGGGTACCTCCTCTTCGCTGGACGGTGCCAGATCCTGGTGTGTGCTGCAGCTCCTGCTCTGCGATGGCCGACCTGGCTGCATTATTGGAGATGGTGCGAGGGGCCTCTGAGGTCCTTGGAGTGGATGTCCTGCGGGAGCAGCTGGCAGCTGTGTTTGCTCCCCGCCCGGCGGTGCCTATTCCTGCACCCGGGCCTGAATTGCGCGCTCGGCGGTCATGGCCGCCGGAGCGCTACTCCCCTGTGGGGGAGAGGAGACGATCTAGGAGCCCCCTTGGGGACCCTCTGGGACTGGGGAGCCGTCCGATGCCTCCTGGGCTCTCTCCAAGCACCGGGAGGAATCCGCGCCGTGGAACCCGCTAACCGGAAGTGGGCGGAGCTACACAGAGATCTACTTCCGGTTTGCGGTCTGCAATGCCCCGGACCCGTTCTACGGCAGCCCCCGGTGACGTGCGGGCCGGGGGAGGTGCCCAGCTTGAGGGGAATATGGAGGATACTCCCTGCAGACCGCAGGGGAGCAGCAAGGGACGGGATCGGCTGCAGACAGGACGGATCACTGGAGGAATGGAGGACGGCAGCCTGGGAGGAGAGGATGTGAGCTCCTGCAGTCGGCAGGGGCATAGTCTTCGCACCTTGGTGACGGTTTCCTCCAGTGGGGATCGTGCTGGAGGGCGTACCCGGCAGGCAATGGACACTGTACGGCCTTCCTGCAGTCGGCAGGGAGGGAGACCAGTGGGGATATCTGAGGAGCCAGCAAGGTCCAGTGGCAGCAAGGCGCCACGCCGGAAGAAGAGGAAGCGAACCAGCAGGGTACGACGTGCGGATCAGGGTGCGGTGACCGTGGGGGTTGACGGCCGCCAGGAGCTGGCTGTCCCTCTGCTGGTCTCCCCTGAGGCTGCCAGCAGCGCTACGGATTCTGAAGAGGAAGGACAACTGTCGGCTGCGTCCGGAGAGGAGGAGAGTCGACAAGAACCGCGGGATACGGCTGTTCCGCGACCGTCTCAGAGGCAGCCGGGTGAGAGATCATCTAATGCATTGAATGTTGCGGGTTGTGGGGGCACGTTGGCAGTGGTGGGGCCGAGTGATCGGGTTGTGGGTCCGAGTGGGCAATTAGCCGGGTTACCTGGGCCGGAGTTTTGGGGGCAGTTGTTAGGTGTGTTAAAAGGGTGGGTAGCAGAGGGTTCGGCAGCGTGCGGATCGGGGACTCCGGCGGAAGCTTGGGTGGGCCCCACTGGGGTGGCACAGCCGGTGGTGGCGACACGGGAGGACAGGGCGGTGGCGGCTGGGGTCGCAGCTGCGGTGGCAGTGTCACAGGTAGCGGAGGTGGCGGCCGAGTCGGATGGGGCGGTAGACAAGAAAAAGGAGAAGGAAGAGAAGTTAGTGCGGTTGGACGATAGGGCGCGGAGCGAAGTTTATGTGTGCTTCGAAAGTCCGCTTGGGACCCATTTGAAGAAGGAGGTGAGGGAAAAAATCTGGAAAGGGGAGTACGTGGAAATATTTTCCCTGCTTCCGTTAGAAAAGTTTAATTTAGATAAAATTAAGCCGAGCGACTCCAAAAAGGAAAAGGAGGATGAGGAAAAGAGGCGATATAGATTGATCCCCAGGACCTTTACTAATTGGCTACAAGCCTTTGCCATTCTAGCTAGTGTCATTGGGGAAAAGGAGCCGGAGCATTGCTCCGCTCTTTTCGGTTATATGGACTCGATAGGGGAGGCGTACAGAGTGTATGGAGGCTTGGGATGGTTAAGATATGATGAGCAGTTCCGGCAACGGAAAGCTCTGCGGGCTGGAATCAGGTGGGATCACAAGGATATTTCCTTGTGGATGCGGCTCATGACGGCTCCGGCTCAGCCCTTTCGTGGGGGCGCCGGGAGCCCGGGCACAAGCGGTGGGTCCTCGGCGGGACAAAGGAAGGGGACTTGTTGGCAGTATAATGAGGGGCACTGCAAGTTTGGGGCGTCATGCCGGTTCAAGCACGAGTGCTCCGGCTGTGGAGGTAACCACCCTTCTGCCAGGTGTTTTAAAAAAGGAAAGGGAAGGCAGGTGAGGGTGCTGGAAAGAGGGAGGACGCCAGTGAAGGTAGAGGTGATGCTTCCCTATTTAAATAGATACCCGGATGTACAGGCAGCGGAGTTGTTGCGGCGAGGTTTTGCTGATGGCTTTAGGATCCCGTTTGATCCTGATGCTCCCGTTTTTCGCCCAGGTAATTTGAGGTCCGCTAGGGAGCATCCGGAGGTCGTGAAAGAAAAGCTATTCAAGGAGGTGGAATTAGGTAGGATGGCGGGTCCGTTCAAGGACCCTCCACTTCCTAATCTTAGGATTTCGCCATTGGGGGTGGTACCCAAGAAGGAGCCGAATAAATTCCGGCTCATACATCATTTATCCTACCCGGCCGGGTTGTCGGTTAATGATGGGATCTCACCTGATCTGTCAGCAGTTTGTTATGTTTCGTTTGACAGAGCCTTGGAGTTGGTGAGAGCTGCGGGACGGGGGCATTGTTGGCGAAATCGGATGTAGAAGCTGCATTTCGATTGCTTCCTGTTCATCCGGATAGCTTTCATTTGTTGGGGTGCATGTGGGAAGGGGAGTTTTATGTAGATTGTTGCCTGCCCATGGGTTGTTCCATTTCGTGTGCGTATTTTGAAGCATTTAGTTCTTTTGTGGAATGGGCAGTTCGGGATGTTGCAGGGGTGCACTCTGTGATTCATTATCTGGATGACTTTTTATGTGTAGGGCCTGCGGGGTCATCGGTTTGTTCATTGTTGCTGTTTACCTTGGAGAGGATAGCGAGCAGTTTTGGTATTCCTTTGGCAAAGGAAAAAACGGAAGGGCCAGCAACTGTTTTGTGTTTTTTGGGCATTGAAATTGATACGGTGGCCATGGAGTGCCGGCTGCCAGAGGGGAAGTTAGTTGATTTGAAGGAGTCAGTCCGAGCATTAATTTCGGCTAAGAAGGTGAGGTTGAGGGAGTTGCAGTCAGTGTTGGGGAAGCTGAATTTCGGTTGTCGCATTATGCCGATGGGGCGGATTTTCAACAGGAGATTAGCAAGTGCGACTGCGGGTGTCACATCTCCGAATCACTTTGTCAGGGTGACTAGGGTGATGAAAGGGGACTTGGTGGTTTGGGACTCCTTCTTAGACAGGTACAATGGGAAGACATTATGGATGAGCAGGGTGTTGTCCAATAGGCAGTTGGAGTTGTTTACGGATGCGGCCTTTGGAGCGATTTCTCGGAATCATTGGAGTGTGGGTGAGTGGCCACAGTTATGGCGAGAGAAGGGGTTGGTTAAAAACTTGGCTTTGCTGGAGCTCTTCCCGATCGTGGTGGTGGTTGAGTTGTGGGGTTCAGACTTTGCAGACAGGAAGGTTTGCTTGCATTGCGATAATATGGCTGTGGTTCATTCCATCAATACTCTTTCTGCAAAATCACCACCGGTAGTGGAGTTGTTGCGACATCTAGTGCTGCGTTGTTTAGACTTTAACATCTGCGTGGTGGCGAAGCATGTGCCGGGCGTGGAAAATGAGGTAGCTGATGCGCTGTCCCGTTTTCAGTTTTGCAGGTTCCGGAGCCTGGTGCCAGGAGCAGACGAGGAGGGAGAGCAGTGTCCCGATTGGTTATGGGATCTGGTATCAGTTTAGCTTATGAAGGGATCAGGAGATCGGTGACCGAGGCTACTTGGTGCCGATATCAGTTGGTTTGGCAGGAATGGGAGGAATCGGAGCGAGACGGATTATTTGGGCCAGGCTACGAAGGCAGGGTTTTTGGGGTGTTGTCGTTTGTCAGCGGAGATTTCGCGGCAGGCCGGTCAGTGTCAGCGATGGGACACAGGTTGTCCGCTCTAGCATTGTGGTTCAAGTTGCAAGGGGTCAAAGATGCAACGAAGGATTTTTTGGTTCGGCAGGCCATGAAGGGTTTTAAGAAGGGGGCGAGGGCCCGTGACACCAAGAGGCCGATTTCATTTCAATTGCTAGAACGGTTGGTGCGCAGTTTGGGGGAGTGTGTGTTCCTCCCGGTATGAACAGAAATTGTTTACGGTTGCATTTGTTTTGGCGTTTTTTGGGGCGTTTCGCATTAGTGAATTGGTTAGTCCTGCAAAGCATGTGTCAGGAGGTCTTTTGTTCGGGGATGTGGTGATTACGGATGATCGGGTGGAGTGTAAGTTGCTCGCTCCAAAACGGATCAGTTGGGTCGAGGACGCTTGGTGGTGATGTATGGTATACCGGGACATCAGTTGTGTCCAGTTTTGCAGGTGGCGGGTTTTGTGCGGCTGCGCGGAGGATACCCAGGGTCCTTCTTACGACATGAGGATGGGTCATCATTGTCTAAATTTCAGTTTGTATCAGTGTTAAAAGGTTGCTTGGCACGGTTGGGAGAGATGCCAAGTGAGTATGGGTCGCATTCCTTTCAGATAGGGGCAGCAACGGCGGCTTCTAGATGGGGGTTGAGTGATGAATTGATCCGTCAGATTGGGAGATGGGAATCCTCTCGTTTTCGACTTTATGTGCGGCCTCATTTATTGACGGGAATTCAGCACTGAATGTGCGTGGGGGGAAGTAGTTGTTGTTAAAATGGGGGAGTTAACTATTGTATGCCAGGTTGGTGTTTTTTCGTTAATGGTGTTTATTTTATAGGTACGTGTTTGGTCTGGATCCTCAGGCACTCCTACGTTTATTGGGGAGCGATACGTGCAGACGCACGTCCGGAGGGCAGACAGCTTGGACTGGCAAGAGAGGACGCGCGGGTAAAATGGATTGGAATACGTGGGATGACGTGGGGGAGAGTGCTCCCGGAAGTCGCGTATTATGCCAGGGTGGATCAGGACCCCAACATCCTTGTCTTGCATGTGGGAGGGAATGATTTGGGGGTGAGGACAGCCAGAGACCTGAAGAGGGAGATTAAGTTGGATTTGTTGCGGTTGTGGAGAGAGTTCCCGGGTCTAATTATTGTGTGGTCCGATATAGTGGCGCGAAAAAATTGGCGTTTTGCCAGGTCGGTCGATCGGATTAATAAAGCACGCATTAAGTTGAATAGGACGATTGGTCGTTTTGTTGCCAGAAATGGAGGTTTGGTAGTACGGCACAGAGAGTTGGAAGAGTCATTTGAACAATATTTACGGCAAGATGGTGTACATCTTACTGACATTGGTTTAGATCTGTGGATGCTGGGACTGCGGGATGGTTTGGAACAGGCCATGGGTGTGTGGAGGGCCCGGGCCACATAAGGGCTCATGTGGCCGGTCGGTGGCGGGGGGATAGGTCCGATTCCAGAGGCTAGGAGTACCAATATTTCGTGGTGGTACGAAGTCATTCATGGTAGTGGCTTCGTAAAAGAATTTGGGAACTTGTGGGTGTAGGTCCTGCAGGTTCGGGGAAGGGGTATTTAACGATGGAACGTTGATACCTCACACCTTGGGTCGGTTGGTCACGGCCGAGGTGGTCCCCTGGGCTGGTTTGAGGATACGGCCAGGGGATAAAATAATGGTTGCTTCTGGGACGGACCTATCGATTTTTTAGGTTATGGTTGTGTTATGTATATATATATCGGTTATAGTTGTTATGGTTGTATTAAAAGGGGGCGGCATGGGGAGCCGCGTAAAGATATATATATATACTTGTTAAATAAAGCTGTGGCCATTTGTCCAACATATGTAGTATGTCGTTTATTTATGGGTTTGCGTTACAAGGAAGGAGGGGGGAGTTTATAATTAAGGTAAGACAGAGGTATCCCTCATAGCATCGTCAAGAAAGGCCAAAGAGCCTGTAAGTGCGAATAAGCCCATGACGAGCTGGAGGGGACTGGAGGGCTGAAAGGGTTAATAGGTGTAGGATTACAGGGCACAAACCTGGCCTTAAGGGGATTGGTTGAAAAGGGGAACAGTGGGGATTGGAGGAAAGGATTGGGGGGGGACGGGCTGTGATAGGGTATATAGAGGGGGCAGGGTTTGGGTACCTCCTCTTCGCTGGACGGTGCCAGATCCTGGTGTCCCGCCCACCCATCCTATATGTTTGTGGTTTGTTTGTTTTTTGTTTGTTTTTTTTGTTTTTTTTTTCAAAAAAAAAAAAAAAAATTTTGATAAAAAAAAAAAAAAAAAAAAAAAAAAAAGATATAAAAGAGAGAAAACCAAATTCGAAGGTTGATACAAAAAAAAAAAAAAAAAAAAATTTTGTATTACAATGTTTGTCACAGCGTGGGGATAGGTCCGATTCCAGAGACTGGGAGTACCAATATTTCGTGGTGGTACGAAGTCATTCATGGTAGTGGCTTCGTAAAAGAATTTGGGAACTTGTGGGTGTAGGTCCTGCAGGTTCGGGGAAGGGGTATTTAACGATGGAACGTTGATACCTCACACCTTGGGTCGGTTGGTCACGGCCGAGGTGGTCCCCTGGGCTGGTTTGAGGATACGGCCAGGGGATAAAATAATGGTTGCTTCTGGGACGGACCTATCGATTTTTTAGGTTATGGTTGTGTTATGTATATATATATCGGTTATAGTTGTTATGGTTGTATTAAAAGGGGGGCGGCATGGGGAGCCGCGTAAAGATATATATATACTTGTTAAATAAAGCTGTGGCCATTCGTCCAACATATGTAGTATGTCGTTTATTTATGGGTTTGCATTACAAGGAAGGAGGGGGAGTTTATAATTAAGGTAAGACAGAGGTATCCCTCATAGCATCGTCATGTGTGTGCAGGGGTGCTGTGTGCATGATGCATGTATGTGCAGGTGTGCATGACACGTGTGTGTAGGTGTGCTGTCTGCATGATACATGAGTGGCACGTTAAAGACCTGTGTGCATGATGCATGTGTGTGCTGTCTGCATGATGCATGTGTGTGCAGGTGTGCTGTGTGGATGATGCATAGGTGTGCTGTGTGCATGATGTATGTGTGCTGTGTGCATGATACATGTGTGTGCTGTGTGAATGATGCGTGTGTTCCATGTGCATGATGCATGTGTGTGGAGGTGTGCATGATACATGTGTGTGCACGTCTGCTGTGTGCATGATACATGAGCGCCAACTTAAAGAGCTGTCTGCTGTGTGCATGATACATGTGTGTGCTGTATGGATGAAGCATGTGTGTGGTGTGTGCATGATACATGTGTGTGCTGTATGCATGATCATTGTGTGTGCTGTATGCATGATGCATGTGTGTGCTGTGTGCATGATACATGTGTGTGCTGTATGCATGTGCGTGCTGTGTGCATGATACATGTGTGTGCTGTGTGCATGATGCATGTGTGGCTGTGTGCATGATGCATGTGTGTGCTGTGTGCATGATACATGTGTGTGCTGTATGCATGATGCATGTGATGATGTATGTGTGCTGTGTGCATGATACATGTGTGTGCTGTGTGCATGATGCGTGTGTTCCATGTGCATGATGCATGTGTGTGCAGGTGTGCTCTGTGCATTATACATGTGTGTGCTGTGTGCATGATACATGTGTGTGCTGTATGCATGATGCATGTGTGTGCTGCATGCATGATGCATGTGTGTGCTGTATGCATGATGCATGTGATGATGTATGTGTGGTGTGTGCATGATACATGTGTGTGCTGAATTCATGATGCATGTGTGTGCTGTATGCATGATACATGTGTGTGCTGTGTGCATGATGCATGTGTGTGCTGTGTGCATGATGCATGTGTGTGCTGTGTGCATGATACATGTGTGTGCTGTATGCATGTGTGTGCTGTGTGCATGATACATGTGTGTGCTGTGTGCATGAAGCATGTGTGTGCTGTGTGCTTGATGCATGTGTGTGCTGTATGCATGAAGCATGTGTGCTGTATGCATGAAGCATGTGTGTGCTGTGTGCATGATGCATGTGTGTGCTGTGTGCATGATACGTGTGTGGTGTATGCATGTGTGTGCTGTGTGCATGATGCATGTGTGTGGTGTGTGCATGATGCATGTGTGTGCTGTATGCATGAAGCATGTGTGCATGATGCATGTGTGTGGTGTGTGCATGATACATGTGTATGCTGTATGCATGATGCATGTGTGTGCTGTATGCATGATACATGTGTGTGCTGTGTGCATGATGCATGTGTGTGCTGTGTGTATGATACATGTGTGTGCTGTATGCATGTGTGTGCTGTGTGCATGATACATGTGTGTGCTGTGTGCATGAAGCATGTGTGTGCTGTGTGCATGATGCATGTGTGTGCTGTATGCATGAAGCATGTGTGCTGCATGCATGAAGCATGTGTGCTGTATGCATGAAGCATGTGTGTGCTGTGTGCATGATGCATGTGTGTGCTGTGTGCATGATACATGTGTGTGGTGTATGCATGATGCATGTGTGTGCTGTGTGCATGATACATGTGTGTGGTGTATGCATGATGCATGTGTGTGCTGTATGCATGAAGCATGTGTGCATGATGCATGTGTGTGCTGTGTGCATGATACATGTGTGTGCTGTGTGCATGATGCATGTGTGTGCTGTGTGCATGATACATGTGTGTGCTGTGTGCATGATGCATGTGTGTGTTGTGTGCATGATACAGCAGACACATGCATCATGCACACAGCAGACACATGCATCATGCACACAGCACACACATGCATCATGCACACAGCACATACATGCATCATGCACACACATGCATCATGCACACAGTACACACATGCATCATGCACACAGCACACATGCACACAGCACACACATGCATCATGCACACAGCACACACATGCATCATGCACACAGCACACACATGCATCATGCACACAGCACACACATGCATCATGCAGACAGCACACACATGCATCATGCAGACAGCACACACATGCAGCATGCACACACTACACACATGCAGCATGCATACAGCACACACATGTATCATGCACACAGCACACACATGCATCATGCACACAACACACACATGCATCATGCACACAGTACACACATGCACCATGCACAGAGCACACACATGCATCATGCACACAGCACACACATGTATCATGCACACAGCACACACATGTATCATGCACACACATGCATCATGCACACAGCACACACATGCATCATGCACACAGCACATACATGCATCATGCACACACATGCATCATGCACACAGCACACACATGCATCATGCACACAGCACACACATGCATCATGCACACAGCACACACATGCATCACGCAGACAGCAAACACATGCATCATGCAGACAGCACTCACATGCATCATGCAGACAGCACACACATGCATCATGCACAGAGCACACACATGCATCATGCAGACAGCACACACATGCATCATGCAGACAGCACACACATGCAGCATGCACACACTACACACATGCAGCATGCATACAGCACACACATGTATCATGCACACAGCACACACATGCATCATGCACACAGCACACACATGCATCATGCACACAGCACACACATGCACCATGCACAGAGCACACATATGCATCATGCACACAGCACACACATGTATCATGCACACAGCACACACATGTATCATGCACACACATGCATCATGCACACAGCACACACATGCATCATGCACACAGCACATACATGCATCATGCACACGCATGCATCATGCACACAGCACACACATGCATCATGCACACAGCAAACACATGCATCATGCAGACAGCACACACATGCATCATGCAGACAGCACTCACATGCAGCATGCACACACTACACACATGCAGCATGCAGACAGCACACACATGTATCATGCACACAGCACACACATGCATCATGCACACAGCACACACATGCATCATGCACACAGCACACACATGCACCATGCACAGAGCACACACATGCATCATGAACACAACACACACATGCATCATGCACACAGCACACACATGCATCATGCACACAGCACACACATGCATCATGCACACAGCACATACATGCATCATGCACACACATGCATCATGCACACAGCACACACATGCATCATGCAGACAGCACACACATGCATCATGCAGACAGCACACACATGCATCACGCAGACAGCACACACATGCATCATGCAGACAGCACTCACATGCATCATGCAGACAGCACACACATGCATCATGCAGACAGCACACACATGCAGCATGCACACACTACACACATGCAGCATGCATACAGCACACACATGTATCATGCACACAGCACACACATGCATCATGCACACAGCACACACATGCACCATGCACAGAGCACACACATGCATCATGCACACAGCACACACATGCATCATGCACACAGCACACACATGTATCATGCACACAGCACACACATGCATCATGCACACAGCACACACATGCACACAGCACACACATGCATCATGCACACAGCACACACATGCATCATGCACACAGCACACACATGCATCATGCACACACTACACACATGCATGATGCACACAGGTATGAAACTTGCCGCTCCCGGCGCCGCGCGGCAGGCAGGAAGCGGCGTCTCCTTCAGCACAGCTGCTTGGACGGATGGATGGTGCGGCCTGGGCAGGGTGAGCAAGGGGGGCCGCGAGAAGCGGAGAGGGCAGGGGGGGGCGGAGAGGGGCAGGAGGACCGGGGGGAGCGCGGGCAGGAGGACCGGGCGGAGCGCGGGCAGGAGGACCGGGGGGAGCGCGGGCAGGAGGACCGGGGGGAGCGCGGGCAGGAGACGGGAGTACCCGTTGGGAGCGCGGGCAGGAGGGCCGGGCGGAGCGCGGGCAGGAGACAGGAGGACCGGGGGGAGCGCAGGCAGGAGACAGGAGGACCCGGGGGTAGGGGAGAGAGAGACTGTCCCGGATATTGTAAGTGAAGCAGACTCGCAAAGCCATTGCGAGTGAGGCTTTGCGAGTAACTGGAGGGTATTGTGTGCAGACTCGCAAAGCCATTGCGAGTGAGGCTTTGGGAGGCAGCCACGTTCACGACGACGGAAGTAGGGCCGAATATGACGGAAGTGGCTTAAGGTAATTATATATTATATATTAGATTTGCGGTTACACTTTAAATACTATAGTTTTATTGATAATAGGGATTCTTTCTGACCTCTTCACTACTTAGTTAATAGTGATAAAAATGTTTGGCACCTAATGAGTTATTTTTTGTTAAATCCAAATAGGAGTTTTCATTAGAGGCGTGAACTTCTTTATATTGTATTACATTGCCCAATCATAAGGAGAAATCAACACACAGCAGGAAAATAACACACCCCATAATATCTTAGAGAATATTTCTCATTGTGAGACATATGATGACAGACAGCAAAGGTATGAGTTAACCTCTGACCTGACATGATTAGAAAATAAAGGCAGTCAGTGTGCGTACAATCCTTTCCTTCAAACTGCCCCTACGGGGATGAACACTGAAAGGGTTCTTCAGTCATACTTATGTCTGTTGTGCTCATGGCAAGTTGTAATCACTCAAATGCGAGATAAGGCTGTCTATAATTACATCTCACACTGGGGTAGCTAGTTCTTAGCAATGATGGAGTGTGATCTTTTTCTGCTGTTTGTTCTGGTTTATGTATAGGCAATGCCTTTTTTGTAAAAGAATATTTACCAGCACTGAGGCGAGGAGCGAGGGGGGTGTTGCTGTCAGGCGCTGGCGGCCGTGATTAAGAGGCGAGGGGGTGCTGTCAGGAACCGGGTGGCTGTGATTGAGGAGCTGGGGGGCGGGGCTGCTGTCAGGTGTCGGCGGCCGTGATTAAGAAGCGGGGGGAAGGGGCTGTCGGGCGGCCGGGAGATCCTTTGCTCCAGGTAGTGGGCGATATGCAGTGGACGGCAGTCCCCATATAGCTTCGCACCCCTCTGCATATTTTCAGGTAAAAAAAAAAGCACTGTGTTTGGCAACATCATACAGGGCAAAGACATTTACACCCCTAATAAAAACCCTCTAATAACACACAGGAAAAATTAACTCACTATGTGGTAAATACTTGCATTGCTAAAATCTCTGCAATGAAAAGGCAAAATTAATGAAAACAAAACACAAAACAAAACTTTAATTCTGCTCTGCCATCACTATTACATCCTGTGTCTAGTTTAACCTGGAGATTGTGGTGAAAGGTTCTCTTTAATTGGAATGGCGTTGGACATGCTTGACCATTACCTGAACATGACTGATCTCTTACTTATAACCTGTCCTCTGTAAAGGATATGTTATACATGTTTGTGACATGTGCACCCCTTAAAATTTTACTACTTTTATAGGTCTGGGGAATACACATTTTAATTTTGCATGAATTTTAATGTTATGTTTTGATAGTTTTGATGTTTTAGGACACAATGATATTAAATATATTTACCACTTTTACTTTTTTAATTTATTTTTCCATTACAAATATGGATGTGATTAAAAAGTTTTATAGTGTCAAATCCCCACCAGAGTCTGCCACAACGACATCTGCTTTTGTCACCAGGCACCGCCATATTCACCGTCTAGATGGTGCTGGTGATAGAGGGGAAATTGGAGCCAGAAACTCTAATGAGAGCATACTTTAACCATTCACTAAGGTTAGAGTGGCTGGGACCTGCACTACTTCCCAGTCTGATAGAGTGAAGGTGTGTGTGTGTTTGTGCAGTCCAGCTGAAGTCATTGACTACTAGCTTCAGCTATTGGAAAGCACCACACCCTACTAATACCTTCAGCATTCTCCTGGAAGCTGCCAGAAACAGCTTTTGGTTTCCCTGACTAGTGTTATGTCTTGTATTGGTGTTTTTCCTGTTGTACCATGACCTTTTTTGTTGGCCACTTCTTGTGGCTCATGATTTAGTACCTTGCTACCGTTTTGATTTTGAGCCTGCTCCCTGACTACTCTTAACAGATCCTGATTTTGTCCATTTTCTGACCTCTCAGCTTTGACCCTGCTTGGCGACTTTCCTGTCTCTTTACTGCAGCACTTCCATAGGCAGCAATCTCCTGGACCCTACTTTAAATGCAGATCTCTCTATATGGGTTATAGGGTGTCAGGGTTTCTCAGGTTCTGTTTAATAGAGGGGCTTGTGCTTAGTCTGTCAGAGGTACAGATTTTATGTCTGTTGCCTTAGATAGATTGTTTTGTTGGTCTACTAGGCATTGCTCCCACCTTGCCAGAATCCTACTCCACACTGATGAGGGGCAACACCCCGAAACAGCTGTCTGTGGATGGATACCTGGCCTTGGAATTCCCTTGTCATATCTTTAAGCTTGTAAAGAGCTGGATATTGACTCAAAGGGCCACTTAATATGGTGGTTATCATGGCTAGGTCCTTCACTAGAGGAAGATCTGGCTAGTTCTGTGTTGAGACTCCTAAACGAGGCTCCACAGACTCTATTTGCATATTCAAAATTCCCAGGGGGCAATGGGCCTAGGAATTCACTGTGTTGAGCGCTTTAACCGGCTGCCCGCAGTGTTTTCTTGAACTGGTCTCCCTGAGATCAGTGAATACTTTGTTTTGTTGGTCTACTAGGCATTGCTCCCACCTAGCCAGAATCCTACTCCACATTGATGAGGGGCAACACCCTGAAACAGCTGTCTGTGGATGGATACCTGGCCTTGGTATTCCTTTGTCATATCTTTAAGCTTGTAAAGAGCTGGATATTGACTCAAAGGGCCACTTAATATGGTGGTTATCATGGCTAGGTCCTTCACTAGAGGAAGATCTAGCTAGTTCTGTGTTGAGACTCCTAAACGAGGCTCCACAGACTCTATTTGCCTTAGATAGATGTCATATATAGATTTTGTATATTTGATATTTATTGAAAATATAGATTTTTTACAATTATTTTTTAGTTTTCTTTGGGGATTTAAACCTGCAATCATTGTATCAATTAGACTACAATATGTCAGAATATAGTGTAATTGTGGTTTACTTATGAAGTCCAGTCTCTGGCTGAGCTTCAAAGGAAGACAAAGATGTCAACCATAAATGTCTCCAGCAGAGTCCTGACTTTCAGGGTAACCCATTACAATCACGATGTATAGGGATGAATAAAAATGTAAATGTGCTGGAAATCAAACTATTTTAATGTTGCTGTTACAGGTTGTAAAGGGGTTAAAAAGTCATTGGAATATTTTTATTTAGGACATTTAACCTCCAAAATCTGGAGTATCACATATTATATTACTGCACAGTCTTCCAGCTTTTCTGTGTAAAGAGCTCTAGCTACACCTTTAACAATACACCGAATCCAGGAAATGTTCCACTTGAAATCTAATACAAAGAAGCTCCTTGATGTCTTTATTTCGCTTCCGACATTGTACAATGCCTGTAAGTGCACAGCAGCTAAAGAATTATCCGCAGTGTCTGATTTTGCATAAACATATCTAAACTGAAGATGAATTAAGAGGCATTGTTGAGCTGTATTCTATTCTGCATTAAGAGCAGCAACTTTATTTGGAATGTATGGGAAGTAATTGTGGATGTACATGATAAATGGGCAATGTCTGTAAGCAGCAATTACTATAGATATGTGAAATAAACTTAGCTTAAATTGCGTAAAAACCCAAAAAGAATAATCATGTGAATGCATTATGCTTAATTAACAGCTTTTAGTAAGGATGCATAGGATTAAAGCAGCTCAGGAACTAAGTCTATGCTCAGTGGGTTTATCATACTGCTGAAACCCATATGAAAATGCTCCAATTGTTTAATTCCTCAGATGCTATTATCAATGGCATGGTTAGACAGAAGAGAAACCATCCGTTGGGTGGCACGGGACTTGGCGCAGTAATTATGGGTGAAGAATTGATTCTAGACACGAAGGGCAGACACAAAGTGTAATGAGCCCCTGTGCAAAAAATGTTTTGCCCCCCCCCCTTCATAGTGCAAAAGAGTTATCTAAATATATAGATTGAAATATTTATAAATGCTGCGTATTTTAGTGTGGGAAAATCTGCAGCATATCAATTCTTGCTGTGGGTTTTCCAACGCTAAATGGGCTTTATATATAATATTGAGACTATGCAGGGTTGTATTTATTATCTAGAGGCTACTGCTGGGCTGTATGAATTTTTTGGAGGCCAATTGCAGAAGCCAAATAATATATAAAGCCCAGCAGAGTCTTCAAATACCATATGTAGCCCAGCACATCCTCCAAATAATATATATACAGTAACCCAACACAGCCTCCAAATGACACATACAGCCCAGCACAGCCTCCAAGTAACATATATAGCCCCCTGTGTGCTCCCCCTGATGGATGTAGGCCGCTGGGAGCTATGTATTTGCCCTGGACAGGGGCCCGAAACCCCCTGTTTGCTCCTCCCCATGCTTTCCATCCTAACCTGTGTGACAGATGGCCGCTGATCACAGTGCCTGACTGTAGGAGCCTGGAGCAGAACTCTATGGTCTCCAGAACCTCTTAGGTTGCACTTCCTGCAGGAGATCATAGAGTTCTGCTCCAAGGTCAGTACTGTCATGCACGGGTGTACATAAAAATCATGGGGCCACATAGCAGAATTTCTAATTGCCCCCCACCCCCCAAAAAAAAATAGTTGGCTGGGTCATATGAGGGCACATCTCAAGACTTTTCAGTCCCTACAAAGTAATTTTCCTCACACTGAAGCCTCTAGATTCCCTTTTAATTGTCCCCATAAAGTATGATGCTAACAAATGTGCCCCACAAACACTGTACAATTCCCCCACAGTGAATACCTCCAAAGTACCCTCCACACACAGTATGATGACCCCACTGTACCCCCTCTACTACACCAACACAGTATGGTGACCCCCAACTGTGTTCCCCACACAAGCCTTACAAGCAGTAGAATGGGCCTACATACACTATAATGGCTCCTACTATCCCTCCAAATAGTATAATGGTCCCCAACACAGCCCTCCACACAGTATGATGGACCCTGCACAAACCTCCACACACTATGATGGACCCTGCACAAACCATCACACTGTGCTGTATAATTGCTTCCATACCAGATAAAGTATGAAGGCTCCCTCATAGCCATCCACATATTATAATGGACCCCACATAGTCCTCCAAATAATACAATGGCCTCCACAAACTTTGCTAAATATTATAATGGCCCCACATAGTCTTCTATATAGTTTAAAGGGCCACATAAGTCCTCCATATTGTATAATGCACTGCATAGTGCTTCATATATTATAATGCACCCCATATTCCTCCATATGTTATAATGCACCCCATAGTCCTCCATATCGTATAATGTACTGCATAGTACTCCATTTATTGTAATGCTCCCCCATAGCCCTCCATATCATATAAAGCACCCCCTATAGTCCTCCATATTGTAAAATGCACCCCATAGTCCTCCATGTATCATAATGCACCCCCATAGCCCTCCATATCATATAATGCACCGTCCATAGTCCTTTATATTGTATAATGCAGTGCATAATACTCCATATTAAAATGCATCCCCAATAGTCCACCATATCATATAATGCAGCCTCTATAGTCCTTCATAAAGTATAATGAACCTCCAAAGTCCTCCATATAGTAATGCACCGCACATAATTCTGCATATACTATAGTACACACCCCATAGACATACATATATTAGAATGTATCCCCTATAGTCTTCCATATTGTGTAATGCACACTACATAGTCCTATAGCTGCTGTGTATTCACTGATTTTTAAAAGAATAAATACCTCTACTCGGTCTTCTGCTGCTCCAGTCTATGTCAACATTCTGTGCACTCACTGACACACACACTGGCACTCACTGACAGGCACACTGACACACCGACAAACATGGACACACTCACTGACACATACTAACACTCAGTGACACACACACTGACACACACAGACACTCACACTGACACACTCACTGACACACACACTGGCACTCACTGACAGGCACACTGACACACCGACACACATGGACACACTCACTGACACATACTAACACTCAGTGACACACACACTGACACACACAGACACTCACACTGACACACTCACTGACACGCAATGGCACTCACTGACACTCACACTGACTCACTAACACTCAAACACTGACACACTCACTGACACATACACACTGACACTCAAACTGACACTCAAACTGACACACACACTCACCGGCACACTCACCGACACACTCACCGACACACTCACCGACACACTCACCGACACACACACCGACACACACACCGACACACACACCGACACACACTGACTCACTTACACACAAACACTGGCACACACATTGACACACACACTGACACACTCACCAACACAAACCGACACACACTGACACTCACTAACAAACAAACACTGACACACACAGACACTCACTGACACACACACTGGCACTCATTGGCACTCACTGACACACACACACACACACTGACACACACTGATACACACACTAACACACACACAGTGACTAGACAGATAGGCATATATTACATTATATAGACTGTACACCTACTGTGAGAGGGAGCACAGGAGCAGGGATCACACACACAGAGCTTCTCTATGTGCTCTCTGCCCAGCAGACTGTGTGTGGGGAGACTGTCATCTCTCCCTCCGGACTCCCGAGCTTTCTGCGTGCCGTGCAGGAAGCAGTGCAGTGCAGGAGGCCTTTGGTGAGTCACATGACTGTGATGTCACTAAAGGTCCTTCTGCAATCGTAAGCTACATTGATAGTTCAGAACTTGTGCTTGTCACTGGCACACTGAGGCCCCCTCAGCCCTGCTAGTCCTGCAGACAGGGGAGGAGCACACAGGGGCCCGGGGGGCCCTCTTAGGGGCAAATACAAAGCTCCCAGTGGCTGCCTTGCTTGCGTTAGCTCCACACGGCTAATTTGCTTAAGCATGCAAATTAGCCCTGTGGAAAGCTACTGAACCTTGGGGGCCCCCTCCAGCTTGGGGCCCCAGTTCAGTGCACTGGCTGCACATGCAATACGTCCACCGCTGATAGACATCCTGGCACATTATATGAAAACGTGGTCCTGGATTGGTGCGTGGACTTGTATTGTGCACAACATACCTCTGTCACTATTGTCTTTGGAAGGCCAGGACAAGATACTGGCTCAAAGATATACTTTATGGACTTGGCAGGTGCCCAGAGGTAAAATTGTTTTGGATATATAGGAGAAAACCTCAGAAACATGTTGTGTGCCAAGGTTTTCTCCTCCAAAATACTGGTTCAGATTTAGATTGAGACCAAGAGTTATTTTCAAACAACAGTACTTTACTTAACAGTTTCTACACTTCTTTAGTCATAACTTCACATGTGAGATGACATACATATATCGTAAGCACAGTTTCAGTTTCACAGCATAAAATGTGATATTTAGAGTAGGAACAGGGTTCTAATGTGCTGCAGGAAATAACTGAAGGTTCATTCTCTGAGTTAGGAAGTTTATTTGGGGAAAACACATTTCGAAGTATCTGCTTCTTCATCAGGACAATAAAGTCCTTTTGTCCTGATGAAGAAGCAGATGCTTTAAAGAGGACCTGTCACCAAACCAGGCATGGTGATCTAATTACAGCACTGGATACAGCATGTCTCCAGCATGCAGGCAAGGGGTCACCCAGCACTTGAGCAGCCCTGTACCCCGAGATAATACAGTTAGAAAACTTACATGCTACAGCCACTAATGAGGTGGCTAGGGGCTGCAGCCAAGGGCAGATTCACACCCCCTGCCTGTGTAATCTGCCCACCACTGCCAATCATTCTCTCCCTGTCTGCAGCATTTAAACAGAGTTTTTTTTTCTCTCTCCCAGAAAGTCTGTTTAGCCCCGCCCCTGAGGGGCGGGGCTACACAGGAGAGAAAAAAAAAACTCTATTTAAATGCTGCAGACAGGGAGAGAATGATTGGCAGCAGTGGGCAGATTACACAGGCAGGGGTGTGAATCTGCCCTTGGCTGCAGCCCCTAGTCACCTACTTAGTGGCTGTAGCATGTAAGTTTTCTAACTGTATTATCTCGAGGTACAGGGCTGCGCAAGTGCTGGGTGACCCGTTGCCTGCATGCTGCAGACATGCTGTATCCAGTGCTGTAATTAGATCACCATGCCTGGTTTGGTGACAGGTCCTCTTTAAAACGTGTTGACCCCGAATACCTTTCCTAATTCAAAGAATGAACTTTCAGTTATTTACAACAGCATATTTGAACTCTGTTACTATTCTAAATATCATGTTTTACCTTATTGTGGGTCAGCAGCAGCTGGTTACATGCATTTAAAGTGGTTGGATCTGACACAACCACAAAAGCTGAGCAGTTTCTTCATTCAACTTAACCATTCTGTCACTGGATAAGACCCATTTTTGCGCATTTACCTCTCCAGCTTGCACTGATCGGCTGATCAGTTTTCTCTTTACAAGTTTCACAGCATGGCATGAGACACACTTTCAGTTCCCGCTGAGTTGTTTCTGATTTTCTGGACCTGTGAGTTCTCTCACAACCCAACCCAGCACAACAGTTTACAGGGAGGGCCATTTACATGGATGTACCTAATTAAAATGGTAATGGTTGGTGATATCAACTTCCTGTTTGTGGCACATTAGTATATGGGAGGGGAAAAACTTTTCCAGATGGGTGGTGGCCATTTTTTAAGTCGGCCATTTTGAATCCAACTTTATGTTTTTCAATGGGAAGACGGTCATGTGACACATCAAACATGTTGAGAATTTCATAAGAAAAACAATGGTGTGCTTGATTTTAACATAACGTTATTCTTTGATGAGTTATTCACAAGTTTATGACCACTTATAAAATGTGTTTAAAGTGCTGCCCATTGTGTTGGATTGTCAATGCAACCCTCTTCTCCCACTCTTGAAATACTAATAGCAAAACCACAGAAGAAATGCTAGCACAGGCTTCCAGTATCCGTTGTTTCAGATGCTGCACATCTCTTATCTTCACAGCATAGACAATTGCCTTCAGATGAGTGATGAGGAAAACTTTTTTGTGAATGGTGAAATTAGCAAACAAAATGACCGCTATTGGTCTGACACTAACCCAGAATGAATAGATACCTTCAAGACTGTTGGAACACAAAATTGATGGTATGGGTTGGCATATGGGGTACAAAGATACTGTGGCCATTCTTCATCAATGGTAACTTCAATGCCACTGGATATCTGAAATTGCTACATGATTCCGATATCCAGTGGCATTGAGGTTTCCATTGATGAAGAATGGCCCCACTATCTTTGTACCCCATATGCCACACCATACCATCTTGTTTTGTGTTTCAACAATCTTGGAGGGATCTATCCACTGTGGGTTAGTGTCAGACCAATAGCGGTGGTTTTGTTTTTTAACTTCACCATTCACAAAAAAGTTTGCCTCATCACTCATCTGAAGGCAATTTTCTATGCTGTAAAGATACGAGATGTGCAGAGTCTGAAAGAATGGATACTGGAAGCCTGTGCTGGCATTTCTTCTGCTGTGTTGCTATCAATGTGTGAAGAGTGGGAGAAGAAGATGCATTAACAATCCAACACAATGGGCAGCACTTTGAACACATTTTGTAAGTGGTCATAATCGTGTAAATAACTCATGAAGCAATAACGTTACGTTAAAACCAAGCACACCATTGTTTTTGTTATGAAATTCTCCATAAGTTTGATGTGTCACATGACCCTCTACCCATTGAAAAAAATAAAGTTGGATCGAAAATGGCTGACTTCAAAATGGCCACCATGGTCACCATCCATCTGGAAAAGTTCTCCCCCTCCCATATACTAATGTGCCTCACACAGGAAGTTGATATCACCAACCATTCCCATTTTATTTAGGTGCATCCATATAAATGGCCCACCCTGTAGTATCTAACTGTAACCTTCTTTTTCCCTCACATAACAGGGAATTCAGACGCTTAAGGTACCATTACACACCGCCATATCACCGGCGATATCGCCGTGAATTTGCATTGTCGGCGATGTGGAAGCCACATCGCCAGTGCGTCGTTGCGCTAGACAGGGCGATTTTACGATGAGAAACCTCTGGTGGCGCATCGCCTGATTGCCCTGCTCTGCAGTGAAATCAGGCAATATCTACCAGGCGATCTCAGCGCTACCTGGTATGTGACAGGGCGATAGCGATGTAGAAAGTGAAGTCAGACAATCTTGAATCAATTCCTTGGACTTGCCTGAGCATGCTGTTTGGCGCGTCCCATCTGCAGCGATTGGTGGCAGCTCTTGCTTTCCCAATGGCTAGCCGTGGCAAAGGCACCATATTTGATGATGTGTGCGTTCTTCACTAGACTTATCTTCTTCTTCTCCTCAAGTGTCATGAAAGGCATTCAAACTACAAGCGTTAAGGAGTACCGTATCAGAGTGATACTGCGTGTATGATGTTGGCACGTCCTGACTAAATGATTAATAGTCCAAAAATGACTATTGGTGTATGAAAACATGCACACAAATGTATGTGTAGTAAGAAAAGTGCTATTGCTGGTGGCTAAAATGTGAGAAAAAACATGTTGACCATACATAAATCACAACGGATATGTGGCCGCAAATGAAATAGTAACGCATGCATGTCTTCCAGTTGCTACGCACGTGCGTCACCCTGCGGTTCATTCTTGATGTATTGAGGTGACGCCACGGTGTCCCTGAAAGGCTCACCACTCTGTTGCACCTTAAGTTGTAAAGGCCCTGAAGTCTCCTCGGCGTAACCAGTGTGCGCAGTGACGTCATGTCGTTGTTTGACGTTGGGCCCTGCCTTCCAGGTGCTTTCCCTTCCCCTGCAGAGGTAGCGATGGCGTCACGACAGAGAGCTGCAGCGTGGGGTGAGCCAGAGCTGCTCATTCTCATCAACATATTGGACAGCTGGTATTATTGGGAGTTGTGGGTTTGCTATTTGGTCTGTATAGTAACATAGTAACATAGTAACATAGTTTTTAAGGTTGAAGGAAGACTTTAAGTCCATCTACTTCAACCCATAGCCTAACATGTTGATCCAGAGGAAGGCAAAAAAAACCCCATGTGGCAACACTAATCTCCACATTGGGGGAAAAAATTCCTTCCTGACTCCAGATACGGCAATCAGACTAATTCCCTGGATCAACGCCCTATCAAAGAATCTAGTATATATAACTGGTAATATTATAGTTTTCAAGAAAAGCATCCAGGCCCTTCTTAAATGTTAGTAGTGACTCACTCATTACAACATCATGTGGCAGAGAGTTCCATAGTCTCACTGCTCTTACAGTAAAGAATCCGCGTCTGTGATTATGATTAAACCTTCTTCCCTCCAGACGTAGAGGATGCCCCCTTGTCCCAGTCTCAGGCCTAAGAGTAGAGAGATCATTAGAAAGGTCTCTGTACTGCCCCCTCATATATTTATACATTATTATAAGATCACCCCTAAGCCTTCGTTTTTCCAAGCTAAATAACCCCAAGTTTAATAACCTGTCTTGGTATTGCAGACCCCTTAGTCCTCTAATAACTTTTGTCGCTCTTCTCTGGACCCGCTCTAGTTCAGCTATGTCTTTCTTATACACCGGAGACCAGAATTGTACACAGTATTCTAAGTGTGGTCGCACTAGTGACTTGTATAGAGGTAAAATTATGTTCTCCTCATGAGCATCTATGCCTCTTTTAATACATCCCATTATTTTATTTGCCTTTGCAGCAGCTGCCTGACACTGGCCACTAAATGTGAGTTTGTCATCTACCCATACACCCAGGTCTTTTTCAGTGACAGTTTTGCCCAGTGTTTTACAATTAAGCACATAATTATACCTTTTGTTTCCTCTGCCCAAGTGCATGACTTTACATTTATCCCCATTAAAGCGCCTGCAGAGTTTAGTGTCATCTGCAAATATTGAGATTCTACTCTGTATGCCCCCTACAAGGTCATTAATAAATATATTAAATAGAAGCGGGCCCAACACTGACCCCTGTGGTACCCCACTGTTAACTGTGACCCATTCTGAGTGTGTTCCATTAATAACCACCCTTTGTTTCCTATCACTAAGCCAGTTCTTAACCCACTTACACATATTTTCCCCTATCCCCATTGCCCTCATTTTATGTATCAACCTTTTGCGTGGCACCGTATCAAAAGCTTTTGAAAAGTCCATATACACCACATCCACTGCATTTCCTTGGTCCAGTCCAGAACTTACTTCTTCATAGAAGCTTATTAGATTAGTTTGACAGGAACGGTCCCTCGTAAAACCATGTTGATAATGGGTCATGAGGTTATTTTTCTTCAGATACTCCAGTATAGCATCTCTTAGAAAACCCTCTAGGATTTTACCCACAGTAGAGGTTAAGCTTACTGGCCTATAATTTCCAAGTTCAGTTTTTGTCCCCTTTTTGAATATTGGCACCACATTTGCTATACGCCAGTCCTGTGGTACAGACCCTGTTATTATGGAATCTTTAAATATTAAAAATAATGGTCTATCTATGACAGTACTTAATTCCTGCAGCACTCTGGGGTGTATCCCATCTGGGCCCGGGGATTTGTCAATTTTAGTGATTTTTAGACGATGCCGTACTTCCTCTTGGGTTAAGCAGGTGACGTTTAATTGAGAATTTTTGTTATTACTGATCATATTGTCTGTCATGGGATTTTCTTGTGTAAATACTGTTGAAAAAAAGTCATTTAGCATATTTGCTTTTTCCTCATCCTCATCCACCATTTCACCCAGACTATTTTTAAAGGGGCCAACACCATCATTTTTTAGTTTCTTACTATTTATGTAGTTAAAAAATATTTGGGGATTCTTTTTACTTTCTCTGGCAATGAGTCTCTCTGTCTCAATCTTTGCTGCCTTGATTTGCTTTTTACAAATGTTAAAAAAAAAAAAAAAAAAAAACTATGTTACTATGTTACCATCTGCTGTTGGTGTTTTTTTTATAGTGTTTTATACTGACCGCAATAGCATTCTATTCTGTCTTTCCTATATAGCTAGTTTGGCCTCTTGATAAACCTTTTACTGTGCCTGTGTTTGTTTTTTCTTCTCTTGTTTCCCAGTTTATGTCTGTGGAGGCTTGCTATTCTTTTGGGGTTCTGCTCTGAGGCAAGGTAGCATTTCCTACATCCATCTTTAGGAGAAGTTAGTTCTTCAGCTGTGCAGAGGTGTCTAGGTCGGGTTAGTTACATCCCATTGCTACTTCTAGTTGCGGTGTGCAGTCAGGGATTGCGGTCAGTACAGTCACCAACGACTTCTATTCAATCTGAGTGTTACTCCTGAGTCATCGGTTCATAACAGTTGTCTAGGGCCACTGGACACATCCTGAGTTTGTCTGGGCCCATACATATGCAGCCTCGGCCCTGTGCCACTGACGCCTGCCCACTGGGGATGGCAATGTAGGCAAGTGGCGTAAGTGCCTTGTCCTCGGTCACCTCCAGGACCCGAATGATGAACCTCTCTGCTGTTTTTCGCTGCTCTTGGTCCAGCCTGGGCACCCGTTCATCAACAAGATTCCCAATCACAGTGCTCTTCTGATTTTCCGCTTTGAGTAGCACCCTCTTCGCCCACGTACCCAGCTCAGTTGTCAGAGGTGTTGTGGGGCGATGTCGACTGATGACTAAGCTGGGTTCCGGGTGCTGCCCTGCCGCACTGGGACCAGGCACAACCTCCCCCGCAGATGTTGATGGGGGAGGATCCTCCACGGGTGCCGTCTCTTGGCTGGACAGCAGCTCCGGAGGCTCCTGTAAACAAAAAAAAACAAAATGTAAATACACTTGTCATGTACCCAGAAATCTATGTATCTAATTACAAATAAACAGCTGCAGCATGACCAAGCAAGTGTACGAGGTCAACACAAACATTGCACATATGAAACCAAGACTATTGAAGAGTGAAAAATGTGCAGTCTACTCACCTGAGGATCCAAGATGGTCAGTGATGTGACCCTACAACCAACTACAGGCTAAACTAGGAGCCTAGTGTGTGAGCCATTACCACAACCAAATGACTTGGAATAATACACCAACACGATTGTGGCTGCAGCTGCTTCTCAAAAGAACAAGTGAGTACAAGCACCAAGGGCTAAGCAGATACAACAATATTCACTACACATACCCCTTGTGACGGTGCTGTGGCTTCAGATGTGGCCTTCTCAAGCACCCTGTTGCCCCGCATTCATCGAGGGATAACCTGGTCCAGAGTGAAAGTGAGGAGGTCATAATACCACAGTTGTGGCACATAGACCTCCTCACTTCCCATCCCAGAGCGCTGGGACCTCTGGACCCGATTGTACTCCTTTCGGAATATGGTGCGCAGGTGCTTGACCTTGCTTTGACCTTGTTCTTGTCCCACCTCTCCCCAGGATGGGGCTGTTGGGAGAGGGACACAAGATGGCCATAGGCCACAACCTTCACCTTGTTGTTCTTATAATCAGGGGAATGCACACACCACAGGCATTCATGGTCCTGGTACATAGCGAGCAAAGCCCAGACAAACTCCTGATTGTCCCCCATCTGCAACATAAGCACAGCCCACCTCACAAACAAACATACACGTACATATGATGTCATGATGAAACAAGAATAATGGCCACATTACGACAATAGCTACACAGCAATGGTTAATTACGACACATGAGTGCCCAGAAGTCTCACATTGTTTAATGTTGATAGATTTGCTGACCCATGCACAGGCCCACTTCCAATGTAGATACGGTTGTGTTGGTACACATGTATTAGTGTGGCGCCCCTGCGTCCAGGGTGGCCACAGGGAGAGACTGCAGCCAGGCAGAAGGGTAGACAGTTTGTTTAACAAACACCTCAACACACATATCCACTGTCATGGGGGCCTAACCCAGAGTCTGGGACTCTAGGCAGACAAGGGGTAGTAGGCTAGATATGAGTGGATAGAGCGTAGTCATGGTAACGGATGGGTATATAAGGGAGCAACAGGAAGCGGTTAGCCAGTAAGCCAGTGGGTGCTGAGCAGGACAGATGAAGAACAAGGAGTAGGCAGGTACCGAGCAGCAAAGACAGGACCAGTACCATCAGGTCCAGGGAAGATGTGAGGGCCGGCAGTTGACTGACAGGAGAGTCTCCCTTATTATATTAGGAAGTTACACGGGAAGGAAAGGACCCGGTGATCCCTTGAGAAATAGGGATACCTGTGGTTTGGCTAAAACCAGAGTGTCAGCTCTGAGGAAGGCTGAAGATATACCCAGCGCTCCAGACAACCTGACGGGGAACACAGACTCCAGATCTGCATTCCCACCAGAGGATTGGGGGCACAGCAGCAACTGAGAGGACCCGGCTTACCGCCCACAGAATTAGGGGGAAGCTGTTAATAGGGACCAAGCTGCCGCTCCGCAATTCACTTTAAGGAGAAACACTGAGAATAAGTCTGGAAGGACACGTAGAGGGACTGAGGAGTCTAGGAGAGATAACCTGGCTGCAGTGGGTTCAGTATACTGTATTTAATATAGCAAAGCTGTAAAGAACTATATTATACAGTGCCCTGTTTGACAGAAGAATAAGAACAGTAAACCCGGGTGAACCCTGCTACGTTGTCTGTGTCTGATTTAAGGTATGAAGAACTGTCAGTTCTCCATTTGACCCTGTCAGGAGCCATCTCCACATCATCCCCTTAGCCTGCATGAGCTTTAACAACCATCACTGACTTTACTATCACTGCCCCGGGGGGCCAGCTCTACCTGCGGAGAGTCATTCCATCTAAGCTGCTAAAACACCATCCCCGGAGGTTCTGCAGCAGCGGTGGTCACCCTGACCATAACCCGTGGGTGTCGTCACAATTGACAAATCCCCTGTAAATAACCCCCATTTTATTGTGCTGGCCCGGGACACGGTCCGGACCAGGACCGCCGTGACATCCCCCAGCAGTACCCCGGTCCGGCACCGAGTACCCCGTCCCAGTGGGCTCCACATTAGCATGGGCACTATATAGGCACAGCAAAACAGTTGTAAAGTACAATATATTGCTGTCTAATTGGATATGACGTTGAGGAGGTATTTGACACATAAAACATAACTGCGGGTAAAAACACAACGCCCAGGTCTTGTATGTAGGGCCACATTATGTGTCATTACTTACATTGAGGGACGTCCCTTGGGGACATAAACCTCACAATAAACTTCCATACAACGGAACTTGGACAACAGCGTTGGTAAAAACATTTCATATGAACCAGTAGGTAGTGCTACCCTAAAAACATCAGTACTGTAGAGATGATCAAGCCATGCGCATCGCTATATGTACCGTCTTAGCAGCAGACTGTGCTTGGAGAGACGCTACCACAATGTTTCATATGGTTTGTGAAAACACAAGTGCTACAACTCTGCCTTCTTTATAACGGGCGCAAACCAATCATAACGCAACTGAGTCAGCAAATCACAGGAGTCCTGCATGGTAACGCCAAGGCGGGTGTGTGTATTGGATGACGCAGGTGTGCTGTGATTGGCTGCTTACGATATAAAAGCATGCAACGCCAGAGCAATGTGAAGCTAGCTTGCCAGAGTCATTGGGTAAGTACTGCTGTTCACATGTCCCCTTGTACGATAGCTGAGTGTGTTTGTTGTTGAGACCAGGTTTTTTAGTATAACACAACAGTGTGTGTCTGTACCACACCACCTCCAGATGTGTGCAGTACATACTCCGAATATATGACATTGTTGTGCTGTTTAAGACCAAGTGTATACATGTTGACACAATGGAGGATGCACCCTCATCATTATCTCTCAATTTTATAGAGTTAATTCTGGAATGTGTACCCAAGTTGCATCAGTGCTGAAGTTTTGCCCACATCAACACTGATCATGAATTTCTCCTGACTTGCACACACAAAATGTATGTGTTGTGCTTGTGCTGACAGGTTCACTGTGTCTGGAGCCTTGGTAATGTCTGATGGAGAGTATCCTGCCTTTTCAAGCGAACCTGCCTGTTTTTTGCTCATGGTCAATCCCGCAGTGTCTCGTGAAGCCTTCAGATGGCAATGTTCCTAGCCTATGCATGTGGTATGTGCTGCCAATATGGTTTGAGTGGGGGGCCCAAAAAAGAAAATTTAGGGCCCATCTTGGTTGATTTGTTGTAGTCCTTGTTTGACTACATAGAGATGATGGGCTTAGATATGGGTTTGTTATTGGAAATAATGTATGTTGGGGAGGTCCATGTGTACAATGAGGAAGGTGATGGTGTGGGACCGACTATTTTTGTCTGTATGTTTCTAAATCTTATTATTGTATGAAGTCATAATTGCGCCAATTTGAGAGGGGGATGGGCTGGGAGTGTGAGGCATGTTGTAGGTGCCTTTATGTCTAGCAGGTGTAACGGGAAGTATTTATTGTTGGGATTTGGTGCGTCTTCACATGCTTGATGTTTGACTTTTTTTTTTTCCAGGGGTTGGTTTGTCAGCTTATCATGGAGAGTGAACAGCGGCTTCTTGTGGCTCTTTCGTTATTAGAGGAGGACTTGTGGCTGGAGGACAGAGCTGAGAGATTGCGGGCTTGTAGACCACAGCGTGTGTGGTGTTGTGAGTAGCTTCGGCAAAGGCCCAACTAGACCCACATGCGGCTGGTCCGTCAGCTGGAGGACAGGAATCTGCATGACTTCAGGAACTATCTACATATGTCCGAGGACTCCTTCAAGTTCCTGTGGGAACACATTCGCCCATGGACAGCCTGTCAGGACACTGTGATGCGTAGAGCTGTGCCACCTGAGGAGCATTTGGCTGTGACTCTGCTTTTCCTGGCAAATAGGTCGTTCGATGACGGACCTGCAATACTCTAGAGCAGTCTCACGGCCACTGCTGAGCCGCCTCATACCCGAGACATATGAGGCCATCTGGAGTTGCCTGCAGCCATCCTACATGCGTTTCCCAATAACCACTGCAGAATGGATGAACGTTGCCAGTGGTTTTGCGTAATGCTGGCAATTTCCAAACTGCGGTGGGGCTTTGGATGGTAAGCACATGAGGATCACGCAACCCCCCAACATGGGGTCCTTTTATTACAACTACAAAAGGGTACTTTAGCGTGGTCCTCCTGGCCCTCGTAGATGCTCACTAAGAGTTCCTGTACGTCAGGGGTGGGGAACTCTAGTCCTCGAGGGCCGCAAACAGTTCAGGTTTTCACGATTTCCTTAGTATTGCACAGGGATTGGAATCATCACCAGTGCAAGTGATTATGTTATCACCTGTGCAATACTAAGGAAATCCTGAAAACATGCACTGTTTGCGGCCCTCGAGGACTGGAGTTCCCCACCCCTGCTGTACGTGGATGTTGGCATGAACTGGCGTGTCTCAGATGGGGGTGTGTTTGGACACAGCTCCTTTGGGCAAGACTTGAGGAGAGGTGCTCTTAACTTGCCCTTAAATGATGTCACAACCAGTAATCTCAACTTTGCGTTTGTGGGGGATGAAGCATTTCTACTTCATGCTCACCTACTATGGCCATATTCCCAGAGGACTGTTACTTCTGAGCAACGCATTTTCCATTACCGGCTATCCCGGGTGCGTCGTGTGGATAAAAATGCGTTCGGGATAATGGCTAATAGATTTTGTGTGTTTCATACGCCTTTGAATATGAAACTGGAATCTATAGATATAGTAGTCTGGCATGCTGTGTGCTGCATAACTTTCTGCATCGTAGAGATACTGCATCATACACGCCGGCAAGTTATGTTGATTCAGTGGTCTCCACAACAGGGAAAGTCAGTCCGGGGCGTGGTGTGCAACCGACCCAGGCAGGTCTGAGGCCACTAACAGGCGCTGAGCCAGGGTCTGAGTCCGCAGGATGCCAGGAGCAGTAGGGACAGCTACTGCTCCTACTTCAATGGCCCTGGGGCAGTGGCCTGGCAGCAAGAACAGATGTAGGTTGGCTGGGGTTGTCAGGCACCACGAGCAGGAGGAGGGTATAGTCACCAGTGTGGCAGCACCAGGAGGTGTGTGTTTGTGTTGGTTTATAACATGTTTTGATGTATCCTTTATTTTTATTTTTTTTTGTATTTTAGTGAGAAAAAATTAGACATCTGAATTGTTTTTTTTCTTTTCTTATGGCCATTGTTTGAGGTGACATTTGTATTATTTGTGTGATGTGAACACTTGTTGTTTTGTTATGTATGTTGTTATATTTGTTTTTTTTGTGCACACATTTGATAAAACCAATCTGATTAGAACTACCTGTGTCTATGTTTACTTTTAACTACAGGGCAGTGGCACATAGCATTATGCTGTGCACAAATGAGGCCACCGTGGTCTTTATGGGTCCATGCTGCATTGTGTGCACATGTCCTGTACACAGGTCCAGGCCTTGGCCACACACTGTATGTTGTGACTGTGTCTCCCTGTCCATATTATATGGATTCACACATGGGTATGTGTCCACACATGGACAATTGTATAGTGTTGGTTGTTGATGTAGGTAGACATCAGTATCCGCGCACACACATGTCTGCACACACATAGTTCAGCCTGGACCAGACACAATCCATGCACATATGTTCATACTGTTTGTTGCTGACCGACATCAACAACACTCGCACACATAGCCATTCCTATTGTCAGCCACAGAGCAAAAGACGAGCCGTCCTGTGTGGCACTTTGGCAACGCCAAAGTGTCTTGCGGGATCTGCAACACATGACACGAGCATGGAGTAGCGAGATAGTAGAAAGGGCAAATGCGTCATGTAGTGGGCTGACTTCCTGACAAGGCTGACCAATGGTAACGCAGTTGTGTAGGCCAATCAAAGTCATAGGGGCGCAGTGTAACACACTCTGGCACGTCTATCTACTTGCCGTGTTCAAACACTACGCCCACATCGCTGATGTGGTGGTGGCGTGTGATTTGTCGATGTGAGAACTGAAGATCGCTTCCGGTCTTGGTCAGGTGATTTCCGTAACTCAGGATCACCGGTGATCGCATGCGAAATCACTACGTGTGACATCTCCGAAGCGATATGAAAAAAGTGCCCGGAATGTGCGCGCTCACGTCAAATTACCAGCGATATGGCGGCGTGTGACGGAACCTTTAGATTCAGTGTGCGGGAGTAGAGCAGCAGGCTCAAAGACACTTCCAGGTAAAAGTCTCTTGTCCCCATAGTAGATTTGCTCATTCTGATCCTTCTTGGAAATTCTGCTCGAAAGTAATCAAATAAGGAATATTAAGATATTCGATTTGAGACGTTAATAAACCTCAATTGGAAAATGAAGTATAAATAAGTCAATATCAATATGAATACTTTGTGCAAACCAATGAACATTGCCTACTTCGATTTTTACGTAAAAGATGTTTGACATATTATACAGTATGTAAAGTATTCTGTGATGCTTTATTCTGGAAAATGTCACATATTATTATGCTACTAAGTTACATCATATATTGTACACAGAAATTTGAATGACATTTAAAAAATGTTCTGTACATCTGATGGTTAAATATCAACAATTATTTGCAAATTCGGTGGATTATATAGGGATTAATCAGTTTGCATAGTTCAATGGAGCAATGTGATAAACCTCATTTTGTATTCTGAGAATGTATGTCACTAAATATGAACATGGAATAAAATCCACTGTGTAGCTAAATCATTGGCTTCAAGAGCACAGCCAGGTTTTATCAATTTAGAAACACCTGCATTTTATAGAGCCCTGGCTTTTATGTCTATGGCATCTTTGTCTCTTGTGGTCATGGTGATGTATGCCATGTTAACAGATGTTCTGATGCTTGCCTGCTACAAAGGGACTCATAATCAATTAAGATATACTCAATGATGGAAAAGCAGACTACTAAAGCATGAGATGGAAATCTATTCTGGTATTTTCCTTTACGTTTCAGGTTCTGGCATCATCTTGTGGTTAAAGGTAAAACTGTTACTGTACTCAATGCAGTGCAGAGAACAGATGATCTCATCAATTCTTTATTGTAGTATTGCATAAGATTAGTAATAATTTGCTAAATTAAATGTTTCCTATATTCAAAAATAAATACAGTAAATGTTTTGTAGAATAGGAAAATAAGCTATGTTGTCTAGAAGTTACAAAGCTTGCCTTCGGATGAAAGCATACAGTATTCTCTGTGACTGCAGACCTCTGAATCCTTACAGCACGCACACTGCACACTGTCAGGATTCTCTGCTATTGCCTGCGAGACCAGGTGGACACATGTCCGCAAGTATGTGATAGGCATACTGCCAGCCATATTACGATTAGACATTCTCATTCTCACTCATTTCACTTGTATTAAACGGATCCTGTCACCTCCAAAACGCCTCCTAAGCTAGCAAAACATGTCCCTGCAGCATCCTATCACTAATCTCACACTTCTTTTGTCTCCTAAAAGCATCCTGTGAATGTGCATAGAAACGTTTTAATACTTACTCATTAGTGATTATAATTAGCAGGGGCCATATTCTTTAGTCACCAGGGCATGTTGTTTTGCAGCTCCAGGATCCAGCCCTCTCTCTGTCTGAGCTGCAGTGATGTGGAGCTGAAGGAAGGACTAATGATTTGCATTCTGTGAGTGATAGAGAGGGGGAGGGTAAAGCCTGCACAAGCAAAGTAGCACAAGCAGAGCTCTATAAGTTAATAAAATATACAGCTGTTATAATACTGATTTTATAATATATTTGATTCTATAGGTTCCCTGAGGGCTATCTCTTCATATGATGATAATTGCTAGCTGAATAGGATCTTTACATATCATCCCCACTCTCTCATATATTTTTCCCCATCTGCAATCACTACTTTGTTCCAATCTATCTGGTCACACTACCTTCTCAGCTGCTGTCGATGGTTTCCCTCCTGCTGCTTCTAGCGTTTCTGCTTCTCCGGTATGAAAGATACTGTGGAGGTCGCACTCACTGTGCTACGTGGCCAGTGGGCACAGCGAAGCGTCCTCACGCCAGTGCCAGCTGTATACTAGAATAAATCAATTATCATTATAGAACCCTGGAGAAACCCCCCCATCATATATAAACAATAAGCAAAAGGTAGTATGTCTGGTCCCTGAATGTACTGGGGATGACTGTGTAGTATACTGACTAAAATCTTCAATTATTTTAGACTAACCAGAACAGCAGCTAATCACAAAGAAATAAACAGAGGGACGCCACTCTACAATCCTATGCAGGTAAGGGCTAACAAAACCTACTAAAGAGCAATAGCCAAACACAGGTGTATATCATACAATTAACGATAACTCCCTCTCCTAGGGATTCTATCATAAAAATTTTTATTTCATTTTCCTGCTTATATAGGGGGGGGCGTGCTATTGAAAAAAAATTTTCATTTTTGATGACCCCTTCACAAGATCGCTACCGTTGACGCAGGTGTCTGCATGTGCCCTGCGTTTCCGTTTGCGTTTCCCATAGGGGCCCATGTTAAAAAACGCATGCGTTTTTGGGGAAACACACCTGCGTTTTTTTCTAGGGCCCAAAAACGCTGCATGCAGCGTTTTTTGGGCTATGGCAAAAAAAAGCAAGTGGCCCTGAAAAACGCATGTACACTCACATGTACCCTGCGTTAACGCACCTGCGTTTTTTTTCACACCCCAAAAAACGCAGAGGTGGGCAAAAAAACGCATGTGTGTGAACATGGCCAAAGATATACACAAAAAATGTAATAACAGGGACACTCACACGGATATCCCCTATAGTAATTTCAGCTCATCAAAACTGTTCTACTCTGGAGTTATTCAGCATATTATTTGAGTTACGATAAACTCACTATACCAAAACCAATATACCCATAATCTAATATATAATTGCCGTAGGCACGTTTGTGTCGGACCCCGGCACGCCGTGGCTATGTCACACTGTGACATCACCACGGCGAAGCATTGGCCGCGTAGCGGCCAATGCGAGTCGCTGGCCTGCGCGAGCAATGGCTGCGAGGCCATTGCTCGCGCAGCCTGAGTAGGTGCACACATTTCCCTATACACAGTATACCCCTCAGGACCGGAGCGGAGGCGGCGGTCACCACCCGGAGGGCAGAGTGAGGAGCAGCAGCAGCCGGGAGAGCGGCGCCCCCATGTCCCGGGGGCGGAGGACAAGGACGAGGCGCTCTGCTCCCGGGGGCGGAGGACGGGACGAGGCACTGTACTCTCCGGGCCGGGCTCCTGTGTGAGGCGGCGGGTGCAGGCCCGGCTCCCGGTCACTGTCTCCGGTGAGGCTGGGAACTCTGCCCGGACTCACAGAGCCCCGCTGCGGGATGGGAACTCTGCCCGGACTCACAGAGCCCCGCTGCGGGATGGGAACTCTGCCCGGACTCACAGAGCCCCGCTGCGGGATGGGAACTCTGCCCGGACTCACAGAGCCCCGCTGTGGGAACCTGCGGCCTCTGACTGGACTCAGTCTCCAGTCTCTGCGCCAGAGAGGGAGGAGGAAGGGAACAGGAGGTGCCGGCACCCAGAGCACCCCGAGAGCAGGAGCCATCCTGAGCTGTGCACACCGTCCTGCTCACTGATGAGGAAGCAGCTGGGAGAAAGCACAGACCGCATCCTCCATACTTCACAGCGTCCGCTCCTCTCTGCAGTGCTGGCACCGGCCCAGGGACCTTATACTGAGGTGATGGAGAGGATGCTGGCGATGGAAGTAAGTATTTCGCCGCCACTCTGCCCCCCCCGGCCTCCACTGACCACTCTGCCCCCTGGCCTCTGCTGACCACTCTGTCAACCTTGATCTCCGCTGACCACTTTGCCCCCCTGGCCGCCGCTGACCACTCTGCCCCCACTTCCCTCCACTGACCACTCTGCCCCCCCACCCTCCGCTGACCACTCTGCCCCCCCAGCCTCCGCTGATCACCCTGCCCCCCGACCTTTGCTGACCACTCTGCCCCCCCCTTGGGCCTACGCTGACCACTCTGCCCCCCCGTTCTCTGCTGACCACTCTGCCTTCCGTCCTCCACTGATAAACTCTGCCCTCCGTCCTTCGCTGACCATTCTGCCCTCCGTCCTCCGCTGACCACTGAGCCACCGTGCAGTGCTGACCACTGAGCCACCGTGCAGTGCTGACCACTGAGCCACCGTACAGTGCTGACCACTGAGCCACCGTACAGTGCTGACCACTGAGCCACCGTACAGTGCTGACCACTGAGCCACCGTACAATGCTGACCACTGAACCACCGTACAGTGCTGACCACTGAGCCACCGTACAGTGCTGACCACTGAGCCACCGTACAGTGCTGACCACTGAGCCACCGTACAGTGCTGACCACTGAACCACCGTACAGTGCTGACCACTGAACCACCGTACAGTGCTGACCACTGAGCCACCGTACAGTGCTGACCACTGAGCCACCGTACAGTGCTGACCACTGAGCCACCGTACAGTGCTGACCACTGAGCCACCGTACAGTGCTGACCACTGAGCCACCGTACAATGCTGACCACTCAACCACCGTACAGTGCTGACCACTGAACCACCGTACAGTGCTGACCACTGAACCACCGTACAGTGCTGACCACTGAGCCACCGTACAGTGCTGACCACTGAGCCACCGTACAGTGCTGACCACTGAGCCACCGTACAGTGCTGACCACTGAGCCACCGTACAGTGCTGACCACTGAGCCACCGTACAGTGCTGACCACTGAGCCACCGTACAGTGCTGACCACTGAGCCACTGTACAGTGCTGACCACTGAGCCACCGTACAGTGCTGACCACTGAGCCACCGTACAGTGCTGACCACTGAGCCACCGTATACAGTGCTGACCACTGAGCCACCATATACAGTGCTAACCACTGAGCCACCATATACAGTGCTAAACACTGAGCCACTGTACAGTGCTGACCACAGCCACCGTACAGTGCTGACCACTGAGCCATCGTAGAGTGCTGACCACTGATCCACCATATACAGTGCTAACCACTGAGCCACCATATACTGTGCTAACCACTGAGCCACTGTACAGTGCTGACCACTGAGCCACCGTGCAGTGCTGACCACTGAGCCACCGTACAGTGCTGACCACTGAGACACCGTACAGTGCTAACCACTGAGCCACCATATACAGTGCTAACCACTGAGCCACCATATACAGTGCTAACCACTGAGCCACCATATACCGTGCTAACCACTGAGCCACCGTACAGTGCTAACCACTGAGCCACCGTACAGTGCTAACTACTGAGCCACTATAAATCTAATTTATAATTGCCTTAGCGCACTTCCGGCATTTTCGGGTTAACTTCCGTTGTCGTGGACGTGGCTGCCGCAAGGCAGCCACGCCACACACGAAGCAGTGGCCGCGTAGCGGCCATTGCGAGCCGTAGCAATGCGCGAGCAATGGCCGCGGGGCCATTGCGAGCCGTTGCCGGATGCCTCTGTGCCTCTATCATACTTACCACCAGATTGCACCCGCCTTCCTCTTCCTGCATGTTCCTCTGTCCTCCATCTTCCGCCCGCTATCTTCTATGTCGCCGCCCTGTACATATTGAAACCAAGATGGCGGCCGGGAAGTATCACAAGAGTTCCCGGCCTCCATCTTGGTTTCGCCCTGTTCACAGTGGCGACATGCAAGATGGCGATGGAAGTAAGTATTTCGCCGCCACTCTGCCCCCCCTCCCCCCCGCCTCTGCTGACCACTCTGTCCCCCTTGATCTCCACTGACCACTCTGCCCCCCCTTCGGCCTCCGCTGACCACTCTGCCCCCCCCGTTCTCTGCTGACCACTCTGCCTTCCGTCCTCCGCTGATAAACTCTGCCCTCCGTCCTCTGCTCACCACTCTGCCCTCCGTCCTCCGCTGACCACTCTGCCCTCCGTCCTCCGCTGACCACTGAGCCACCGAACAGTGTTGACCACTGAGCCACCGTGCAGTGCTGACCACTGAGCCACCATACAGTGCTGACCACTGAGCCACCGTACAGTGTTGACCACTGAGCCACCGTACAGTGCTGACCACTGAGCCACCGTACAGTGCTGACTACTGAGCCACCGTACAGTGCTGACCACTGAGCCACCGTACAGTGCTGACCACTGAGCCACCGTACAGTGCTGACCACTGAGCCACCGTAGAGTGCTGACCACTGAGCCACCATATACAGTGCTAACCACTGAGCCACCATACACACTGCTAACCACTGAGCCACTGTACAGTGCTGACCACTGAGCCACCGTGCAGTGCTGACCACTGAGCCACCGTACAGTGCTGACCACTGAGCCACCGTACAGTGCTGACCACTGAGCCACCGTACAGTGCTAACCACTGAGCCACCATATACAGTGCTAACCACTGAGCCACCATATACAGTGCTAAACACTGAGCCACGGTACAGTGCTAACCACTGAGCCACCGTACAGTGCTAACCACTGAGCCACCGTACAGGGCTAACCACTGAGCCACCGTACAGTGCTAACCACTGAGCCACCGTACAGTGCTAACCACTGAGCCACCGTACAGTGCTAACCACTGAGCCATCGTACAGTGCTAAACACTGAGCCACTGTACAGTGCTAACCACTGAGCCACCATAAAGTGCTAACCACTGACTCACCGTATACAGTCTTAAACACTCAGCCGCCATACAGTGCTAATCACTCAGCCACCTTATACAGTGCTAACCACTGAACCACCATACTGTGCTAACCACTAAGCCACCGTACAATGCTAACAACTGAGCCACCATACTGTCCTAACTACTGAGCCACCGTGCAGTGCTAAACATTGAGCCACCATACAGTGCTAACCACTGAGCCACCGTACAGTGCTAACCACTGAGCCACCTTACAGTGCTAACCACTGAGCCACTGTACAGTGCTAACCACTGAGCCAGCATACAGTGCTAACCACTGAGCCACCATAAAGTGCTAACCACTGACTCACCGTATACAATGTTAAACACTCAGCCACCATACAGTGCTAATCACTCAGCCACCTTATACAGTGCTAACCACTGAGCCACCTTATACAGTGCTAACCACTGACCCACCATACTGTGCTAACCAATGAGCCTCCATACAAAGTTAAGCACTCTGCCTCCATATAGTGCTAACCACTGAGCGGCCGTATACTGTGCTAACCACTGAGTCACCCATACTTTGCTAAACACTAAGCCACCGCGCAGTGCTAACCACTGAGCCACCGCGCTGTGCTAACCACTGAACCACCATACTGTGCTAACCACTAAGCCACCGTACAATGCTAACCACTGAGCCACCATACTGTCCTAACTACTGAGCCACCGTGCAGTGCTAAACATTGATCCACCATACAGTGCTAACCACTGAGCCACCTTACAGTGCTAACCACTGAGCCACTGTACAGTGCTAACCACTGAGCCACCATATACAGTGCCAACCACTGAGGCACCATACAGTGCTAATCATAACATTTTCAAATAATCCCCATAGAAAGTATAGGGGGACTTGCGGCAGGTGCGGCAAGTGCGGTTTTGCACTTGCGGCAGGTGCGGCCGCGAAAAAAACCGCGGTCAGCCGTGGTTTATTTCGCGTCCGCACCTGCCGCAAGTGCAAAACCGCACTTGCCGCACCTGCCGCAAGTCCCCCTATACTTTCTATGGGGATTATTTGAAAATGTTAAAAAAAATTAAAAAATATTCTAGACACCCGATGCATTTGCATCGGGCTCACAGCTAGTACTAAATAATTCCACTAAACCCACCTTCTTTGGGTAGTTGCCAGTTATACACAGAAACTCTGTGGACTATACAAATGTACACACTATAGGTAAATATATGGGCTCACCAGTGATTTCTACAATTGAAGGCAATCATTTTCTCTTTTCTACTTTACCTAGAACAAGCTGCAACAACATTTTCTCATCACGTCTCATCTCTTAAGAATATAATGCACAGACATATCTAATTGATCATTTAAGGAGCAGCCTCTCCACCTTTTCCCCACTTCTACTGCTTCTGCTTCTAATGCTTGTAGTATGTCCCCTTCAGTGACCCTATAGGGAAGCAGAATTCCACTGAATGCCATCATACAGTAATATTGTCCCTTTTTGTACTCAAAGATAGTAAAAATGTCCCCCCCCCCTACTCTATGCGCCCATATTGTAACACTGTCCATCTTTTATAACCCAAAACATTTGCAATGTCATTTATATATTTTCTTTTATTAATTTATTTTATTAGCTTATAGAGCATTATACAACACATTAAGGATAGTCTCATTAGTGTCTCGATTGCAAGTCACAATCTAAATTCCCTTAGAGTATGTATTTGGAGTGTTGAAAGAAACCCACACAAACACTGGAAGAACATACAAACTCTTTGTAGATGTTGTTCGTTGTGGGGTTGGTAACCAGAATAACAGCATTGCAAATGAACAGTGCACATGCACCTTTGTGACCCCCATATAATTCTAATCTCCACCTTTGTGTCTCAATACATTGAAAATGTTTTCACCTGTGTCCCTATGAACTAGTAAAGTTTTCCCTTGTTGCTTCATATAAAAATGTCCCACATAATTGCATTACATACTAATAATGTTCCCCACTCTCATTAATAGTAATGCCCTTACAGTAGCCCTGTTCAACAATTAAAAATTAATCATGCCTCTCACCTGAGCTGGCTTCCATGACAAATAGTTCTGTTTTCATCCTTCTTCATCTAGAGCAGGATGGCCAATATCTATATATCACTATCACTTGTAGTGAGATACTGAAGTCCTTTGTTGCTGATGGCCATTGATATGTACAGTTGTGCTGAAACGTTTGCACACCCCGTCAGATTTTTTGCTTTCTTGGAATTTTTTCAGGGAATATGAATGATAACACAAAAACTTTTTTCCCACTCCTGGTTAGTGATTGGGTGAAGCCATTTATTGTCAAACTGCTGTGTTTTCTCTTTTTAAATCATGATGACAATCAAAAACATCCAAATGACCCTGATCAAAAGTTGACATAGCTGGTGATTTTGGCCTGATAACATGCACACAAGTTGACATAAATGGGTTTGATTGGCTAATAAAGGTGACATCCTCATCTGTGACCTGTTTGCTTGTAATCAGTGTGTGTACATAAAAGATGAGAGAGTTTCTGGGATCCAGACGGAATCTTGCATCTTGCATCCAGCCACTGACTTTTCTGGATTGTGAGTTATGGGGAAAGCAAAAGAATTTTCAATGTATCTATGGGAAAAGATAGTTGAACTGTATAAAACAGGAAAGGCATTCAAAAAGATATCCAAGGAATTGAAAATGCCGGTCGGCACTGTTCAAACTGTGATCAACAAATGGAAAATCAGGGGCTCTGTAAAAAACAAATCATGACCAGATAGAACAACAAACATTTTAGCCACAACTGCCCGGAAAATTGTTTGAGATGCAAAAAAATTCCACAAACAACATTGGCTGAAATACAGGACTCAATGAAAACTAGCGGTGTGGCTCTTTCAAAATGCACAATAAGGAGGCAGTTGAAGAAAAATGGTCTGCATGGTCGAGTCACCAGGAGAAAGCCATTACTGTGCAAATGCCATAAAGTATCTTGCCTACAATGCGCCAAACAACACAGAGACAACCCTCAAAACCTCTTGAACAAGGTAGTTTGGAGTGATGAGATCAAATTCGAACTTTTTGGCTACAGCAGAAAAAAAGTGAAGGCTCTGTAGAGGCCATCTCAGTCTCCTGACCTCAATATGATTGAGCCACTCTGGGGAGTACTCAAGTGCGCAGTTCATGCAAGAAAGCCCAGAAATTTACAGGAATTCAAGGCTTTTTGCCAAGAAGAATGGGCAGCTTTAAAATCTGAGGAAATAAATAGCCTTATCCACAACTACCACAAAAGACTTCAAGCTGTCATTGATGTTAGAGGGGGAAATACACGGTATTAGGAACTGGGGTATGTGAACTTTTGAGGGTCATTTGTATGTTTTTGGTTGTTACTATGATTTACAAAGAGAAAGCACAGTAGATTGACAATATATGGGTTTACCAAACCACGAACCTTGAGTGGAAAAAAGTTTTTGTTTTATTATTCATATTTGATGAAAAAAGGCGAAGAAAGCAAAAAATCTGTCGGGGTATGTAAATTTTGGATCAAAACTGTATGTAGGCTGTATAAGTAATATGGAGCTGGGAGTCAGTGGCTAGAGGCCCCTCAAAGATTTACAATACTGGCAGCCAACCCTGCCAGCATTGAATGAATAATAAAGTTATTGAATAAATATTAAGTTATCAGACTTTACATAACAGCTTTTACAGTAGGGAAATATTTGAATGTGAATTATTGTTTTGCGTAGTAACTTGTTGGACTTGCTGTTTGTTATGTCTGTACCTTTTATGTATGAATGAGTATATTCAATAATATTTTCAATGCATCCAAGTGAGCTGCGCACATTCAATGCTATACACTTAAGAATTTCACTTACAGCAATTTGCAATTCAACTAGTATGTGTAGGCTTACAAGTGTATTATAGGTTTGTTGTGTTAAATTGTTAATCTTTAATAGTAGAAACATTAATAGATAAAAAATAACCCTGTATTTAACATAATAATAGAAAAAGACTGTGCATAGATAGTAACAATGTAAATCTAAAGACCTATAGACACCTACACAATAACTTAAGTCAATTGATGAGGTTCAAGAATATGAATGGATCAGAGAGGAGATCACAATGACTTAAAGAATGGAACTGCCAGTGGTCTGACATGTGCAAATATTCAAAAGCCAAGAGAAGTAAATGATTAATGATCAGAGAAGGTCTTCAGACTACAGTTTGTAACATGAATAAAAATAGATAAAAGAAAAAAGAGAGCACTTTTATGTGCTGGACCATAAGTAACAAAAAATAGGTATACCTGGATGACGTTGCAGTCACCTGTAGTATTTTTTAGTAAATGCAGTAAATCAGTTATGATGATGCCATGGTCTGATTGTCTACAAAAAGAAGCCCGACTCAAGTTAAGGGATATATGGAAAATAGTAGAATCGTTTTCTGGTGCTGATATTCGGATATCTCTCCAAACTCAATAGCATGGCACGGTGGCTCAAGTGGTTAGCACTGTAGCCTTTGCAGCACTGGAGTCTTGATGTCCTGGGTTCAATTCCCACCAAGGACAACATCTGCAATGAGTTTGTATGTTTTCCCTGTGCTTGCGTGGGTTTCCTCTGGGCACTCCAGTTTCCTCCCACATTGTAAAGACATACTGATAGGATGTTTAGATTGTGAGCTCTAAGAGAGACAGCATTACACATGTATGTGAAGTGCTATGGAATTAATAGTGCTATATAAATTAATATAAATAAATAATATTATTAATGTTTAGGTAATAAAGGTTTATCGGTACAGTTTAAACAGTGCTGGACAATATGCATTTCAGTTCCAGGCATCGGAGCCTCCTCAGATGAACATTCTGCTTCCTGGAGCTGAAACGTGTAATAGTCAATACCAAATGAACTATTCTTATAAATCTTTATCTGCTAAATATTAATCTTGTGAGTTTTAAGAAAAATTTATTCTATAAGGCTATTTTCTATATATTCCTGAAAATTTAGTAATGGACATTAAAGACGCGATTCATTGAGTTGTTTATGTAAGAATTCTGGCATAAATTAGTTTAAATATTGCATACATTTTGTGCATCTTGGCAAAAATGTTATGGCTATTCATGCTAATCCTGTCAAATTTCAAATGGAATAAATGTGACAATGGCCACTCATATAATGCATGAAAAGATATACCAGTACATAACTTAGATCAGAAATCCACAATAGTCCCTGAATTGAGTACTTTTATAGTGGAGATGAACAATACTTGCAAGATACCTACCTTTTAGTGGTAAACATCTCTTAATGATTTAGGTGTATCTTTCTCCAACACACCCCTTAATTAAGACTGGAATGTACAGTGTCAATCCTAATGAATTAAGTCATTAGTGGTAACTATATGTTACTAGTTAGAGTAGGATAATCTATATCCATCTTGGTGGTTGAACAAATTGCCTAATAAACTGTCAGTCAACTATGTTACCTCCTTTGAATTCATACTGACTCTCCATCAGCATCTGCACCAACCATCAGCTATTCACATAACATTACTACCAGCATACAACAGTATGCACCATTGTATATGACAGGGGTGGGGAATCTCAGGCCCCAGGGCTGAATACGGCCCTCAATGACTTTTTTGCGGCCCTTGGGGAGATTCCTGGTGACCACAGTGCTCAGGCTGGAAAACATATTTTGCCGACAGTCTGTCCTTTAAATCCAGCTCCCCAGTGATATCTATGCTCCAGTCTCAGCCCCCCAGTGAGGTATATGCTCCCAGACTCTTCTGTTATGTCTAGGGCTCTCGGAAACCTGGAAAAGCAGTTGAGAAGCAAAGTAACCAATATTACCCAGAGAAGAGAAGCAGCTCCAGCCACCACAGTAGGGGTGAGTTGATTGTTGAACCAAATGTAGCGGGTCATTTTTAAGTTGATAATTTTATACAGCCCCCGAAGGATTGTAGAAATTTCCAAATGGCCCTTAGCAGAAAAATGATTCCTCGCCCCTGGTATAGGGAATCTGTCAGGTCAAAAATACTTATGTAACTGCTATCACTTTCTAATTCCTTTCTGTAAGCTCTCTCTATTAATGTATTTCTATTATTTATGCTTCCCTCCTATCCTGTGTAAACTTCAAAATTTAGTATATTATTTATATATTTATTTATAATTTATTTATTATTCCATCAATCACAGTGAGCTCTCTGCTGCCCACTGCCCAAGGAATGAATATTCATACATTATTACACTGTCCTGCCTTTCTGTGATCTGTTATGTTGTGTGACTCATTGCAAAGCAGAAAGGAGGGGGAAGAGGTGTGTGATCTTAGAGATCTTCATTGTGTGTATATGAGACATATGTGTAGTGTGTGCAGTCTGAAATATTCCTATGTGATTATAAGAACATTTGATCATTTGCTTAGTAGATAGACACAATACATGTCTGCAGGAAAAGCAATGTTCTTATAACAGTAATTTCTTACACAGTGCACACAGTGCAGGACAAAACACCTTCCCCCCTCCCAAGAGAGATCACAGAGGGGAGGGACAGAAAACCAGCTTCGATGGGCATGAATATTTAAATAACACATGCAGCTGGACTATATGGCTGTGAAAGTAATGGGGAAGACTAATGCAGCCAGCTGCCAATAGGATGTGAAGGTGTTTATAGCGTAGAAACTAGAAAGTTTACAATAATACTTTTACATGTATTCAAAACGCCTGTCCAGGCACTATTCAAGGGTAATATTAGTATCACACTGCAAAATTACCTGACAGAGTCCCTTTAAACAAGCTGATGAGCAGAGACCCAGCTCTACACTCACCCTTTCACTGTAGCATTCTTCCTATTCTTTTTCTAAGGCTTGGGTCAGACAACCATATATTCTCTCATGCAAGGAATAGGGACGAGTACGCTAATGACAATAAGCTCAAACTCTGATTGTAGTTTGAGCCTAGTGTCATTTTACTGTGATTAGGGATGGGCGAATCTACTCGCTAGGACTCGTTACTCGGCGAGTAGTAAGGGACTCGCAGGACTCGGTACTCTGCGAGTTTCCCAGCGTTTACTCGCACGAGTCCAATGCAAATCAATGGCAAACGCTGACAAAACTAGGATTGCCATTGTCTTGCATTAGACTCAGCTACTGTGCCAGTGATAGCAGGGAAACTCGCAAAGTAACTGCTGTTACTTTGCGAGCCGAGTCCAGCTGTCTTCTCTGTGCAGGCTGCCGCAGCTCCAGGGTCCTAGAGCCCGCCTGCTCACAGCGATGATGTAGCAGTGCTGAGATTGTTCTCAGTCTGCTCATTCCCTGTGCATAGACATCTATATCTATGCACAGGGGATGTAGCAGAGAGGACATCGCGTTTTGGACTGCGTCGGACAGAAGAGGATTTTTTTAATTAAAGATGGAGTCCCTAATGGCTTTTTTTTTTATTTCAAATAAAAAGTTTTCTCTGTGTTGTGTTTTTTTAACCCTTTATTGGAGATTCTTAGTGGCTGGGTCAAACGTGGCCTGACATTAAGAATCTCGGGCTTAATTCCAGCTTGTATAACAAAGCTGGTATTAACCCCTTTATTACCCAGCGTGCCACCGCCACCAGGGCCGCTGGAAGAGCGGGGTTCAGCGCCAGAGGATGGCGCTTCAATGAACGCGCCATCTTCTGGGGCGGCTGCGGGCTGCAATTTGCAGCGGGGGGTGCCCAGAAAGCTTGGGCATCCCTGCGCTGCGGATTCCAGCCCCCAGCTGCTTAGCTGTACCTGGCTAGACATAGAAATTGGGCGGAACCCCACGCATTTTTTTTTTATTATTTCATGAAATTCATGAAATAATTAAAAAAAAGGGCTCCCCTATATTCTTGTGTCCGGCCAGGTACAAATAGGCACCTGGGGGTTGGGGGCAGCCTGTCACTGCCTGCTGGATCCGGCTGGTTCCAGAAATACGGCGAAGCCCACGTGAAATTTTTTTCTGACAAATCCATAAAACAATGTAAATAAAAGGGACTGCATCTTTATTAACCCCTGGACCATGGGCGAGGGGTTAATAAAGATGCAGTCCCTTTTTTAGGATTGTTTTATTGATTTTTCAGAAAAAAAATTACATGGGCTTCGCCGTATTTCTGGAACCAGCCGGATCCAGCAGGCAGCGACGGGCTGCCCCCAACCCCCAGGTGCCTATTTGTACCTGGCCAGACACAAGCCCTTTTTTTTTATTATTTCATGAATTTCATGAAATAATTTAAAAAAAATGCGTGGGGCTCCGCGCAATTTCTATGTCTAGCCAGGTACAGCTAAGCAGCTGGGGGCTGGAATCCGCAGCGCAGGGAGGCCCAAGCTTTCTGGGCACCCCGCGCTGCAAATTGCAGCCCGCAGCCGCCCCAGAAGATGGCGCGTTCATTGAAGCGCCATCCTCTGGCGCTGAACCCCGCTCTTCCAGCGGTCCTGGTGGCGGTGGCACGCTGGGTAATAAAGAAGTTAGGGACAGCTTTGTATTATCAGCTGGCCCTAAGCCCGAAATTTATGGCGGTCACGCCAATATTAGACATGACCGCCATGAATTTCTATTAAATTGTTTTAAAAAAAACACAACACAGAGAAAAATTTTTATTAGAAATAAAAAAAAAAAGCCATTAGGGACTCCATCTTTAATTAAAAAAATCCTCTTCCATCCGACGCAGTCCAAAACGCGATGTCCTCTCTGCTCATCCCTTTGCATAGATATAGATGTCTATGCACAGGGAATGAGCAGACTGAGAACAATCTCAGCTCTGCTACATCAGGCAGCAGGCGGGCTCTAGGACCTGGAGCTGCGGCAGCCAGCACACAGAGCAGACAGGACTCTTATCTGTACGAGGTTCCCAGCGATTACTTGCACAGTAAACGAGTCCAATGCAAATCAATTGCAAAACTAGGATTGCTTCAGGCTGAAGCTTCCGAGACACATCTGTGATTTGTAAATCGCACACTACTCGCTATTACTCGCTTCCCCATTCATTAACATTGGACTCGCTAGACTCGCAACGAGTAGCGAGTCCTGGGCTCGGACTCGCTAGAGTCAAGCGATTCCGAGTAATTTAGGATTCGCCCATCACTAACTGTGATCTAATTGCAGTACAGGTGAGGAGAAGATGGAGAATTTAATTTTTTCATGTACTCTACTTTTTGTGTCTTTGTATATTGGACAGCACTCAGATAACTACTAAGTGCAGTCTGACTTTTGGCATGCACCAATATTCTTGAATGAGTGCATGGATATGCTGTAATTGCAGCATGCTGAACTTTTGTTCTTATGCCTAATCAGTATGAGAAAAAAAATTGTCTTATCAGCACTGCCCCATTGTATAAGATTGGAAAAACTGCTATCTGATAAACCATCAGATAGCTTTTTTCCATGTTCTATACTTATGTGAATAAGCTCTAAGTGTATGACTCATGTTTTTTTTCCAGTATTTTCTTTCATACAGATTCCCTTTATTGACTCTGGCTACACCTCCTTTGCACGAGCTACAACCGGAGTGTATCTCAATACATTTTCATTCTTATGACTACTAGAACCTACGCCTTACCCCAGTGGTGTACTATATTCCACTCATATTGACATTAATTACCTTACCATAGTTAGCCTGTGACTGACAGATGACATTCCTTCTAGCCTTAACTCTATGGATTATATATTACATGATGTATTTTCTTGAGTTTTCAATTCCTGAGCTTTATTCCCCAGGCAATTGCGCTGTTATTTATGTCTCCTTCTCCATACATATTTAAGTTTATATTTAACTATTTGATCTGAATTTTATCTGTATTACACTTGCAATTTTTGTTTTATTCTTCCATGTGTACTTATTTGTTATGTGTTTTATGGATTATTACCATTTATTAATTATTTTTGTAACTATGTTAGGCCCCTTTCACACTAGCGTTAGTTACAATTTGCGGCAGATGCGGCAGATTTACTGCATCTGCCGCATAACGGCCGCACTTGCGGCACACTTGCGGCAAGCCCCATGCATTGTCTAAGGGGCTTGCAGCAGGTGCGGCAAGGGTGGTATAGCTGCGGTTCCGGCACTTCCGGCAAAAAAAAAAAATGTGGAAAGCTGCATTTTTTTCACAGCCGCTGAACCCCGACTATACCGCACTTGACACACCTGCCACAACGCAAGCCCCTTAGACAATAAATGGGGCTTGCTGCAAGTGTGCCGTAAGTGCGGCCGTTATGCGACAGATACGGTAAATCTGCCGCATCTGCCGCAAATTGTAACAAATGTCTCGACCCACCATAGCCGGGGCTGCACAGGGCAGGCGTTTGTCGTCCTCCTGTCACGGAACCGCGCCTGCGGCTGTGGGAACCGGTGTGGTCCAGATTAAAAAATGTTGGCTGAACAGATTTAAATGGTTGTGTCAAGTCGTGACGCCACCTGTGAGTGTTCCGGTGATGTCCACCGACGCTGCTTGGGCCTCCGGGGGATGGGATGCAGCAAGATGGAACGCTCCCCACAGGATGAGCGGGAGTCCCCAGAGCCAGGAGCTGCACAAGAGGTTGTGAGGCAGCTGCGGTTACCTTCTAGTGTGCGGAGATGGACAGTTCTCAAGAAACACGGACACCATAAGTCTCTGTAACGGGTACTTTACTGTAACCAGCGGGTGATACATGGCATACAGTTAACAGGTAACGGATCGGGTGGACTTTAGCAATGACCGGTGTTTTCTCAGAGCTCCGCAGTGTTCCTCCATTCTAAGCTTGTCTAAGTGAGTTGCCGATGTCGCCTTTGAGTGCCAAGGTCGGGTACAAGGGACTACTTATATTGCCCTGCCGGTGTGTACGTTCTGGTGTGAGGGGTAGTCTGGGTCCTTTTGGTGGGTACTCCGCTGGCAAGACGGCTCTGTTTGCGGCGGCGGTGGGGTACTCCTATAGAGCGGTCCCTCCACTCCTGGTTTGCATGGCAGTGATAAACGACTCCCAGCTTTGGAACCAGTAATCCGGTTGTAGATGGGCATGGGGATGTTTTGGCCCATATGCATTCGCCCAGAGTCCGGTTGTTAAGGCACCGGAGTAATGGCGCCTAACCGGTGGTGGTTGTGGCCTAGGGGCGGCACAGGACTGTGCAAAGGCTCCCTCTCCTATGTTCCTCTGGCCACGCTCTGCTTCCTTCTTCTCCTACATTCTTGCAGACTCTTCTGCACACTTGGCAGACTGACTTGCTGCCCTAACTTCTCCACTACACACTACCTCTACACTCCACCCACCAGGACCTTATTGGCCCTCTATGCTGATGTGCATGTAGGGTATGGAGCTCTGAGTTTTAACCATGTCATTGCTTAGTCAGAGAATATTGCTGCTGCTGTCTGGGCTGCAATACACTCCTTGCGGGGCGCCACACAAACACTAGTGTGAAAGGGGCCTAAGTCTAATGACAGTCAAATTTGACAGAAATATGAGTTTTGCGATAAAAATTGAAGTTTCACTATCTATATATAAGGATTGCCAGACTCTTTTTCTATATATGTTATTAGTTATTATGGCTGAAAAAGGTTTTTTTGCCATTTTATAGGAACTGATGTGTCTGGTAATTGTAATAAACTTTTTCATCCTTTTATAACAATAATTCAAGAAAGTTCAGTTTAGTTCAAGTGCTGAAGGAAGTGTCCAAAATGAAGCAGAGAACTCCCGGAATGAGCGAAATCATGTGATGAGTGAATATAAATGGAGACCTGACCACTGGGGGATGTCAGCGATGTGGGTGCACAGCACGGTTCCATGGTGTAGTAATTATTGTTGCTTGTTGTTTTTGGAGCTGAAGACTAGAAAACATAAAAAACTATTGAGTAAGATAATCTAAGTCATAAAAAGAGGAAAATGTAACTCTTCACTTTCAGTAAAAATAGGTTCTTAGTACACTGACAGAAAACATTTAACTAATTCCTGAAGAATGTACTTCTGTGGGCTCAGTTTGGCACATACGTGACACACGGAGTGCAATGAACTCAGGACGCCGGACATGGGTTGGATCATCTAGCATGTGTCATGGTGATGGTGGCCGTGCCTATGTGCTGGCACTCCTGTGACAATGAAAATGACGTGACTGAGGGTGTCAGGGGGTTTATGCTGGAATTACTGTTTTCCCTGTCATCTTAGTGGTAAGTGGTAAATTGCGTGCCCCTTTATGATGATGCCGGAAAAACAGAATAGTCAAAAGGCATTTTAATAATGCAAAAGGTGGTAGTTTGCTTGATAAAACAGCTGGAAAAGGTATACAGTCATGATGGTGATGACATGCTCAGGTGGTACAGTTATTCTGACAAGCACATAGCAAATGGATACAGAGAAATATTCACATATGAGACGTAATGACACAAGTGCAAACAGAGCCTATCCTGCTTTCCAAGATGACACATTAGACTCGGCTTCCTCTATCCCACTTAAATGGCATTCTCCAGCAGACCCCATGT